>CM052540.1:61331577-61436885 GCA_028533065.1 Trachops cirrhosus | reverse complement strand
TCCTACCTTTTGCAACAGCATGGATGGAGCTGGAAAGCATTATGCTAAGCGAAATAAGCCAGGCAGTGAGGGACAAATACCATATGATCTCACCTTTAACTGGAACATAATCAACAAAAGAAAAAAGCAAATAAAATATAACCAGAGACACTGAAATTAAGAACAACCTAACAATAGTGGGAGAAGGGTTTTCAGGAACTACTATAAAGGACACACTGACAAAACCAAGGGGGAGGGTGGAAACAAGGGAGGGAGGTGGGTTTGGATGGGGTGGGAGGGAGTGGTGGGGAGAAAATGCAGACAACTGTAACTGAACGACAATAAAGTAATGTATGAAACAAAAAAAAAAGAAAAAGAAATTACCCAAGACATCATCATCACCAATGCTCTCCAGCCACCACCACTAATTGGCATAATTTCAAAACTCCATGTTTTGCCTGGGCTAACAGCAATGGAAAGTATGGTCAGATATTCTGGGTCTTCAAGAAAAGTCAACAAGAGATTGAAACATAACTTTTAAATACAGCTGAGTTATCTAGTAGGCAGACTAAGCATTGCTTAAGGTATCAGCAAACCCTGAGCAATCCATTTTAAAAATATATTTTTAAGTGTAAGATATAAACACAGGAAATACTAGAATTTTGTTGGATTTTCTTTAGCTTGTTATATTCTTAGTTCTGTTTAATTTTTCATTAAACATGAGGGTGGAGGTGGAGGGCGTCCATCATCTTCTCTGTGTTAAGTTCTTCTTGGTCGTCTCCTTCATAGAATATTGAAAATTCTCTACAATGTATTTTTTCTCTGTGTGTCACAACAGGATTGCAAAAGAGTTCTCAAAAGAGCTAAGAACTAACAGCTATTAGCTTAGGATGTATGGCATTGTTCTGAGTGTTTATATGTACATTAATTCATTTAAAACAGCAGCTTTAGGAAGTAGGGACCACTCTTAATTCTCCACCTTATAGCCAAGAAAACTGCAAGGTTTTTGTAACAGGAAGGAGATATGTAGGAGGGTGGAGGGGAGAGGAACAAGGACGTGTGTGAGCCTGCTCTCAGAATCACGATGTGGCGACCCGTAGAATACTGAGCGCTCTTTCTGGTCTGGGAGGTAGTTGTGTAGCAGGGAGTCGATCAGCCCAAAGACTCACTCGCCGCCGCTTCCCTATCTGCTTGTGGGCAGAAATCTCCTCCATCTTTGTCAAATACATGTCTTCTGCAGGCACAAGTGTGAGAAATCGTCCACCCACACACACACGTGTGTTTTACTCGTGTGTGAGTGGAGAAGGTGGACAGGCCGGCGCTGCGGGCGGGCAGTCTTCAAAATGAGCGTTTGAGCCCTCGAAGCCGGAATGCTGGGTGGAGGGGGAGTGCGTCTTAAAGGAGGGTAGCCTCAGACTTGTACCCCCGGTACAAAATGTGGGCCGGGTTCTGGCGAAGAGGAAGGGTTCTCTTCTTCTAATCAAAAGAGAAAAAAATACTTTGCCCGTGACATAAAACACACTGGTTCAAACTCCGCAGTGAGGAATCCGCGCATTCTAGTGCCCGCATCGGAAGAAGGAAAAGGCGGGGGGTTGGGGAATTTTCGCTTGAACAGAGCGAACTCGCTCCACGACCCCCGTGCGCCCCTACGGCGGCGCGAGGAGCGCGGGGCGGGGGCGCGGGGTGGGGCAGCCCCCCCAGGGCTACCCCCGCAGCTCGTCCGGCTAGGCACGGACCACTCCGGGCCAGCGCCCGGGCGACCTGAGCAACGGCAGCGGCAGCGGCTCCGCTGGGGCCACTTCAGGGAGTGTCACAGTCACAGAACGGCCGCGGGGACGGAGCCTTCTCCGAGGACACGTGCACTTGCTCCTGGGGACAAGAAAACGCGGCAGGAGGAGTCTGGGGGCCGCTTCCGCCGGTCGGTCGCTGGGAGGAAAGAGGAGGAGCGGGCTGGTCACGAGAGGCTGGGGCGGGCCCGGCGCTCAGAGAGCGCGGAGTGGGAAGGAGGGAGCGAGGGGCCCACAGTGGAGAGCAGCATGGAGCCCTCGGCCGACTGGCTGGCCACCGCGGCCGCCCGGGGCCGCGCGGAGGAGGTGCAGGCGCTGCTGCAGGCGGGAGCGCCGCCCAATGCTCCCAACAGTCACGGTCGGACCCCGATTCAGGTGGGTGAGCAAGTCTGCGGCGGGAGGAGGGGTGGCGAACGGCTTTGGGGGTCCGGGTTTGCAAGAGGGTCGGTACCAGGTAGCGTTTCAATTCCCGGTAAAGGCGTGACATCCTCGAGAGTTTTCCGATGAAGTCTGGCGAAGTAGGAGACTCCTCTTAGCCATGGCCCCGTGCACTGTGTGCTCCGGAGACCAAGGGAGGAAAGAGGAATCACGATGGTGCAGCTCCCTAGAATGCTGTGAGGATCTGAAGAGAGAACCTATTCGTGTTTATGTACACCAAGTTAAATCCTTTCCCCACCCCTCTATTCTTTATCAGATACAAAATTTACAAACGTTTGGTGTAAAACGTAAGATTTTAAAGAAATGTAAGGTTTGCCGGGATCTCTTAGTCCTAAACTCACAGGCCCCAGAAAGGAACTGATGATGATTTTCCTCCCTCGGAGGAATTTCAGTGGAAATCTACTGCTATGTATGTTGTAAATAAATATCAGTTGAAATTATTCAGGAGTAACTGCATAGTGTGATTTTTAAAATTTTAACTGAGTAAGGAAAGCATATGCTTGTTTTACAATATACGTGAACATATATTTAAATGCAAACATTAAAAACATTAGTGTAACATCACTTTAATTAACATTTTAGTGGTATCTTCTATTACTGTTGCTATTGTTTAATTACTTGCTATAGATTAATGCATTTGAGGTAGAGTTTTTAATTCCTCATTGTTGAGAAATTTCACTTCTCCTCTCCCCAATCCATTTTTTATGTTAGTGGTGGTGGGGGCGTAAAACTCAGACTAAAAACAAATTTTTCCTGGCAGTCACTATCCTAGTTTTACAATGATGATCCCAGTGTTGACAATGATTTCTGATTCTGAAAAATAAAATGTTTATAAAACAAATGTACAAAGTCTGTCCAGGAGAAGTGCAGCCATTGTTAATATAATGAGAACTATTTGCACTACATCAATGTAACCTGACACCCAAGGAGAATGGACTGGAATGAACATGTGTGAGCAATGACAACTTCACTGTAGTAGTTAGTGGAAGCAGTAGACACCATTGAGAGAGCATACGTACCATGGCCGCAACATTCGAAATGAGTGAGTAGAGCAATAAATCTGCATCACATTTTTCGTTAAGCTTGGACATTCCTCCCTAGAAACTATTTGCACTACTCAGCTGGCTTCCAGGGACAGATGATGCAATGAGTGCAGTACAAATAAAACTATGGCACAAATACTTCAAAGATGGTTGAGAATCTGATGGTTGAGAATGGTTGAAAGTGATCCATGTTCTGGAAGGCCTGCAACAAGCAGAACACCTGAGAATGTTGAATGTGTATGGGCTGCAATCAGCAAAGATCGGCAACTGACATGTGAGAACTAGAAACTGATCAGGGGATTGCAAAAACTACTGTGTCCCAGATTTTGATGCAGGATCTTGGCATGAAAGTGTGGAATTCATTCTGTGGCTTCCGCTACCAGAGCAGAAGAAATATGGTACTGCAGTTGGTAATGATGTGATTCTGACCACTGCCAATGAACCAAATTTCCTTAATAAGGTCATAACCTGAGTTGGATAGTGGGTCTTGAAACAAAGGCCCAATCATCCCAATGGAAGTCGCCTGGTCCTCCACACCCCCAAAGAAGACAGGCAAATGGCAACAAGATTAAGACCATGTGAACTGTTTTTTAATTGGGAAGGTGTTTCCATCACAAGTACGCTCCTCCAGGCCAAACAGTTAACAAGGAGTACTACCTCAATGTTCTTGGTCAGATGAAAGATGCAATACATAGAAAACGGCCCCAGCTACGGGCAACCAGTGATTGGCAACTTCATCACCACAACGCACCTGGCAGCTCATGCATCACCTCTCCTGAAGAGTTTTTTAGCAAAACATCAAATCACCCTGGTGGCTCAGCACCCCTACAACCCAGATTTGGCACCCTGTGACTTCTGACTTTTCCCAAAACTAAAATTACCTTTGAAAGGGAAGAGATTTCAAAACATCAGTGAGATTCAGGAAAATACGATGGGGCAGCTGATGGCAATTCCAAAACGGATTTTGCAAAGTGTTTTGAACAGTAGAAGAGACGCTGGGAGAACTGTGTGAGGTTCCAAGGTGCCTTCTTTGAAGGGGACTGAGGTGTCATTTTCCTATATACAATGTTTCTTGTATCTTGTTTCTTCAATAAATGTCTCTGTTTTTCATATTACATGGCTAGGTATCTTCTGGACAGACTTTATATATCGCAAAAACTCCAGCATAACAAGACAAAGGAGCCCTGGCTGGTCTAGCTCAGTAGACTGAGTATGGGCTGTGAAATAGAGTCACCGGTTCAATTCCCAGTCAGGGCACATGCCTAGGTTTCAAACCAGGTCCCCAGTGGGGGCCACATGAAAGGCAACCACATATTGATCTTTCTCTCCCTCTCTTTCTCCCTCCCTTCCCCTCTCTCTAAAAATATATAAATAAAATCTTTAAAAGAAGACAAAGGAAAGTAACTCTACTGGGAACTTCACAAACATCACAGGTAAATTTTCCTGAAACTCTGCTAATATGATAAATTTTACACACTTTAAAATAAGATATAAAAATAAAACAGAAGTGCCTAAAACATGAAGTTATCTGGGACTTGAAGTGAGGAGAAAATTTAAAACTAAAGAGGTTGAGTGTTTGTAGAATGAGTCTGTTAAAAATAATGTTTGCCTGATTCATAAGTTGATATCTCTAAAATATCACCAGCAGCTTGGAAACTCTGAGTTTGGCCTTGGAGCGCCGGAATATGTTAGAAGAGACCTTATTTGTTTAAATACAAAACCAAAAAAGAAAGTTGGATGATTAGCTCTAACTTTTTTTAATATAGGGAGGATAAGAATATAGAGAAAAAGGACCATGCTTTTGGTTTGGAACCCTAATCAAAAAAATGTTTTACTATTAACAGGCTTAATTCACTTTATTTTTCTTGTATAAAATTATGTGGTGGCCACAGCTGGAGCCTGGGTCCTCTGCACAGAAATTCTGGTGTGGGTTTTTACAAAATGGTCAGTGAATTCCTGATAGGGAGATTTCAGGAGCAGTCTCTTTTCAGAGGTCAGAGGTGAGATAGCTGTAAGTCTTAGAGGTGGCATCGAAGGTGGCCTTGGCGAAGTTTGGGGGTGGCGGCGCAGCTCCTAACTGAGGTGTAGCAGTCATCAATACCATCCATCAGCTGCAGCTTCTTGGGCACAGGGGATTAGACGATGCCAGTGCCCCTGGCAGGGATGAGGCACACCAGCACACAGCCACAGTGCCTTGTCACCTTGCAAGGGACAGCAACGGGGTTTCCCAATCTTGTTCCCCCAGTAGCCTCACTGCACAGGGACAATAGCTTGGCCAGGATGATAGCTCCACAGATGGCAGTGGCTACTTCCTTTGAGCACTTAACACCCAGTCCAACATGTTCATTGTAGTCCCCATTTGTGACAAATGCCTTGAACTGGGTCCTCTGGTCTGTGCTTCCCTTCTTTTGCTTGGGCATAATCTTCAAAACCTAGTCCTGGGGGGATGCCCCCAAGAAAAAGTCAATGATCTCAGATTCCTTGATGGGCAATGAGAAGGGAGAGATCTCTTTCAGGGACCTGATCTTCATGTCCTTGACCAGGTGGCCCAACTTGGTGACAGGGATCCACTCCTTGTCCTTGACTTTGCCTCCGTGAGCTCAGTGGCCTCAACCCTGAAGCTTGGCTGCAACCTCAGCCCTGGATGCAGCTGCCAAGTCCTCCAGGGAAGCCTGCTGCAGCCTCCCATTATTCCAGGGTCCCAGGACCTCCTGCCCTCCCACCAGTACCAGTCATCCACCATTCCGTGTTTCCTTGAAAAAGAAGAGCCCTAATCAAATTTGTGTTTAATATAGAAATACTTAGTTGACCGAAAAAAAATTGAACTACTAAATTAAATTTAATGTCTTTTCAAATGGATTTAAACACCCTACAAATTTTCATTTAATAGATTTCTTTCTTTTTTTGAATTGGATTGCCATTATGATGTAAATACTTAAATGTTAGGTTACTGTTCAGCCTTTAACACTAATATAATAAAATATAATTAAAACATTTAAAACCAGTTAAATGAGAAAGGACTTCATTGGGTAACCATAGTAATAATGTGAAAGGTTTCCCAGTTTTTATTTTAAAACAATACATTGTTCTCTTGCACTGCAATAGTTTTTCTTTCTTCTTTAGAGCTGTAATTTGGTTTTATTTACAGTTTCTCTCATTTTCACTTCCTTCGAGACAAAATAAACAACCATAGTGTAACTTAGTATGGATCCTTAGTATGGATACTTAGTTTGGACAAATTAAGTAATATGTGCTTAATATAGTATGTAACTAAAATAAGTAAACTCCTTTTTATACAGTCACTATTATCCAGCTAATAAAATTTTAAAAATGGTTATCCTAAGAAAAGAATTGTCTACCACCACCACCCACCATGCAATACTCAAACTGGAAGGTTGCTCTGATTATGGACACTTTGGTGACAGCTTTGTTTCAAAGATGGTCTAGGACGCAGATGAGATCAGGACCTCCTCACTTTTCAACAAGGGCTTGGATATACGGCAGTGAAACATACATCCCTGCGTTTTACATAATTTTATATCAAAATGAGGGGGAAATACAGGTTAGGCAAGTTTGTTCCTCTGTTGCTGTTCTCTATGCCTCCAGCAGTGTTCTATGTGTGGCTGAAATTCTGCAAAAGGTTGGAGAAGATAATGGGAATTCTGCATGTACGGAAAAATGGAATGGGTAAAAAAACTGGCTAAGAGAGTCGGTAACTGAAAGGAAATAAAGACTAACTAGACCTCTATGGCTTTTACAGCTGCTGTCTGCAAAGGGCAGCGGCTTCGCAAATTTCTTTCATTAATCCTGCCTCTAACGCCTGGTCCCTCCAACAGGTCATGATGATGGGCAGCACTCGCGTGGCGAAGCTGCTGCTGCTCCACGGCGCGGACCCCAACTGCGCGGACCCCGCCACTCTCGCGACACCGGTGCACGACGCCGCCCGGGAGGGCTTCCTGGACACGCTGGTGGCGCTGCACCGAGCCGGGGCGCGGCTGGACGTGCGCGACGCCTGGGGCCGCCTGCCCGTGGACCTGGCTGAAGAGCGAGGCCGCCAGGACGTCGCCCGGTACCTGCGCGCGACAGCAGCGGGCACCGAAGGCGGTAGCCACAGCGCTACGGATGCCGCGGAAGAATCTGCAGGTGAGGGGGCCAATCTAAAAATTAGAACTCAGAGAGCCTCCTCAGCCCAGCGCACTCCCTTTAGGAAGAAAACGTTAGCTCCGGGAGAACCGAGCCTGGGTCTAGTCTCAGCTCGCTGCCAAGCCTGTGGGGACAACCCCCGCATCCCAGTCGCGCTGCCTAGCCTGGGCTAAGGGTGGGAAATGGCCTCAGATGGACTTTCGCACGTCAAAACCGATCCCATCAGCCCTGCCCCCTAGTCCCCAAACATTCATCCTCCCCGCAGCTCAAGGCGTAAACCTAGAACATTGACTAGAGAATAGAAGTGTAGTGGCCGCATCCATTCAGGTGCCCTCAGGTTCTCCATTAGTTTACTTCGGTCCCTGGACCAACCTTGGGACTTCCAAAACCAGTTAGGCACGGCACCATCCGGCAGAGATCTGTCATTCCTGAGTCCGTTGCAAAATTCTACTAAATCTCCCCCTCTAGGGGCCTCTGGGAGTGTGGTGTCTGGTATAGAGACCTCTGACCCTTGCAGTCTGCACACCGGGATTTGCTGCACGTTCTGGGAAAAGGACCCTTTCTTGAGCTTTACCCTCTCTTAAGCTTTCCGTTTGTGCGAGATGGCTGAGAGGGAGGTGTATATGTGGTTCTTACTCCCGGCTCATCCTACCACCACAGAGACTTTTCCCGCGGCTTCATTTCCCCACCTCCATTCCTGCCTGCCTCCTGTGCCAACTTTAATTTTTTTCTGAAGGGGAACCTTTTTATCAAAATACATATAAGCAATATATGAAGTTTGCACGAATATTTGAGGTAAACATTGACTTTAAAGACACTGAGATCTATTCTATGGGCTCAGAACTGGGGCCCTAGGCTCACTGGGCCTTAGGGGAGCCGAGGACAGACAGGAGAGGCTCGCTCTGGGCCCTGGGCCCGGCGGTGCCTGAAGTGCAGCGCTCGGGTGCGCGGACGGGGTGGGAGGGACGAAAGTTTCCTGCAGCCTGCCCACCCTCTCGCTCCTCCAATCCAATTGAAGCTGGTGTCCCACTGTCAGACCGAGACGTGCGTAGCTCGAGAGGCCAATCACAGGAGCAAGAATTGGGAGCAGTGGCGGAAAAGAATTAGATGTTGAATTGAGCACCACGCAAATGAAAATTGAGTAACACTTTATAATTAAACCTAAGATTTCTAAGCCAAGCATGGAAGCCCTTCCCTCATTATTTCCTTCTTCCCTTCCCTCCCTCCCTTTAACTGAGAACCTACTACGTGATCTAGGTAGGACACAAAACTGAAGTATAGAAAACAGAAGTCCTGCCCTCATAGAGCTTACATTCTGGGAAATAGATTTTAAACATCATAACAATGTATTTTTGAGAGAGTGAATCTCTAAAACCAATGTGATGGTTGAGAAGAAGTGTGAATAGAAGAGGAGGCGATCTTAGCATGGTCCGAGAACCTGACGGGTGACCAGAAAGTATCCACTGGAAGCAGAGAAACTCTCAAGAGTGAAGACTGCAGAAAGGAATGGCGGGTCAAGAGGATCGACAGGCGGGCAGGAGCGTGGACACAAGGGGATCAGGGAAGACGGCAGGGGCCAGATCATTGTAGGGGCCTTGTAGATTAAAGGAAGGATAGTTGGTCAAAATGCGGATTTTGTCCTAGAAACGTTAGGAAGCCATTAGCTGATTTGGGAGAGGGACCTGTGGAGGAAGACACCAGCACTGGAACCGAGGGTTTCCAGACTGCCGAGCTGCGCCTGATCTGGTATCTGATTTCGCGAGTTCGCTGCGTGGCTCGCCAGCGTCAGGTGCAGGCGGTGTTTGAGGACGCTGAAGGCCGAGGCTACGTCTTCATTTTCCGGCGTCTGGCGTTGTGTGTGGCAAGCACTCAACACCCGTTATATATATACTGGATTTCCTCTCCCAGTCCGCGCGGGCCAGCCCGTGCTCTCCTTGCCCTCGCTCTGGCGGGCCCGGTCGCGGAGGCCGCGAACGAGCCGGAAGAGTCCAGCCGGGCAGTGGCCGCGCTTCGAGATCCGGAAGCCTCGGGAGCGTGGCGGCTGCTGGCCGAGCTCAGATTCAGCGAGCAGACCCAGTGCGGAGAGTTGTTTGATACTGAGAGGTGTCCACGCAGGTGAAGGATCCTTGTCCATAAGGGTCTGAATACCTGGTTCGAGTCGCGGGGGCGGGGGTGGGGGGAGAAAAAAAAGGAGGAATGGGTCGCACATCTTTGATTTCTGGTTTCTAACGTCTTTTTTCCTTTCCGCCTTTTGCAGATCCCGACCTCGACAATCAGTAACAGAAATAAGGCCACCCTGACCCGCGTGGCTGTGTGGTTTGCACAACATTCCGCAGAGTGGAAGGCGGCCAGAGGTCGCTTGTTCGATTCGGGTCGGGGTATATGGTCGGGATCCAAAAATAAATAAAAAAATATTTTAAAAAAAAAGCCAGAAGACCTTTGGACTCTCTTGATCTTCAGTGGCTTCGCCTTCACTAAATTTCCATTTATATCTCAATCTAGGTATTGTTACAAAAGGTAAAACAACAACAACACTGTGTCTGCCTTTTCATTGGTTTGGAGTTTTCAGGAGCCAGTACGCAGGCCCAGAGAACAAACACTTTTATACTGGTGCTTCCTTTTAGGAGCCTCGCAAACTGGATCGATGAAACTGGGTAAAAAGTGATGAGTGGAAACCTTCCATCAGTTTGAAGGGAGACCTCAGAAAGAGTCTCAGAGCCTGTTTGACCTTGTGCCAGGCCTTCCCACGTCCAGGATTCGAGATCCCCCTCTCCACCACGACCCACCAGGTTGGGGTATTTTGCCTAAGATGCCACAGGAAGAGAGTCTGGCTCTGCAGCCCACTGGGGACCTTCATGAGTTGCCACCCCATGCCTGGCCCAGCGCTCTGGACCTGCCAGCAGCAACTCCAGCTCCCGCTGGCTGTGAAGTTGCTGCTGCCCACCCAAACCAAAAGCAGTTCCTGCCCCTCTGCCACAGCAGGGATGCTGCAGGGACTGACTTCAACTTCAACTGGGTGTGCCCCCAGTTATTTATTGTTTATTGAGGTGCAATTCACATAACATCAAACTAATGATTTTAAAGAAACAATCCAGTGGCATTCACAACACTCATAATGTTCACCGTTTATCTAGTTTCAAAACACATTCATCACCTCCAAAGGAGACCCCCATACTCATCAAGTATACTCATTAAATCCTCCCTACCCCACTCTGTGTGGGCAGGGTGCTGTCAAGACCAGACCTGTGGGGGGGATGGGGGTGGGGGGAACTCTTGGAAGGAAAGAAGTATCACTTCTTTCTCAAGTGGAGTGTTTACACCTTGATGTAACATTTGAACTTTCACAAGAGATGTAATAATTTTGATAATAAAATTCTTAACCATAATAAAAAAAATTCTCCCTACCCCAGGTTCTGGCAACGACTAATCTATTGTCTCCATGGATTTACCTATTCTGGATGTGATTCTACTCACATCTAATGTCCAGAATTTCCCGTAATTCCACTTACATGAAACGTCCAGACCCTCTGTCTGTCTTTATGTCAAGTGAACAGTTTGATTAGTGTAGCTTTGTAGTACGGTTTGAAATTCGAAAGGATGAATACTCCAATTTTGTTTTTCTTTTTCAAGATTATTCTTATTTGTTTCAAACTTGTACCTGGGGTCCCCTGTAGTGCCACATAAATTTTAGAATCAGAATCAGTGTTTCCCATCTCTACAAAAGAAAAAGGGCCATTGAGCTTTTCACAGAGATTGCACTAGCTATGCAGATCACTTTGGGCACCACTGCCATCTTGATAATAACAGGTCTCCACACCATGAACACAGAATGTCATGCCATTCATTTATGTCTTCTTTAATTCTGTAGTTTTCAGAGTACAGGTATCACAACTACTGGGTTAAATCAGTCCTAAGTATTTTATTCTTTTTGATGCTATTGAAAATTGAATTGAGGCCCTAGCTGAGCAGCAAAGTTGGTTAGAGCATCGTCCCTATACACCAAGGTTTTCAGTTCCATCCTCATTATGCCATCAGTGCACAAATGAGAATTAACCAATGACTACATAAATAAGTGGACCAACAAACCAATGTTGATGTTTGTCTCTCTTTCTCTCTCCCCCATCCCCTCTCTCTCTCAGTTCAGTCAATAAAGAAATTGAATTGTTTTCTTAACTTCTTTTTTGAACTGTTCATTGCTAATGTGTGGAAATACAACCAATTTCTGTGTTGATCTTTTATCCTGCAGCTTCACTGAATTTGTTTGCATCTGCCAAGGCAGGGATGGGTCATTTTACCTCTTTCTTTTCAACTTATATGTCTCTTATTCCATTTTTCTTGCCTAGCTGTTCTAGCTAGAACTTTCAGGACAATGCTACTTATAGAATTTTGAATAAAAGTGAAACCAGACATTCTTGCCTTATTCCTGATCTTAGTGGGAGATAACTTTAAGTCTTACACTATTGAATATATTAACTGTAGTTTTTTTCACAAATGCCCTTAATCACATTGAAGAAGTTCTCTTCTATTCCTAGTTTGTTGAATATCTTTATCATGAAAAAGCATTGCAGTTTGTGAAATTATTTTACTGCAATTGAGATTATCATATTTTTCCTTCATGTTATTAATATGGTATATTACACTGATAGATTTTCATATGTGAAATCCCTGGGACTCTTGGGATAAATCTTACTCTGCCATGGTGTATAATCCTTTTCACATTCAGCTGGATTGAGTCTGCAAATATTTTGTTGAGGGAATTTTGCATCTATATTCACAGAAGATTTGGGTCTGTCGTCGTCTTTTCTTGTCATATCTTGGTCTGGTTTCCACATCAGGCAATGTTGGCCACATTGAATGATTTGGTCTCACTGCTCTTCTATTTTTTTTTTTTTTCTCAGAAGAATTTAAGAAGAACTGGTGTTAATTATTCATTAAACCTTTGGTACAATTCACTAGGGAAGCTACCTGGTCCTGGGTTTTTCTTTGTCACGGGGTTTTTGAGTACTGATTTAATTTTCTATTTATGTCTTCAGAGTTTTCCCCCCTCGAGTCAGTTTTGGTGGTTTGTGTGTTTCCAGGAATTTGTCCATTTAACTTAGTTGTTCATAGTCTTCTCATATAGCCTTTTCCTCTTAAGGTAGCTACTAATATCTCTGTTACGCTGTGTTTAAGTCATCTTATCCTTGGTCTAACGTTCGTTTGGTTGCTATAAACCTTTGACTATCTTCCAGAATTCTCCCAATGTCGAGTCTCACACTTACATTTTGGTGCTTCTGTGTAGGGATGGGCCCATGAAGCTTCTTATTCTGCCGTTGTCATTGACACCACTTCTATCTTTTGTTTTGTTTTGTTTTGTTTTAGCGCAGAATGACAAAATGCCTCTGATATGCCAACTTTCTTTCTCCATACGTCCCCATGACTACGACTCGGTGCCCTCCGCGCTGCCTTCCCACTCTCTGGGTACCTTTCCCCACCATTTCTCTAAACCTCTCTAGCTCTAACACTCAGCTAGCTCCCTCAAAATTTCCTCACTGTCCCTCATCATTCTCCATTCCCTCTCCACCGCAGTAACTGCCGCCTTTCCACAACCACACACCCACCCACACACTACCCCTTCTTCTGTTTCGCAGGTTCCTTAAACGCAGTCACTCCCCTCCCCCTTGCTTGCTGGCTCAGCTAGTGCCGGGGAAGCCAGAGGACCGGCTAGGGCTGGGGTAAGGCCCCCAAGGTTTTCAGCGGGGCAGAGCGCGTTTCCCTGGCCCTCACTCGGGCACGAGCTCGCAGGGCCCGCGCTGCGCGGCTGCCGAGCGCGCGCACGCCTGGGCAGCCTGCTGCGGGGAGGGGCCCGCAAGTGAATTCCGCAACGGGGTCCGGTCTCCGTTCTGCAGACTGAGAAACCGGGTTTGGAAGTGGGAGGAAGGGCGCTGTTTTGGTTTAAAAAGAAAGTAGAAGAATTAAGAAGAGACCAGGAAGGTGAAAGAAAGAGACGCTGCGGGGAGCCTTTCCCTTAATAACGGACGAAAATTTGGAGTCAGCCGCCCGTAGCAGATTTAAAAAGGCACTGCTGATCTGATGCTGAATTGAAAAAAATTCAGCTTCAGGGGGTCAGCTAGGAGCCCTCGGGCCAGGAGAGCCGGTTGTGGGCCTAGTGGCGTCCTCAGTCCCGTCCAGGGACGGACACTGGCTGTGGATCTCTCGTCCCCGCTTACCCTAGAGCAGCAGGCAGGGCTTCCGGCACCTCCTCCCAGATCTCACAACCTGACTTAAGCAATAAGGTTCAAGTAATAGGCATGAAGGAGAATGTTGCGTGGTCTCTCTCCTAGCTTCTGGGGTTTGCGAGACTCCTCGGCCTTCCTCAGCTTGTAGAGGCTTCACTGCAGTCTCTGGCTACATTTCACAGGGCATTCTCCTCCGGGTCTCTGGGTGTTGTCACATCTCCCTCTCCTTTCTCTTGTAAGTATATTGGTACATCTGGTAAGTACATTGGAATTAAGGACCACTCTAAATCCAGAATAATCTCATGCTGAGATCCTTCATTTAATTATGTCTGCAAAGACTCTATTTTAAAGTAAGTTTACATTCATAGGTACTGAGGGTTTGGACTTTGGACATATCATTTTGGGAAATGCTATTCAACTTACTACACTGCCTAATTCATTGCATTTTTCCCTAGACCCTGTGAGAGAGGGAAGATACACAGGACTAGGGATACATTTTTCAAAGATGAGCCCCAAAATCAAAAGCTCTTGCAAGACCAGCCTAAGACATCCAGACTCTCTGGTGAATAAAATTGGAGCACTAATTGGGTATGAGTTTTTAGAATAAGCCAAAGAAAATAAGGATTTGACTTTTGTGGCCATCAGGAAAAAAAACTAGACAAGATATCTCCCCTGTAAATTGGGGTGAGGACACTAACAGAAATGATCTCTTAATAGCACCAGGTGGATAAAAGAAGATAAATTGGCACACAAGATTAACTCAGACTGGTATTGAGGAGAAAAGCTGAAGAGAGCAGGGCTTCTTTCCTCATGGAGAGTGGGGGCTATCTTCTTCATGAGCCCTCTTATGGTGCAATCAGACACAGTTACAGAACACAGTCCTGGCTCAATGTCACTAAAGATAATTAGCATTACTTTCTATTTTTTCCAATCACTTGTAAATAATATATCTCAATGAATTGTTGCAACTCCCCATAAGGCACTGCTATTCCATCTTTAAAATCAGAAAATAGAGAATCTGAGGGATCACACAATTTGCTGAGGGCATGGAAATCCTCTAGGCCTTCAATAGTGAGTGATACAGAGATTGACTGCACAAGCTTCCTCAACTAACTGCTGTTACTCTACCCATTTTACAAACTAGGAAGCTGAGACTTTGAGTTGTGCTTTAACTGGGCAAACAACATACATTCAGTGAATGGTGGAGCCAGTATTTGATTCTAGTTCTGTCCAGGAGATCATAGACTATGCCCATTAAGGCTGACATTGCTGTAGACTGGATAGTCTAGGTCCTTTGACCACTCTCAAAAAGACAACTGGAATTAAAGCCACCCTGATTCTCGTGCCTGTTTTTCTCAATCAGAGAACTGAGTATAAGTAAGTATTCATGATCAGTTTCCTCTGCCTCCCCTTCATTCCCATAATGCTTTATACTTCTTTGTCCTTAAGCCAAATTTCTCCCACCTCCCAAGCTTTGCACTGTGTTTCCTGGTACTTCTACATAATTAACTAATGCCTTATAGCGTCAATTTCTTCTTAGTAAGTTTTTGGGTCCTTCTTGATATAAATGCAATCCTATGAGAAAGTCAGGAGGTAAATTTGAGACCTTCATTACTTCCCATTTTCCCTTCCCCAACTGTTATGGATTGAACTGTGTGCCCCCCAAATACATATGTTGAAGCCATAGCCTCAAGTATCTCAAAATATGACCTTCTTTGGAAATAAGATTATTGCAGGTATAATTAAAGACGACTAATTCAATAATACCGGTGGTGTCCTTGTAAAAAGGGAAAATTTGCATACAAATGCATCCACAAAGAGAATGCTATATGAAGATGAAGGCAGAGATCTACAAGCCAAGAAACATAGATAATTGCCAGCAAACAACCAGAATCTGGGGGAAGACATGGAACACATTGTGCCTCACCACTCTCAGAAGAAACCAATCTTACTGTCACCTTGATTTCAGACTTCTGGCATTCAGAATTGTGAGACAGTAAATTTCTGTTGTTGAAACCACCTAGTTTGTGATACTTTGTTATGTCAACCCTAGCAAACTAACATACCAACCCTCTGGTAAAATTCCTGTTTAAATCTCAGACCATTCAACCCAACTTACAGTTTAATGCTTATTTCTTTGAGGATACTTTCTTGATCATGTTCGTTGATACGAACTCTCATAGAAATATTGTACTTCTTTTTGTAGCACTTATTTAACTCAGTTTGCAACTGCACATATGCTAGTGTAGTTTGATTAATATTTGGCTTTACTTCTGGGTCCTAAACTCTATGACCCCAGCAAAGGTTCCTGTTTTGCTCACCATCATATCCCCAGAGTAGGTGCTCAGCAAATATTTGTTGAGTAAATTAAAGCATTTCATTGTTTTAGAAGCTAATTCCTTTGTGAAATACAAGTAACCTTTGGCAAATATAATCGGCTAAACCTTATCAGTCATCCCACATTGAATATGTACAAGACTCTGAGTTTTGTGTTATCACATAATTGCTTCCTAAATGACACTCGACTTCTTTTCAACTTCTATTTCTTGCTCTTGTCTAGTTTGACCATCATTTTATTAACTTTTTTTGGCTTATGTATTTGAATTTTTTATTGACAGTCCTGTTGTCTCCAGAATCTTCTTAGCCTTTTAGCAGCAGTTGCCTCAGGTGGAGTTTTGGGGCAGCAATTGCCACATTTTAATTTTCTGTAGCCTTTACACGGCATGGCATTTTTGCCGTCTTCTTACATTTGACCATGTTTGTCTTGTAGTCAATGTGTTAGAACATTAAGAAGCAGATGGTCTAGCATTATTTTTAGCCCCAGGTAGAGGAAACTTGGTCTTTCTTAAATGGCAGTCAAAGATAGCTAGTGCTATCTTGAAATTAGGCAAGGATGCGCCATTATGCAACTTGGGGTGGACAATGCCTTGGTGATAAGTTGTGGATACAATGGAATGACAACCTATAAGGGGCTTGTTGGATTTTTTTTATGGGTGTTATCCTCCCAGTGAGAAGAGAAATGAAAGATGTGCAAGGGTTTCAGACATGATGGCACATTAAGATACTAGACAAAATAGATAGAACAATTCAGCTGCATATTTTTTAATTTAGGAATATACTGTATTTGCAAGGTTCAAATATCAAATATTTCTGTATGATATTGTAGTATAATGAGAAATATGTTTGGTCTTTGCTCCCTGCCCCCTTCCTTTCAGGCACAGATTCCATTGGGATCTCCTGAGTGATGAGTGTCTTTTGTATGCTAAAGAAATGAGTCCTGCTGGAGCTCTTAGATAGCTTCTGATTAGGGACCAGTCATAGGAAGATCAAGCCATGATCTCCTCAGGCAAGGAAAGAGCCTCTACAGATTGAGTTCAATCACCAAAGGCCAGTGATTTAATCAATCATGTCTGCGTAGTTTATTCAGACCCCTAAACAATGAAGTTCAGAGAGCTTCTGAGTTGGTGCACATACTGAGGAGCTGGGAGGCAGTGTGCTGAAGACGGCATGAAAGCTTTATGTAATACTCCCACACACTTTTGTATAGCCAAATGACAAACTGATACAGAAAATGTGGTATTGTTCATCTTAAAAAGTAACAAAGTACTGGCAAGCTACATTGTGAACCTTGAAAATATTAAGCCAAGCAGAAGAAGCCAGACACAAAAGGCCACATATTATATAATTCTTTTTATATGAACTGTCCAGAATAGGCAATTCAATAGAGACAGAAAGTGAAATTGTGGTTTCCAGTGCCTAGGGGAAGGAAGAAATGAGGAGCAACTGCTAAGATATGGGGATTCTTTTTGGTGTGGAGAAAATACTCTGGAGTTAGATTGTGATGTTGATAGCACAACTCTGTGAATATGCTGTAAACCAGTGGTCCCCAACCTTTCTGGCACCAGGAACTGGTTTGATGGAAGACAATTTTTCCACGGACAGGGCAGGGAATGGATGGTTTGGGGATGATTTAAGCACATTATATTGAGTATGCACTTTATTTCTACAATTATTACATTATAATACATAATGAAATAATTGTACAACTCACCACAATGCAGAATCAGTGGGAGCCCCGAGTTTGTTTTCCTGCAACTAGACGGTCCCATCTGGGGGTGATGGGAGACAGTGACACTCAAAGTGTGTTGCTTATGTCCAGTCTACTCTGTAATCTCATTTTGGTTGCTATCACTGCAGAAAAACCTGCTTCACAAAAATAGGTTAGAAATGAAAGCAGGCTTTTCACTGTTTTTGTGGCAACCTCAAAATATTCCACCTTGACTTTAATCCAGAACGTATGGAAATTTGAAGTTGTCTCAAACATATTTTTAAGGCCACCATCATTTGCGATCTCAAGCAGTTGATCCACTTCTAGAACAGACAAAATCAATTCACCTGGCTTATTCACAAATGGGTCACGAATCCATTCCTTCTCAATTCAGGAGTCTTTTGTGGTCGAGAGGTAATGCTCAAATTCTTTTATTTTTATTTATTTTTTATTTTTTTTAAAGGAGTGGTTTTTTTTAAAGATTTTATTTATTTATCTTCAGAGGGGAAGGGAAGGAGAGAGGGAGAGAAATATCAATGTACGGTTGCTTCCTGTGCATTCCCTGCTGGGAACTGTCCTGCAACCCAGGCATGTGCCCTGACTGGGAATCGAACCGTGATCTCTTGGTTCACAGGCCCGCGCTTAATCCACTAAGCTACACCAGCCAGGGCGCTCACATTCTTTTTAAAAAAGATTTTATTTATCTATTTTTAGAGAAAGGGGAAGGGAGGGAGAAAGAGAGGGAGAGAAACATCAATGTGTGGTTGCTTGTCACATATCCCCCACTGGAAACTTGGCCCGCAACCCAGGCATGTGTCCGGAGTGGGAATCGAACCAGAAGCCCTTTGGTTTTCAGCCCATGCTCAAGCCACTAAGCTACACCAGCCAGGGCCTCAAACTCTTTTGAGAGCTGAGACAGGTGATCACGCTGGGAGAAAAAAGGCCCTGGCTCAGTGTCTTTCAAAATCTCTGCTATTTGAAACATGTCAAAATCTCAGTGTTCACTCATCACCCCCATAATTGCAGTTTGGCTTTGAATACAGCCACTTTATCAGCCGACTTGAATGCAGTTGTAGTTCTCTCCTAAAGTGACAGATTGAGTTCATTGAGCAGGCTGAATATGTCACACAAGTAAGCAATTTGACAGTCCATTTTGTGTCACTAAAATGTGCTGTGAGTGCTGACTATTTTCCTAAAAGAAATCTCTGGAGCAGCTTTTGTAACTTGAAAACTCAGGCCTGTGATCTACCTTTAGAAAGCTGTCTGACTTCTGTGCATAAGAGAGGACATGTGTGCTATGCACCCATCCTCACAGAGCTGCACATACAGATATGAGTTAAGGGCATGTACTTTAATGTGGTTGATAATTTTATTTTATTTTTAAGATTTTATTTATTTATTTTTAGAGAGGGGAAAGGAGGGAGAAAGAGAGGGAGAGAACCATCAATGTGTGACTCCCTCTTGAGCACCCCCTACCGGGGACCTGGACAGCAATCCAGACAAGTGCCCTGACTGGGAATTGAACCGGTGACACTTTGGTTCTCAGTCCAGTGCTCAATCCACTGAGCCACACCAGCCAAGGTGATAATTTTAATCATACCCTGCAAAACATTAAGTTCAGGTGACATTTTTTGGCTAACCAGCATTTCTCTATGGATGACACAGTGTGTAGACTCACATTCAGAACTAATTTCTTTGACCCAAGTAGTGAAACCAGAAAGCTGTCCAGTCACGGAAGCCTCTCCATCCATGCGTATACTGACATAAAATGACCAATTTAGTTTTCCTGATATGTAATCACTCAAAGACATGAATAGTTCTGCAGCTGTGGTGTTAGTGGACAACAAAACTGCACATAACACATCCTCATGCACATCCTCCTGAAAAATATATTGCACAAAAACAAGCCTTGTTGCCTTCTTGTCAACATTAGTAGACTGGTCAACCTGATTGCATACCACAGTGACATTTCCCCTCTCCAACAATTGTGCCTTTGCTATTTCACCAATTCATCTAGTCATGATGCTAGTTGAAGGAGGAACACATGCCACCTTTTCAACCACTGCCTCTCCTAAAAGTTCACAAGTATCCTTTGCAGCAGGCAGGATCGACTCTTCACCAATAGTAAAGAACTCCTTAGCTTTGGCAATGTGGTTAGCCAGTAAGAATGATGCTCTAGGTGCAGACACATTTGATGAAGTGGTGGCCTTCAATAATTGCTTCTGTTCTTCATGTTCACATTTTTTTTTCTTTGGAAAAACTCCAAAGGCTTGTCTTTTAATGCGTGGTGCTTGGTCTCCATGTGGCGAAGCAGTTTTGAGGGGTTTGTGGCTTCGTTGGATAGCCTGTTACTACATATTATATAAAGTGGGCTTAGAGAATGTGAATCACCTGTTGCAATGAGCATGTAATTTAAACAGGACTCTTGGTATTTTCTTTTTTAAAGATTTTTAAAATTTATTTTTAGAGAAGGGGAATGGAGGAAGAAAGAAAGGGAAGGAAACATTGATGTGTGGTTGCCTCTCATACGCCCCAACTGGGGTCCTGGCCCACAACCCAGGTATGTGTCCTGACTGGGAATTGAACCAGTGATGCTTTGTTTGCAGGCCAGCACTCAGTCCACTGAGCCACACCAGCCAGGGCTTGGTATTTTCTTTTAAATGCAACTTTCTTTTGGTTGACAGTCTTTGTTTTCTGTTGCCTCATCATTGGGCCTTTCCCCCCATTCAAAGAAGCTCTCTCTCCAGCAATGTTTGTTTTTTACTCATTTTGGCTGGGGGTAGCTTGCGGACTTACCAAAACTGTGACTGAGACAAGCACACAGTACAGAAAGGAGGAGTGGATGGAAGTGGTAAATAAAAATAATGGGCAGGCCATGCACAGGCTAAAAATAAGTGTCAGATTCTGACTTAAAGCCTGCCATCAGATGCATCTGTACAATGGGAGTACACCAACTCACTTGCCACTATAAAGCCTTCCACCAGATGCCCCTTAATTGTCACTTGCCACTCACTGGTAGGGTTTTGATACAAGTCCACAAGCAATTGATTTATTATGGTCTCTACAGTCAAACCTCTCTGCTGATGATAATCTATTTGCAGACACTCCCTAGCACTAGCATCACTGACTCAGCTCCACCTCAGATCACTAGTCATTAGATTCTCCTAATCTTGGGATCACACAACCTAGATCCCTTGCATATGAAGTTCACAGCAGGGTTCACACTCCAATGAAAATCTCAGGCTGCAGCTGATCTGTCCGGAGGCAGAGCCCAGATGGTAATGTGAGCAATGGGGAGCGGCTGTAAATACAGATGAAGCTTCACTCACCCACCACATGCCTGCTGTATGGCCCAGTCCTAACAGGCCATGGACCAGTAGCAGTCCGTGGCTCAGGGGTTGGGGACCCCTGGTCTAAACAGCCAAAACCTAGATTAGTTGGCCCCAATAACTATTGCACTTAGTTATCACATGATATTTCTTTAATAAGCATTTCCAACTCCCCACTTGACCCTTAACCCAACCCTATCACTTTATAGAATCACATAGCCTTAATTAGTGAAAAAATACCTGTGATTTTACATTAGTTTCAATTGCTCAGTTCAGCCTTCAGTTGCCAAGCTATTCATGAATTTACTGAATTATTGCCAAGCATTTATTGACAGGAAAAGAGATGACTCAACTTCTTTTTTTTCTGGTCAAAAGGAATTCATTTTTGAAGTCACAGGGACATACTCCACTGTGGAGTCTGGTATTCTGTCCCCTGATTTATGACTTCTGTTGCTGTTGCTGCTGCTGCTGACATCTCTGCTGTTCACTGATGTGTCCTGTTTCAGTAATCTTTTATCACTAGGTGCTGTTAAGAATTTTACTTTATCTGGAATTCTGCAGCTTCACTACCTTTAAATATGATTTTAATCTCTCAAGTCTGGATTTTACTTTATTTCCAGAATCTAAGTATTTAAGTGTCTCTATAATTTTGGTGAACATTTCAGCCTTTATATTTTCCTCAAACATTGCCTATCAATCCTCCATTCTCTCATTCTCTCTGTTCTTTCTGCCTGACACTTCTGTTAGATTTCATGTTAGTCCTCATCTACTCCATTTCAGTTAATGTCTCTCCTATATTCACCCTCTCTCTCTTTCTCTTCCCACACCCCTCTCTTACTCTAGGTATTTCTTCAGGTCTATTATCCAGTAGACTAAATTTCTCTTCAGTTTTGTTCACCTGTTTACACTGTTCAATGACTTTTTACTTTTAAGTACTATATTGTTCATTTCTATCATTTCACTTTGTTTTCTAAAACACATTTTAAAACACATATTTTTATATTTCGATCATGTTTTTATCTCCTTTGTCATCTCTTTTCACAATTTCAGCTGACATCTCTATTATCTCAAGTTCTTAGGACTTTAGTCTGGCTATCTCTTTATCTGCTGACATTTGTTCATGGAAGATTATGCCTTCTGAGTTTTTATTTTGGAAAATGAGTTCCATGGAAATCCTGTGTAGCTTGGGTTTTAGGTGGATCCCTCCAGAGCATTTTGCTTCTGTTTCTTTCTTTCAGGCCTCACGAGAATATTACCAACCTATAATTGGTTAATTTCTTGGCTTAAAGGTACCCAGATCATGCAATTAAAGTAAATACAAACCAACCTAAAGGCAGACTTTCTCACATGGTGTTTTTCTCCACCCAAAGTCACTTATGGCAGCAAGTGGCACAATCTTATGCATTGTCATGTGTCTCTTTGCAATATTTCCCAGGACCTTCTAGCCATCAGTTTATAGCTCTTCAATAGATCTGATTCTGAGTTCAATTCTGATGTCTCACTTTCATAGTTTCAAGGTCTTGTCTCCATCAGTGAGTGGCTCTTATGGTCCATATATTGATGCCTGATACCCAAATCTACCCTTCCCATCTTCTTACTGCTTTGTTTTTCTGCTTCTTTGTTTTGGAGCCCTTGGAAATTCCTTCACTTTATTGAAATTCATCTATGCACTTAACAGAATGTTTGCTTCACTTTGTCCAGCATTTCTAACTTTCTCTGGTGAAAGATTTTCATGTTTCCTAGTCTTCCATATTATTGAAAAAGCCAGTGATTGTGTGTGTGTTTGTCATAATTAGGAGTATTAATGGGAGATTGGTGGGAAAACATCACCAACCCAAACCAATAGCTTTTTCTGAAAGTATATTGACTTTAATTTATTGCCTTCTACTCACTAAGGAACAATAAATAGATCAAAATCTCATGATATTAGCTCTAAGCAATCAACATTTGCCTCCAAGAAAGGACACTCTCTGAACAGTGTTGACCCTAATGATATTCTAAATAGGTTGAGACAATTATATGCTGAAAATATAGTGTAAAAGTCGATCCTCTCTCTGGGCAAAATGGCCAGGGGGTAAGAGGGTGGAGTGACTCTGGGCCGCCTGCAACTTTCTCTCCAGAATCTTGCCACCTTGGATGTTACCAAATTGATGCCTCTTTCACATGAAGTTATTAGCAAAGAAGCCACAGTTAATGTAGGTACAATCAGTTATATAGCTCATGGGAAATTCACAGTTGTAAAAGCTATTTCTGGAGTTCACAGTGTCAGATTCAAAAATTAACTAGAAAAGAATATTATAATCAAGCTTGGATATGCTAATGCTAAGATTTATAAACTTGATAACTCAAGTTGTCTTCAAACAGAATGCTATCGCGCCTGTGTAATAGTGCACCTGATGAGTTTTCTACAGACATTCCAGGGACCAAAGGGAACTTCGGATTAGTCAGACCTGTTTCCCTTGTTGACTGTCCTGGCCATGATATTTTGATGCTACTGTGCTGAACAGCATAGCAATGATGGATGCAGCTCTTCTGTTGAGAGCTGGTAATGAGTCTTGTCCTCAGCCTCAGACTTCTGAATACCTGGCTGCTATAGAAACCAAAAAACTGAAGCATATTTTGATTCTATTTAATACAAAACAAAATGCATTTGGTAAAAGACAGCCAGAATAGATCCTTGCATTTATACAAGGTACAGTAGCAAAAGCTACCATCATTTCAATTTCTACTCAGCTGAAATACAATATTGAAGTTGTCTGTAAGAACATAGTAAAGAAAATTCCAGTACCCGCAACAGACTTGATGTTATTAGGTCTTTTGGTATTAACAAGTTGGCTGGGAAGTTGATGACTTTAAGCGGGGTGGCGGGGGCATAACTGGCAGTAGTATTCTAAAAGGAGTGCTAAAGGTGGACAAGGAGACAGAAGTCAGACCTGGCATTTTTTTCCAGAGATGGAGAAGGAAAACTCATGTGTTTGTGGAACATAATGATGTTCAGTGTGCTGCTCCAGGGAGTCTTACAGGAGCTGGAACAAAAATTGACTCCACGTTGTGCCAGGCTGACAGAATGATGGGGCAGGTATTTGATGCAGTTGGAGCTTTACCTGAGATCTTCACAGAATTGGAAATCTCCTTTTTCCTGCTTCAAACTGCTAGGTGTATGCACTGAAGGAGAAAAGAAAAGTGCAAAAGTTGTCTAAGAGTGAGGTGCTCATGGCGAACACAGGATCTCTGTCCACAGGAGGAAGAATTCATATAGCTGAGGCTGATTGGGCAAAATCATTTTGACAAATCTTGTGTGCACAGAAGTAGGAGAAAAAAGTTATTTTTAGTGGAAGAATTGAGAAACACTAGTGTTTAATTGGTTGGGGTCAAATAAGAAGAGGATTGATGAGCCAACAGTAGATGATGACTGAAGAATTCCAGTTCTAAAATACACTTAAGATAAAGTCAAATTTTCTCATAACAACCCAGGTCTGTACTTTCAAAGCAATACTGGGGAATGAATTTTCAGTTAATTACCTTAATTGTAGCTGTTATTCTCATTTTTTGGTGATGAAAATTTAACCTCTAGTACTTAAAATAGGGTCTACCATAAATGCAAATATTGGCATAATGTTGAATTGAACCTACATTTTAGCAGAAATTAATCTGTGCCAAATAATGTCTCATTTATATGTCAATGCAGGTTTGAAGTAAAACTATTTGCTATAACCAGACTTTGTTGTAGCACACACACCACTGAACCTGTCTGAAATAAAGTTCTTCTTCGAGTATTCATGATTCGTCCTTGAGTAGCTCCTGGCTTGAAAGGATTTTTATTCCAGTAAAAATTCAAGATACAAATTCTTGAAGACCAGACACCCTTTGTCTATTTTATATTGCTTTATCTTTGCAACATTAAGTGAAAAGAAATTAATAGGTTCAAATAAAATTATCCTTTAGAACAAATCAATCCTTATTAATTAGCAGCAACAAGGACCAAAACCATCTCATGTATTATTAGGTAATTTTCTTTTTCTGCTTCATCCTGGCTTTGATGTCTAATGTACAGGGGTGGGCAAAAGTAGGTTCACAGTTATGAATATATGAAACAGTTTATTCTTGTATTATTTATTTTTTATTATTTGTCTTCTTTTTCTTTTTCTTGTTATTGTCATTATTTTCTATCCTTACTTATTTATCTTTTATGTAATGATGTCAGATAATTTAATCTCCTTTTCCCAATGCTGTGTATGTATATGTATATATATATATATACTTTATATAAAAGTATATATATACTTTTTATTTGTATTTTTTATTTTTTAATTGTTGTTCAAGTACAGTTTTCTGCTTTTTCCCCCACCCCTCCCCACCCCTCCAGCCCTTCCCATGTCCCTCCCCTGTTTCTACCCCCATTGTTATTGACCATGTGTCCTTTATACTTGTTCCTGCAAACCCATCACCCTTTTCTTCTACAATCCCTCCCCACTCCCCTCTGGTCACTGTCAGCCTGTTCTCTATTTCAGTGTCTTTGGTTATATTTTGCTTGTTTGTTTTGTAGATTAGGTTCCTGTTAAAGGTGAGATCATATATACTTTTTTAAAGTGAGTCAGGATTGTTTGTTCATGATGTTTTTCAACTACAAAGACCTGTCTGCATTATTGGCAACAAGTGACTCACACTGTGCCTGGGTCCATGAAGCAAGAGCAGTGGAGGAGCAGTTTTGATGGCAGTGTGGTGAGAAGCCCGAGTGCCCCTGGGACAGATAGCAGCTCTGTGAGCAGCTGCAAGGGTTTTCTTCTTCTGCCAGTGTCTCTGCTCTGTGTTTTCTGTCTCTTCTCTCTCCAGGAGCATTTCTTTCTAATTCCACACATTATGTTATCAGCAGATGACATTTAAGATACTAGTTAAGAGTTGGCCCTGGAGATTTTTTTGTCTTAGGTTACAGGTTTCAAGCTAGCTTGTCCAGATAAGCCAGGGATCATCATTCCGCAGCAAGCCAAAGCATGCCTCAACAATGCTCACTGGCAGCCATTCCGCAAATATTACACTGTCCTTGTATCCACCTTCTGAAACAGCCTGCAATTAAAGTAATTTAACTGAGCAGGCTCCACTAAGTGCCACAGAAAGAAACAAGCAATCATGGAACCCTTCTTCCTCATTTGCACTCAGAGAATTCAGGGGACAACAGAGCCTATTTTGAAATGGTTATGCATATAGTCGAATTAATCTTCTCCCCAGTAGCTTTTGATAATTATTGCAATTTTCACTTCTTCATATAAACCTGTCACTTTTGAGATTTATATTTTGGTGGAAATATCAGTTTCTAGTTATGCAGTGGCTATTGTCATTTCAAAGTAAACAAACATTACGTATTGATATTTCTGTCCTTGGCATAACCATATGCTTTTTCAACTGATGAACTCAGTCTTAATTAAGAGCTCTTAGACATAATAAAAAGGATTGTCTGAGTTATCCACTCCTCCAGGAACTCTGGAATCTATCCTTTGATCAAATTAAATTGATATAGGAAGGCTACATATGCAGATGTATTAAGAGCCTCTACTGAAAAAAGTGTTATAATACATCATTGAATTGAGGTTAGGTCAAATTCCAGCCAAGATGGAGGCATGGGTAAAAACCCTTTACTTCCTCGCACAATCAAAAGCAGGATAACAACTAATCTAAAATCAATAAACAACAAGAAATGCCAGAAAATCAGACTACGTGGAACTCTGACAACCAAGGAATTAAAGAAAAAGATCAATCAGAACAACCAGACTGGTAAGGCGGTGGACCAAGCGGGCCAGCAGGCCAAGAAAAATCGTGGCTAGTTGGAGGACCTTGGGGGCAGGGCTGGCTGTGATGTGGCTGTGAGGGCTGCACAGACTGCATGGGAGGGGCTGACTTAAGGGGAAACTGAGGCTCAGAGTTGATACAGTGGTTGCTACAGTGGAAGAAATTCCCAGTCTCAGATGCACAAGAGTCCATCTGAAGGTGCATTAGGGACAAGCAGGTGAGCTGCATTGTTCCCTCTCTGGCCCCTCCCCCACAGGCAGTGCTGCAGCACAGCAAAGAAATTTGCCCTTCTCCAGTGAATTCCTAAGGCCCCGACCCCCTTACAATTTACCAGCTGTGCCAAGACAAAGAAATATGGCCCAAATGAAAGAACAGAGCATAATCTCAGAAAAAGAACGGAATGATGAGGGCATAGAAAACCTATCTGATGGAGAATTTAAAGCCCTGATAATCAAAATGCTCACAGAACTGATTGAGCTTGGTTGAAAAATGAAAGAACAAATGAAAGATACCCAAAGTAAAATAAAGCAAACTATTCAGGGGACAAACAGTGACAGGAAGGAAACCAGGATTCAAAGCAATGATTTGGAACAAAAGGAAGAAATAAACATCCAACTGGAACAGAATGAAGAAACAAGAATTCAAAAAAGTGAAGAGAGTCTTACAAATATCTGGGACAACCTGAAACATTCCAATATCCGAATCATAGGGGTGCCAGAAGGAGAGGAACAAGAGCAAGAAGTTGAAAACTTATTCGAAAAAATAATGAAGAAAAAATTCCCCGGTCTGGTGAAGGAAACAGACTTCCAGGAAATCCAGGAAGCTCAGAGAGTCCCAAAGAAGTTGGACCCAAAGAAGAACACACCAAGGCACATCATCATTAAATTCCCCAAAATTAAATGTAAAGAGAAAATCCTAAAAGAAGCAAGAGGAGAGAGTTACCTACAAAGGAGTGCCCATTAGGCTATCCACTGACTTCTTAAAAGAACCCTTACAGGCAAGAAGGGGCTGGAAAGAAGTATTCAAAGTCATGAAAGGCAAGGACCTGCATCTAAGAATACTCTATCCAGCAAGGCTTTCATTTAGAATGGAAGGGTAGATAAAGTGCTTCCCAGATAAGGTCAAGTTAAAGGAGTTCATCATCACCAAGCCCTTATTATATGAAATGTTGAAGGGACTTATCTAAGAAAAAGAAGATAAAAAATATGAACAATAAAATGACAACTCACAACTATCAACACATGAACCTAAAAGAAAAGAAAAAGAACAAAAACAAAGATTAAGCAAACAGCTAGAACAGCAGAATCAGAGAAATGGACATCACATGGAGAGTTTCAGTGGGGAGCAGGAAGGGAGGAATAGCAGAGGGAAAGGTGCAGGGAAGAAGAAACATAATTGGTAGGCACAAAATAGATGGGGAGAGGCTAAAAATGGTATACAAAACAGACTCAAAGAACTTCTATGTACAAGCCATGGACATGAACTAAGGGGGAGAATGCTGGAGGGTTGGAAGGGGAGGGGGAGGGGGGATAAAGGGGGAAAAATTGGGAAAAGTGTATAGCATAATCAATAAAAAATAAAAAAATAGGTCAGGAAGTCAATATGGGCACAAGGAACAATTATTTTTAGAACTCAATGTAATTTCTTTTCAAAAAAATTATAGTTGATGTGTAATAATATATTGGTTCCAGGTATATATGGTGATTTGATATATATATATTTTACAATGCTATCACCACAATGTTGAGTGATATCTGTCACCATACAAAACTATTATGATAATATTGACTATTTTCCCTATGCCATACATTTTATCCCCAAGACTGTATTTATAAATAAATAACTGGAGGTTTGTGCCTCTTATTTCCCTTTACATTTTTCACCCATCCTCCAGCACCCTCCCTCTGGCAACCATCAGCTTGTTCTCTCATGAGTCTGTTTCTGTTTTATTCTATTTTTTCATGTTTTGTTTTTGTTTTTTAGATTCCACATATCAATGAAATATAGTGCTTATCTTATTCTGCTGGAATTATTTCACTTAACATAGTACCTATAAATCCATCTATGTTCCAAATAGCAATACTTCATTCTTTTTTATGGCTGAGTAATATTTCTTATATATATATAGTCAATGGTTTAATTCAATGGTATAGTCAATGATCTTTTTTTTTTAAAGTGAAATTCTTTTTTTTAAAGATTTTGTTCATTCATTTTTAGAGAGAGGGGAAGGGAGGGGAAAAAAGAGGGAGAGAAGCATCAATGTGTGCTTGCCTCTTGCTTGCCCCCCACTGGGGTCCCCACCCACAACCCAGGCAGCTGCCCTGACTGGGAATTGAACCAGCAACTCTCTGCATTGTAGTCTGGTGCTCAATTCACTGAGCCACACCAGCCAGGGCAGTGATCTTTATATTTATATAAACATCTTTATTCATCTATCAGTGGATACCTAAATTGCTTCCATGTCTTGGCTATTGTAAATAATGTTGCAATGAACATTGGAGTGCATATACCTTTTCTAATTAGTGTTTTTGTTTTTCAGAGAAATACTCATAAGTGGAATATCTGAGTTATGTGCAAGTTATGAGTAACAGTTTGTAATCTTAGTTTAAGCCCTCCCCAGGTTTGAATTCATTAGTCACACACAAACTCAGAAATGGATGATGTATGGTTATCATCAGGACATTTGTAAACTACTTTGACTGCCCAGCAGCAGAACCACTTTTCATGTTTGCTGAATTCCTAATCTTATAAATATAAATGTTTGGTTTGTATAACAAGAGCTAAAAATGCCACATGCTTAATTTCCCTTCTTCTTTTGCAGTTAAGGATAGACTATGTGATCTAGGCTCCACCCATCACATAGGATTTGACACTAACTACACTAGCTCTGCAGATTAAAGTAGCAACGTCTGCAGCACTAGTGGGAGTAGTTGTATTTCCAGACCAATTCTAAAATATCCTTTAATACATTTTTCCTAGTAGCTTTGCCTTGAGCCTGTGTCTCTGTCCATCATGGTGGATTCTGTGAGCTATCCAATATTCTTCTAGTGAATTACTTTTTTGCTTAACTCCACTACAGATGGCACCTGTTGCTTATATGTGAAAATCCAGATCAACAGCTATTTTGTATACATGTTATTTAGGGATTTATTGTAGGCTTAATATGTTGCTTCATTTCTAGTAATGAATGCTATAACATTTGTTATACTTTCCTTTTTTTTTTTTGCTGGCTTCTAGAAATCTCAGAATTAAATTTGGAACTCGATCATAGTACAGGGAATGACTCTTACAACTAGCACAATTAGCTTATTTGCCTTTGCTTTCTACCCTTTTTGTAAAGTTAATTTTGTTTGTATTGTTATGTCATTGGTTGTAAGCAGCCTATTATAAAACTCCACAGGTCTTTTCAGGCCCACGTGGGTTCCCAAGTTCTCATCCCTCACTGGTTGCTGGCTCGTGGGTCTTGGTCTTCTTCCTTACCCTTGTGGCTGTGATTACCTTTTTATTTTCCTCCCGACACCTGACAAAAGGAGGTGACATAGCCTCTCCTGTCCCTCAGTCTCATCTCTGATTCCTCATAAAAGCTAATTTAAGGATTTTATAGTTAATAACAGTAGGAAAAGCTACAGCAAGATATAAGTAGCCAATATTCTAAAATCTGCCAATTTTGTGTGCTTGATGTCAAAGTGCTATTAGGACTCTGTCTTCCTTTGAATTTTCAAGCTTCACTACCTCTTACTCTATTAAACATAAACTTAAAAATGTCATGAAATGATACAAAAATTTTTTAAAAGCCTAACTCTACAAATTTTTTAAAAATCAGAATTACATTAGTTAGTTTCCTTAAGAAAAACTGATAATTTTTGTAACATTGAGTCTATAAAGACTTCTCCATTTATTTAGTCTTTCTTTAGTGTCTTTCAATAAACTTTTATGTTTTTCCATAAATCTATTATACGTTTTTTCCTAACCTCTTTCCCTAGAGACTTTATTTTGTTGCTATTATAAATAGGATATTTTAAGCCATGGCTGGTGTAGCTAAGTGGTTTGAGTGTGGGCCTGTGAAGCAAAGGGTCACCAGTTCAATTCCCAGTCAGGGCACATGCCTGGGTTGCAGGCCAGGTCCCCAGTAGCGGACACATGAAAGGCAACCACACACTGATGTTTCTCTGCCTTTCTTTTTCCCTCCCTTCCCTTCTCTAGAAATAAATAAGCAAAATCTTTAAAAAAATAAATAAATAGGATGTTTTAAAGAGTATATATCTAAATGTTTATTGTTTGCATTTAGGAATACAATAGACTTTTGAAAATATTGATCATGTATCCAGTAAATTTGCTGAACTCACATAGTTCTAATGATGTGTCTTTAAATCTAATCTTTGATTATCTATTTATACATTTCTTCTGTTAATAATAGTTTTGATTCCCTTTTTAAAATTCTTATACCATTGACTAATTGATTTCAGTTGCAAGTTTTTGTTTCTCTTTTTTTTAAGCATTAACACTTAATGACTATATATTTTCTTTTACATGTAAGATTTAGCTGCATTTCACAGTTTGCCATGTAATCGAGTTTTCCAACTACACTTCATTTTTTCACATATAAATTATATAATTTTAAGCTTACAAATGATACTTTTTACTTATGATTTAAAATTTTTTTAAACTATACTTTTTATTATGGTCAGAGAGCAAAACCTCTGATAAAGTTACTTTAAAATTTGTTGAGACATGATTTATGTATTAAAATGTCATTATTTCTTCTAAATGTAATGCATATTTTTAAAAATCTAACTTTTACAATGGTCACTTATACCATATGTTTATTTAATAAATTTGATAATAATGATGTTTGAATCGGCTATATCTAAGTTAAGGAATTTTTTGTCTATTTGATGCATCAGTTACTGAGAGAAATATAAAAAATCTCTCACCTCAAGTGTGCTTTTATAAACTTCTCCATGTAATTCTGCATTGAATCTCTAGACCAATTTTGGGATTATTGTCATCTTAATAATATTAAGTCTTCTGATCTGCAAGTATAGGATGTTTTCCCACTTATTTAAATCATTAACTACTTTCAACAGTGTTTTTCAGTATTGAGAATATAAATTCTATTTTTTAAATTATGGTAAAACACATTATATGAAATTTACCATCTTAACTATGTTAAAGTTTGCAATTGAGCATATTCACATTATTGTACCATAGATCTCTACAACATTTCATCTCACAAAGCTTAAAATTCTGTACCCATTAAATAACAACTCCCCACTTCCCTTCCCTCTAGCACCTGGTAACTAACAATCTATTTTATATCTATAAGTTTATAAGTTTATCTTTAGATACATCATATAAGTGGAATTATACAGTATTTGTCTTCTTTGGCTGGCTTGTTTTACTTAGCATGATGTCCTCAAGTTTCTTCCATGTTGTAGCATGTGACAAGATTATCTTCCTTTTAAAGGCTGAATAATATTCCTTTGTTTATAAATCATATTTTGTTCATTCATCCATGTCCTGGTAGATATTTTGGTTGCCTCCACCTCTTGGCTGTTATGAATAAAGCTGCTATGAACATGAGTGTGTGAATATCACTTCAAGATCCTGTTTTCAGTTCTTTTGCATATATACCCAGAAGCAGGATTCCTGGATTATATGGCAATATTTATTTTTTGTTTTTTTAAAGATTTTATTTATTTTTAGAGAGAGGGAAAGAGAAGGAAAAAGGGAGGGAGAAAAACATCAATGTGTAGTTGTCTCCCATGCACCCCCTACTGGGGACCTGGCCCACAACCCAGGCATGTGCCTTGACTGGGAATCAAACTGGCAGCCCTTTGGTTCTCAGGGCTGCACTCAATCCACTGAGCCACACCAGCCAGGCTTATTTTTTGTTTTTTTTTGATAGCAGCTATCCTAAAGGGTATAAGATGATATCTCATTGTAGTTTTGATTTGTACTTCTATAATGATTAGTGATATTGAGCATCTTTTCATTTGTTTGTTGATCATTTATATATCATATTTGGATAAATGTCTATTCAAGTCTTTGCCAATATTTTAATCAGGTTATCTATTTGTTGTTGAGTTGCAGTGGTTGTTTATATATTTTTGAGTACCCCTTCATTATATATACAGTTCAAAAATATCTTCTCCCATTTCATAGTTTACCTTTTCATTCTAGTAATTTGTGTCCTTTAATACACATAAGTATAGAAGTTTGGGGTTGTCTCTTTTTACTTTTGTTGCCTATGCTTTGGTGTTGCATACAAGAAATCATTGCCAAACCCAATATCATGAAGCTTTCTCCTATACTTTATTCTAGTTTTATAGTTTTAAGTCTATATGTAAGTATTTAATCCACTTTAAATAATATTTGTATGTGGTATAAGGTAAAGATCCAACTTCATTCTATTGCATTTGGATATCCACTTTTCCCAACATCATTTGTTAAAGAGATTATACTTTTTCCATTATGTATTTTTGGCACCCTTGTTAATAATCAGTTGACTGTATATGTGTGGGTTTACTTTTGGGCACCCTTTGCTGTTGTATTGTTTTATATGTCTGTCTTTATGCCAGTACCACAGTGTTTTATTTACTACAGCATTGTAATATATTTTAAAATCAGGAAGAGTAACATGTCTAGCTTTGTTTTCCTCTCTCAGTATTGGTTTGACTATTCTGTGTCCTTTGTGGTTCCATATGAATTTAGGATTCTTTTCTATTTCTGAAAAAAATGCAGTTGGAATTTTGATAGGGATTGCTTTGAATCTGTAGATCATTTTTGATAGTATAGAGATTTTAACAATATTATTCTTCTACTCCATGAGCACAGGATGTCTTTTCATTAATTTGTGTCTTCTTTAATGTCATTCATCAATGTTTTGAGGTTTTCATGAGTTAAGTTTATTCCTAAGCATTTAATTCTTTTTGAAGGTAATGAAAATAGAATTCTTGAAGTTCACTTTTGATATCTTCTTTGACCTATTAGTTATTTAGAAGTGTGTTTAATTTCCATGTGTTTGTGAAGTTCCAGTTTTCCTTCTGTTATTGATTTCTACTGTTGGAAAACATATTTTGTGTCATTTCTGTCCTTTTAATCTTATAATTATCTCTATCTTGCATACCTTATTAAAACAATCTTTTAATTATTTCTATCTTCTACACTTTAAATTCATTAAGGCTTTTTTTATGGCCCATCATCTATGCTCAAAAATGTCCCAGGTACACTTGAGAAGAATGTATATTCTCTCCTGTTATGTGGAATGTTCTATAAATGGTGGGTTTATAGTTTTATCCAAGTCTTCCATTTCTTTGTTAATCTTCTTCTAGTCATTCTATCCTACCCATTATCGAAAATGGGTATTAAAATCTTCAACTATTGGGTTGGCCAAAAAGTTCATTCTGTTTTTTTCTAAAACATGGCTCTGGTAATGCTTAGTTGTCTTTTTAAAAAAATTTAATCTTGGAGTTCCGGCCAAGATGGAGATATGGGTAGAAACCCTTTGCTTTCTCACACAACCATAAGGAGGATAACAAGCAATCTAAAAACAATAAACAACCAGAACTCCCAGAAAATCAAACTGCATGGAACTCTGACAACCAAGGACTTAAAGAAACACCCAGGTCAATAGGAGGGATGGAGATGGGCAGCCAGGCAGGCAGAGAGGACCCACAATAGGTGGTGGACTGCATGGGCAAGGTGGGGCTGGCTGAATGAGAAACTAAGGACTCAAGCTAGCCATAAAGTACTGCAGGGGTTGCCACAATGGGAGAAACTCCCAGTCTTACACGACAGAGTTCATTGGAAAGTTGGGCTAAAGCAAAGCAGGCAAGCCTAAGTGTTCCCTCTCTGACCCCTCCCTCACAGAAAGCGCCATAGCAAAGAGGGTTTCCTCACCTAGGTGAATACCTAAGGCTCCACCCCTTTACAACATAACAGGTCTGCCGAGACAAAGAAACATGACCCAAATGAAAGAACAGAACAAAACTCCAGAGAAAGAAAAAAGCAGCGAGGAGACAGCCAACCTATCAGATACAGAGTTCAAAATACCGGTAATTAGGATGCCCACAGAACAGATTAAGCTTGGTCATGAAATGAAGGAACAAATGAAGGCTACCCAAAGTGAAATAAAGCAAAATATACAGGGAACCAACAGTGAAGGGAAGGAAACCAGGACTCAAAGGAATGATTTGGAACAAAAGGAAGAAATAAATATCCAGTCAGAATGGAATGGAGAAACAAGAATTCAAAAAAATGAGAAGAGGCTGAGGAACTCCTGGGACATCTTTAAAGGTTCCAATATCTGAATCATAGGGGTGCCAGAAGGAGAGGAACAAGAGCAAGAAGTTGAAAACTTATTCAAAAAAATAATAAAGGAAACTTCCCTGGTCTGGTGAAGAAAATAGACTTCCAGGAAATCCAGGAAGCCCAGACAGTCCAAGAGAAGTTGGACCCAAGGAAGCACACACCAAGGCACATCATCATTAAGTCACCCAAGAGTAAAGATAAGAAGAGAATCTTAAAAGCAGCAAGAGGAAAGGAGAGAGTTACTTACAAAGGAGTGCCCATTAGGCTATCCACTGATTTCTCAAAAGAAACCTTGCAGGCAAGAAGGGGCTGGAAAGAAGTATTCAAAGTCATGAAAGGCAAGGACCTGCATCTAAGAATACTCTATCCAGCAAGGCTTTCATTTAGAATGGAAGGGTAGATAAAGTGCTTCCCAGATAAGGTCAAGTTAAAGGAGTTCATCATCACTAAGCCCTTATTATATGAAATGTTGAAGGGACTTATCTAAGAAAAAGAAGATAAAAAATATGAACAATAAAATGACAACTCACAACTATCAACACATGAACCTAAAAGAAAAGAAAAAGAACAAAAACAAAGATTAAGCAAACAGCTAGAACAGCAGAATCAGAGAAATGGACATCACACAGAGGGATTTCAGTGGGGAGCAGGAAGGGAGGAATAGGGGGGAAAAGATACAGGGAAGAAGAAGCATAATTGGTAGGCATAAAATAGATGGGGAGAGGTTATGAATGGTATAGAAAACAGACTCAAAGAACTTCTATGTACAAGAGTGAACATGAACTAAGGTGGGCGGTGCTGGAGGGTTGGGAGGGCAGGGTGGAGGAGGGATAAAGAGATAAAAAATTGGGAAAAGTGTAATAGCATAATCAATAAAATATACTTAAAATAAAAAATTAAAAATTCAATCTTTATTGTATTTTTTGCATTACCATTTAGTGCCCTTATACCCTCCTCTCCCCAGCACTCACCACACTGTTGCCCATGTCCATGAGTTTGATAAACCAGTTGAAGTTGATAGCAATCAAATTAAGAAATTAATTAAGAACAATCAATGTTATACCACATGGGAGATAGATGACATATTCAAAATATTTAAATCAATAAAGTTATTGGTCAAGGGGTGGGGAGAAAATAGAGACAACTGTACTTGAACAACAATAAAATAGTTTTAAAAAATAAATAAAGTTATTGGTGAAAATGAAAAATGTATCTTTTATTTTTTGGAAAAAACTAAACAGACTTTTGGCCAACCCAATATTATTGTTGACATGCCTATTTCTTCCTTCATTTGTCTTAGTTTTGCTTCAGATAGTTTCGTGCTCTGTTATTAGGTAAATATATATTTATGTTTTATCTTCCTCAAGGGTTGACTCTGTTATCACTGGAAAATGTCCCTTTTTATCTCTAGCAACCTTGTTTTTAGTGTCTATTTTTTCTGACTTTAGTGTAGTCACTCCAGCTGTCCTGAGGTTGTTCTTTGCATAATATGTCTTTTCCCATTCCTTTATTTTGAATCTATTTGTGTTTTTATTGAGGTATAATTGACATATACAATCATATTAGTTTCAGGTGCATAATATAACAAATTTATATTTGTATACATTTGAATATATTTGTATTTTGAATCCAAAATATGTTCCCTGTAGGCATCATATAGTTGGATCTTATTTTTCAATCCAGTCTGACAATCTCTGCTTTTGATTTAATTGGTTAAGACAATCACATTTGATGTTATTATTGATATAGTTGGATTTATATCTGCCATTTTACTTTGTTTCTATGTGTCTCATGTCATTTTTGTCCCTCTAGTTATCTTTTACTACTTTTTGTATTAAGTTAATATTATCTGATGTAGTATTTTCATTTCTTCAATAAGTTTTGCACATGTATTGTTTTATTATGTATTGGTTTGGAGTATACAGCTTAGTGGTTAGACAATCATATACTTTACAAATTGTTCCCCTTAATATTTCTAGTACCCCAACTGGCACTAATGATAGTTATCACAGTATTATTGACTATATTTTCTATTCTTTGCCTATTTCACCATAACTGTTTTGTAGCTACCAGTTTTTGTTTCTTAGTCCCTTCCTCTTTTACCCTGCACTATGTACTTTCTTAGTAACTTTCTTAGCAGTTGCTTTAGGACTTGCTATATAGATCTTGATTTATCAGAACCAGCCTCAGATGTATATTAACTTCATTCCAGTGAAATTTAGAAGCATACAGTTACATACCTCTGTTTCCTTTCCTCTGTTTTCTATGACTGTTACATATTTGTTTATAAATGTTATAAACTCAACAATACAGGGTATGGCAAAAGTAGGTTTACAGTGTGAGTAAGCAAAACAGAGTTTATCCTTGTATTATTATTGTACTATTTTCCATATGAACAACTGTAAACCTACTTTTGCCCCACCCTGTACATGGTTATAATGATTATTTTATATAATTTTGTGTCTTTCAGACTAGCTAAGAAATAGAGCAAGTGTATATTTATAGCTTTTGTTATATTAACCATTTGATTTATCATTTCTGGTTCTCTTAATTTATTTTTGCAGGTTCAAGTTGCCACCTGGAGTTATTTCCTTAGCTCTGTACAATCATAGACTTTCTTCGTATTGTTATCAGCATATCAGCAAGTATATTACATTTCTATATAAGTCCAAAGTACACACATACTGTTTTATAAAATTGCTTTTAAAGTGGGTAAGAAAGGAGAAAAATATTCATTTCTGCTGTCTTTTACAATTACATAATAACTACCTTTTTAGTGTCTTTGTTTTTTCATAAGAATTGATTTATACAATTTGGGGTCACTTCATTTCAGTCTAGTCTAACTTCCTTTAGAGTGTCTTTTAATTTTTTAAAAGAGTTTATTTATTTTTAGAGAGAGGGAAAAAAACATCAATGTGTAGTTGCCTCTCGTGTGCCCCTCACTGGGGACCTGGCCCAAAACCCAAGCATGTGCCCTGACTGGGAATTGAACTGGCAACTCTTCAGTTCACAGACAGGCACTCAATCCACTGAGCCACACCAGCCAGGGCTAGAATGTGTTCTTAAAAATATTTTTTAACTGATTTTAGAGAGGGAGGAAAGGAGAAAGAAAGAGAGAGAAACATTGATTTGTTGTTCCACTTAATTATGTTTTCATTGGTTGCTCTTTGTATGTGTGTATGTGCTCCAACTGGGGATGGAACCCACGACCTTGATATATCAGGATGGTGCTCTAACCAACTGACCTACTTAGCCAGGGCCTCCTTTAGATTAGCTTATAAGCAGGATCTGCTAGTAACAAATGTTCTGTTTTCGTTTATCTTGAAATGCCTTTAATTTTGCATTATTTATTTATTTGCTGACTTTTTTTCAATTACAGTTTACATTCAATGCTGTTTTGTAAAAGTTTCAGGCGTACAGCTTAGGGGGCAGACAATAGTACACCCTACAAAGTGCTCGCCTGCTATCCCAAGTACCCTCCTAGCACCACACAGTCACCACAACATTATGGCCTATATTCCCCATGCTGTACGCTACATCCCTGTGACTATTATGTAACTACCCACTTGTACTTCTTAATCCCTTTGCCATTTTCACCCATCCCTGGACCCTTCCCCCTCTGGCTACCCTAAGCCTGTTGTCTGTATAGATGAGTCTGTTGTTTGCTTTAATTTGTTTAAAGATAAATTTGCTGAATACAAGATTCTTGGTTACCAACACTTTCTTCTTTTGAGCACTTTGAATATGTTATCCCACTGGCTTCTGGCCTCTGTTGTTTCCGCCATAAAGTCAGATTTTAATATTAATGGGGTTCCTTTGTAAGTGATGAGTCATTTTTCTTGCTCCTGTCAAGATTTTTTCCTTGTTTGTGGCTTTCAAAGTTTTTACTGTGACGTTTCTGTTTATAGACCTCTTTACATTTATCCTACTTAGAGTTTCTTGCACTTCCTAGTTTGTAGTTGTTTTCTCACACATGTGAGAAGTTGTCAGCCATGATTTCTTCAAATATTGCTGCACTTAATAGTGTTCCACGTTTCTCTGAAGCCCTGTTCATCTTTAAAAATTCTTTTTTCACTCTGTTATTCATGCTGCATAATCACTATTGCTTTCCTCAAATTTGTTACTTATTTTTTCTGCTAGTTTGAATTTACTATTGAGCCCCTTTAATGAATTTTACTTCAATTATACTTTTCACCTGTAGAATTCTCATGGTTCTTTTTTATAATTTCTGTCTCTTTATTGATATTCTCTATTTGCTGTGATATTTTCATCCTTCCTTTTCTATTCTTTAACCATTTGTTTCCTTTTGTTCTTTGAAAATATCTGTAATGGCTACTTTGAAGACTTTAATTTGACATCTGGTTGCTCTCACAAGCAGTTTCTGTTGTCTGCTTTTTTTTTTTTAGCCCAGTGTGTGGATCATACTTTCCCATTTCCTTGCACGACTAATAATTTGTGTTGGAAACTGGCATTTTAGATAATATATTGTATCAACTCTGAATACTGGTGCCTCCCTTCTGGTGCTTGTTGTTATTTGTTAGGTTTATTTGTTGTTGTTGTTGTTGCTGTTATTTTGGTTTGTTTAGCAACTGGCAGGATTATTTTAGTAGAGTCTATTTCTTTCCTGCACTGGTAAACTTCTGATATTGCTCCCCAGAGAGCATATCCTTGGGTTATGCCCAGTGTCATCCTGGGGTAACAGTGTATGTGTGTGGGGTTTTTTTTCATTTTTAGAAATTTTATTTTTCATCAACCTTATTTCTATTTTGCTTAAGAGTTAGTGGAAAAACAGCTTAAGACCACTCATGGTCTTGTTCCTACCCATTCAGTGGCCTGCCCAGTGCAGGCTGCAGACCAGTCTCTAGTGGTGGGCTGAGCACTCTCAGTAGGAAACTGAGGAACAGGCCCAGAGGGCACCTGCACCTTCAGACCAGTCAGTGACCTCAGGCTGAGCAGCAGTGAACTCAGGAGCTGGAGCCATCCATTCACCCAAAGTGCCTTCTTGGCCACAGCCTTTTCAGTAGCGAGCAGCCTGCCCTTCCTTTTCAATTTCTCCAAGATCTCTGTAGAAGTAGGAATCAGGTATGACCTCCCTTGGATGCCCACAGGAGATGGTGCCACTCATGCACAAAACTTCCTAGGCCAGCATCCACCACATCAGACCCACTACGTGAACTCCTTTGTTATTACCGGGGACGACAATGAACACATAGCCCAGATTAGAGCTTGTGCTACACAGAGGAATAGGAGGCCTCTGTGAGCGGCTGGTGACCAACCGTGGAATCAATAACCACCAGAAGTTTCGGCTCCTGGGAGGCTGCCTGGATCTGACTGGTGAAGGTTCTAGGAGTGAAATAGCCAGCAACAGCAGTGGCTTCAGTGGCAGCAGCAAACTTCAGATCAGCTCTCTGGCCAGTGTTCCTGAAGGATCTCACATTGATAGCAGAGGGGTTTTCAATGGCGACAAAGGCATGAGCTGCCAGCAGAAGCTTCTCCCACATTCTCTTCAGATTTATGATGTAAATACCATCTTTTCCTTCTGTAGACATACCTCTGCATTTGGAAGTCAAGCCACCTAAGTGGGTTCATGCTGCAAGGTATTTGAGGACATCCTCCTTCTTCACTTGCAGGACACCAAGGGCTCTGGACATTGTGAGTTTCCTTTTAAGTTATGAAAGAACTGAGAACAAGGCTGAACAAGGTCGTAGGGGCCTCTCTCTGGTTGGAGAAGAGGAAGGAGGTACAGTGGTTTTTACAGGGTTCTCTCTGGCTCTCTTTCCCTGAACATATCCAGCTGTTAAGCTTTACTAATTGCTGGGTGATTGCTTTATTGCTTTCAATAATATCTTGGGGAATAAATTGCTCACCCATAAAACAATGAAATTCAGTTATTGGGATTTGTTTTGTCGCTAGTCTCTTCCCAGCTATGTCCTTCCCAGGTTCTCTCATGCAAACTAGCCAGCCCATAGTTAAACTTACATGTCCAGTAATTCCATTAATATCAAACTAATTGCCCTTCACTACAACCTCATTTTTGAGAGCACCCTTAGGCTTGAACTTCTCCATATTCTGTTTCAAATGAAGTCAGTTCCTGCAGTGAAAGAATAGTAGCTCTCTGGTTTATGGCCTGCTCTCCCTCCAGCAGAGACATCTCTGCTGTCATGCCTTTGGAGGCAGAAGTGAAAACAAGACTAGCTTCTCTGAGTAACGCTTCCAGTTTAGGTGCTGAGTGCTCCTTGGTGCTGGTGGTGGGAAAAAGTACCTTTAGCTCTTTTTCTCTTGACTCTCCCAGCATGGAATCACTGCCTGACCAGCCACGAGACAGATGATTGGGGCTCCAATATTTTTAGCAGCACCGTACTCAGGAGAGAACCTCCTTGATGGCTAAGCAGAAGCGAAACCCCACCTCTCACCAACGCTTGCCCATAACTTAGCTTCAGTATCAGAAAGGTGGGAGCAGGATGAGAAAATGCTGGCGTCTTGCCCCTCCTGGGATGATAGCCCTCCACTGGGGGCTGAGGAGACAGGGCCCCGTGTTCTTGGCTGCAAGCAGTCTGGAGTGAATTTTCCATGTTGCCGAGTTGGGAGAAGGGATCTCGGTTAAAATTCCACAACTCTCACTATTCTTATCAAATTATATTTTCTTGAATATGTGTTTCTTTAGTTGCTGTATATCCTTCAACCATATTGAGATTTTAACTGGTTGTTTTAAAATAATTTTCATGAGTTTTGCTGGTGAATGAGCTGCAGTCAGTAATATCCCCCATTTTCTTTATTGCCTCTTCCTGGAACAGGTATTTTCTTTAATAAGATTTATGCTGGAACTGTGCTATATTTTACATTTCAAGCTATCCTATTTTCCATCTATTTCTCTATACATCCTGGTTTTTTTTCTTGAGTTCATAAGCCACTACACCAATTTTCTCTCCAAATCTAATGTTCTGATTAACACTTCTAATTTTATTGACTATATTTAAAATTTCCATCAGTACTATTTAGTTCTTTCAAAAATCTGACTAGTATTTTTCAGGTAGTCTTTCTTTTTTCTTATGGCCTTGTTCCTAATCATTTATCAAACATGTACTTCATAGTGTATATCAGACCCATTCTTAAATTCTAAGGAATTTTGATTGCTTCAAACACTAAGCTTGTTTGCTATTGTTACATTGTAAAAAATGCTGTATACAGTATTTTTTATCTTAATTCAAACAGGGAGGCTGCCACCTTCCTTTTCCTGTATTTAGATGAAGGTAACTTTGAATTAGAATATAACTTTTTGCAACTGATTAAATTAATGGATACAGACACTAAAGCTGATGGATGCGAATATCTGAAATATTATGACCTTCCCAATGGAAGAACATACCACCCAGTGTTGAAAAATGTATCTGTCTAGATTCAATGTATCAATTTAGAGGAAATAGAGGACAGAAGGTTGTTAAACTACACTATGGGGATGTGGTTACAAAAATCTGGATTGTATGAAACTCTCAAGGACAAAGTTGGTTTCTTCATCAAATAAACTGTAAAGAGAGAGAGAGGGAACATAAAAGGTAAGAAGGGAAGGGAGTGAATGAAAGATTAAAAATGTGTATCAACCACTTGCAGTGTGTGAACTTTAACTAGATCCTGATTCAAATTAACTGTGTAAAAAAATGGCCTTTACAAAACACTTGAACTTCCACATATTCACTGCATATTTGATGACATTAAGGAATCTTTATTCATTTTTTGTGTGCTAATGGTTTTATGGCTCTTAAAAAGAAACACTGAAATATTCATGGACTAAATTATGTGATATGAGAAATGCTTCAAAACACATGGGAGGAGGGATAGGGGGAGGGAGTTTAGAAGATGGGTTGAGATAATTTTTAAATTTTTATTTATCTTTAGAGAAGGGAGGAAGGGAAACATCAATGTGCGAGATACATCCATCAGCTGCCTCTCGCATGCCCCCAAATGGGGACTCAGCCCACAACCCAGGCATGTGCCCTCACCAGGAATACGGACGGCAATACGGACCGGCGACCCTTTGGTTCATAAGCCAGCAGCACTCAATCCATTGAGCCACAGCAGCCAGGGCTGAGATAATTCTTGAAGCTGGGTGATGGATAAAGGTTCATTACTGTTTGTATACATTTGAAATTGGCTTTCCTATTACTTTAGCCTTGTAATCTTGATTTTTATGGAGGAGGATTTGTAAAACTAAAGTGAGGTCAAAAAGAGCAGTTCAGGAATGCGTCATCACATTCCAATGTGCAGACTTTTAAAGCTGGAATCATCTGCAAAACTGAGGGCATAATTTGAAAACACTGACAATTTCCTTTTAATCTTCCCTAAATGAAATCATCACATGCTTTTTTTATTCTGTAAAAATGTACTCTTAACAAAATACCTATGAAATCAAGCACATATCTCTGTTTTAGTTGCCTAGTATAAACAACTCCAGGATGTACTGAGCTAATTAGCAAAACATCTTTAGATCTCAAATGTAACTTATTCTAGCCATCTCTTCTCTTTTGGTTGACACTGCATATGAACTATTCTGATTGTCTCATCCTCAAAATCAAGAAAAACAATAAGCAGCCCATAACACCAATAAAGATTTCTAAGTTAATGAAAATAATCAGTAATTGGGCACTCTTCCAAGGGTCTACCCAAGTCATTAAGCTAGAACTTTCCCATTATGCCCATAATCTACTAGAGAAACTTCCAAATGCTCAAAACTAATCATGGTGTTCACTAAATTTTGTAGTTAAAAAGTTAGATACATTCCAGGAGGAAATGGTCGGCAACGTCCTCAATGAGGTGTGATGAAAATTATATCAGCTGTGTAAAGGTGTGAATGATGGGTAACAGAAAACCAGAGTATAGCCCGTTTGTGAGGTCTGGAGATGAGGTTGCTAGAAAAGGCTACGGGATCAAGCTAAGTACCTCTCAAAGTTGGGGAGAATGCACTTTCTGAAGGCAGCAAGAAAAATAGCCACATGTTTTTGCCTTGACATTTTCAGACATCTAAGAATGAAAGAAAGTAGGTAAAGTATTATCTTACAGGGTAGTGAAAACGGTCATGGGTTACAGAGCCAGAGAACTCTGGGTTCAGACCCACTAAGTCCTTGGTGGATCTCTAATGCTCAACTAGAGTTGAAACCACTGCTTTAGAGAATCTGAGAGCCAAAGTCACATGCATCCCAAATAGCTCAATATTAATGCTGGAGGACCACTGGCTTATTTCATTCTTTATAGTTAGTAGTTTATAATCTTGAAGGCAATCTCACAGACACAAAGATTAACTTTACAGATCCTTTAAACAGACAAAAGATATATCATTAAGGACCCTGTAATAGACCACAGTGGAAAGAAAATTAATGATTCTGAGAAAAAGTCTCCATGACAGAAAACATAAGTCCCATAAAATTAACAATAAAATGAAATTTAAAAAATATCAGGCACAATATAATGTGTGTACATAGTCTCTTAGTTTAAGACTATGTGTTACCTGCTCAGCTGTTCTCAAGAAGTTGTTGCAAACCCAGGTATCATTGATTGTATGTTGACTGTTCAAGTCATTAATGATCCTTTTTTTTAAAAGATTTTATTTATTTGCTTTTAGAGAGAGGGGACAGGAAGGAGGAGAGGGAGAGAAACATTAATGTGTGAGACATATATCAATTGGTTGCCTGTCACACGCCCCCAGCTGGGAACCTGGCCCAGGCCTGTGCTCTGACTGGGAATCGAACCAGAGACCTTTCAGTTCACAGGCCAGCACTCAATCCACAGCCACACCAGCCAGCCAGCCCCTGGCTCCAAACGTTTTTTTAAAAAAACAAAATAAAGATAGAACTCAAAAAGAAGTCTTCTTAGTATTATCATCTTATTTTTTGCTTCATTACCAGAAGTAATGTGTTTAACAACTGGATCTTTCTAAGTAATTTTTATTTTTAAAACAACTTTACTATTTGATTATATTCCTGTAGAAAAAAATATGCAGACAAATATAAAGAAAATTTAAATTATCCAGTATACCCCCAAAATACAATAAAAGATTTTATATCTTCTTAGTCTTTTTGCACATATATGTAGAATTTTAAAACAAAATCAGTACTGTAAAATGCTTACATATCCTTTTTTCATTAAGCAACCAATTCTTTGGGACATTAAATATTACATAAACACATGATCTTTAGTTGGCTGCTTCACAATCTAATTAGAGCTACACCATAAGACACTTCCGAATTTTGGATATTAAGATGGTTTTGAATATTTGCTATTAAAACTGACACTATATTAAACATCCTTTTTTATACATAAGTCTTTGTATGCATTTCTAATTTTTTAAAGATAAAAGGAGTGGAAAAACCAGCACAAAGTATGTAATTATTTTTAAGCCTTTTGATACATTTTACCAAACTGCTCTCCAGAAGACTGTACCAATTTGCGGTGACACCAATAAACAGTCTAAGAGTCCCATTATCTTCATGTTTGTTGGCAAGGTGGGAAACTGCATGTTACCTCCCACCCTTGCTATGAATTTAATGGGGGAAGGGTGATTGGTATCTTCTTGCCTTTGTTGTAAAGTGTAGGAACTTTTCCATGTTTCCTGGTTATTTGCTTTCCTTCTTTTTTGAAGCAGTCCGTATCTTTCAAAAGGCACCTTTCACGCTGGCATGGTCTTATCTTATCACATGTTCTTCCTCAGCAGGTAAGGGCATGAACGCTTTCCACATTTCAAATTAAGCAGGAATTCCCGAAATGACTAGACTTAGAACGTCTTCTTGCCTTCTGGGCAGCCAGGCTATTTCAATGTCTTGGTAATAAAACAGAGAACTGGGCCATATTCTGAGGGAAGAAGTAGGCACAGATTACAATTAACCAAGCAATTACTGGTTTTTATGCATGATTTTATTGTACTTGGAATGCTGTTGAAAACCATATTTTGATTTTAGAGTCACTCACGGGATATGCACTTTCTAAACTCCCCAGAAAATTCTCACATTCACCGAAGTAAAAATCACTAACCAGATGTGGGACTTTCCACATTGTTCCAAACTGATTCCTTACTCATCTTTCCTGGAAAGCGAGGTTCACAATGTTCATCACAGAACACTGGTCTCATGGTCACCCATCTCCATCCGTTGTGTAGGACACATCTTACACACAAACCGTCAGCCAGGCTTTTGTTTATGCAACCTCCATTTTTCACCTTACTCCAGTGGAAAAAAAATCACTGAAATTTTAATACGTTACTATCTGCAAACAGAATAGGACCTTCTTCATGACAGCAAGTCTTATGTATCTTTGTAAACCACAGCCTAACATATAATGGGTACTCACTGTTTATGAAATGAATTAGTGAGTAAATGAATGATACACATTTCAGTGCTGAGAGAATTGAAAAATCCTACCCCAGAATAAGGAATTACTGTAAGGTGCTCCTTAATGCCATACAATGAAAGCCAGGAATCTCAATTTTGTCTAGAGTAGCAATTCTTCATTTTCTCTCTTTACATCACATAATCCTTTGAGAATCTGATAAAAGCTACACATACTCTCTTTAAAAATGCATACATAGAAATTACACAGTTTATACACATTTTCGGAAGCTTCAGAGAACACTGATTTCTATCATCCAGAATTTTTACTTAAAAATGGAGCTGAAATAATAAATGTATTGTTTGACAAATATCTTTAAGTTCAAGAGACTACGGTTAGATGGAGTCTTGCAGGTGACACTAACCTCAGCAGCAGCAAAAGTATGAGCCACAGTTCCCAGAAATCACAGAATGCTTATTTAAAGTTGTGCCACTCTACTGCACCATATTCACTACACTCAGGTGAATGTAACTGTTTCTAAACTGGCACTCCCAAGTTCTTGGTATTTTCTATCCCCCTTTTCTTCACAGTGATATTAAAGGCTTTCTATATTTCAATTATGATGAAACACTTCATGGGGAAAAGTGTTATCATTTATTTATTAAAGAAAATTTATCTCCTAGGTATATAGGTTGAAATCAACTGATGTTTCTTGCTCCTTTATGGACTTAGAAGTCTACCAGGAAAGATTTATGACAAATCCCATATTCCCAACTTTGCCAGTCCTGAAGGCGCTTTAGTTTCCGTGGTGTGGGGGAGCCTGCTCCTACCGGGGTGAAGGACCAGCTATGTGTGCCCTGTCCCAGCTTATCAGTGGATTCATATTGGAAGGCTGAAATCACCTGTGCTGGAGCATTTACACCACATAAATTGGCAAACACCACAAATCATGACGCCTCCATACCTAGTGGTTGTCATTTACTACCATATTGTGTCCTCATCACACTAAAATTGTGGCTCTCATTCCAGGGTTCCTTGATGGTAACTGGGGTAGGGAGGGCTTATGTCAACCTTTCAAATCCTCTCTCAACTACAGCTATAAGACCTAAGAGTAAAGGTGTGTTCTAGAAGACCTCAGGATATACTTGGCTACCCTCTTTGGATAGTAGGTAAATGTAATATCTGATTAATTTGAGGCAACACTGTATTTAATATGGTTAATCAAGAGTCACAAGATGTCCACATAATAATCATGTATCTCTGAGCTTGGCAGTTAGTTTAAATTCCAGAGTGGGGCAAAAGTAAGTTTAGCATCGTGAGCCTGCAAAACACAGAGTTAAGTTTTGTATTATTACTTATCATTCTATTATTTTCCAAACAAACGGCTGTAAACCTGTTTTTGCCCCACCCTGTATATTATGGGAATTAATACCAGCACTGAGAAGTTACCAATCTACAACCCATCTTATGGTTACCATTAATCACTGTCTTAGTTTTGCACAGCATTAGAAGGAAGCAGATATTCCTTGGCACCACTTTGTTACTGCTATGTCAATTTTAGCTTTAAAGATTGCAACCACTTTGCAAGAATCTGCCAAAGAAAAAATGGCTTCCTCAGCAACATAGGCCACATGCAGAGCTGGCACTATTCACCTTCAGAGTAAGACACACTGAAGAGCAAATCCATGCCGAGAACCTGGCTGGCCAGATACAATGCTTTACCAGCCGAATGTGCCTACACAATTTCACAAGTGGTGCTTACTGTTGTAGTGACTGGGATGAAGGCTCGCGGAAAACACGTAGGCTAGTATAAAGCCATTAGGAGATGGACCAAAGGTGAACTGCAAATAAGAGGAAAGGCAGTGGAGGATCTATGGAAGTGTCTGCTTGCAGATGGCTCAGGATACTCACCTTCAGGTTATGCAGGGTTTCTGACCATTCCATGGACCCTATCTGAGGTATGGTAGTGAGGAGTAAACTTGTGGCTTTATTGGCATTTTCTTTCAGAGTCTTTAAAACCCGGTCCACTGAAACCTAGGGAAACAACAGCACAGGATGTTACCAGCAAGTACAAATTCTGCTGCTTCTTATGGAACATTTTCCTAAGTTCCTACCTGATCTGTAAACTCAGTTTACCCATTTCAATCCCCTGAGTCCAAGTTCTGCATTTACCAAAATGGTCTCAGTCCATAGGCAGGAGGTCTTGGAGAAACCCAATGACAGCTCTGAAAAGCCCCATTTCTAACATGGGGCCCGAGAAGCTACCCCAGCTGTCTTCTGTGTTAGCCTGGTCTAGGGAGCTGTGGCCATTCTCCCCAGATCCAGAGAATGGATCCCAGTCATAGAACTGTTGCTACACTGGATAACCAACCAGTCAGAAAATAAACATGTCTTTTTAGAGAAGTCTTCTAGCTAACAAAGAAAAATGATGGAATCAAAGTATCATTTTTTCTTTTAACAGCTCTCCACAAATTAATGGGTAGGCTATTCACATCACAAAACAAAACAAAAAAACCCCAACCAAATAAACAACCCACTCTCCTGATGGAAAACTGAACACTATGTATTACACCTGAATCTGATTAAATCTCTAGATCCAGCTGCCAATTTATACAAAATACTGAGGACAGAGAATCTGGTGAAACTACCCACAGGAGGTGATTTCAGCAGTTCAGACTGTGGGAAACTATAGGTTAAGTCACTTGGTTTCTTTTTAGGAAACTTGGAAGAAAAAAACCACTTGAGTTTTTTGAGATAACTAGAAACTTGAACTTTGCCTAGGAATATGAAGGAATTATGGCTGGAATGTGCTAACAATAATGTGGTTCTGTCAGATACCCCCTCACATGTTTATGGACAAAGTTATGGGTCAGAGTATAGATGAAATATGATTGGCTATAAGTTGATATGATGACAGTTGAAGCTGGATGTTGGATTCATGGAAACCCGTAGTACTGTCTACTTCGTATGTATGTAACTAAAATTGCTCCATGAGAAAAAGGTAGAAAAGGTTGTGACTATAAAATGAGTGATCAGAGGAGTACTTGTCACAGTACACTGTACTCAGAAGAAATCCATGATTCAAGGGCACAATGATTACAGCTTTCATCCCATTTCCTGGAGTATGAAGTCCAGGTCCCTCCCATAAACATCCAGATGTGTTTAGAAAAAATGGTCAGTACCATAGCAGAGGGAGTCCCACTGCCGTGGGAACACGAAGTGGGACCAGCTGGTGCCTGCCAGGCATGGGTGCAGGCACATTTTAAGCGGAGCCTGGGAATGCAGGGTCCTAAAGCATGCAAGAGATTTACCTTATATTTACCTTTTCCTTATTTTTCCTGTGACTGATATTTCTATACAGATTCCAACTTTTCTTGGTTCCTGCTGTTGGGCTCCACTCAAAATACCTGTTAACCTCCTCACAATCAAATCTAATCCTTGAACAGCTCAAATCTCAAGTTTCCTTCACAAACTTTGTATCCTTCCACCCCCAACTCCATCACTGCTACGATCCGATGACCACCCTCCTGGGAGCAAACACTATACTAACTGCTCTACACATACAATTTGGCTTGCTTCTCCCAGTAGTCCAGCAAGGTCAAGATTGAAACTGAGCAACTTATACTCCCCACCCCAAAGCCCTGCCTCCAACCTATGGAAGAGTAACTTGTTAAGTAACATGCCAGATATCACAAGCAAATGGAGTGATAGGAATTTGAAGGTGGGTTGACGACTCTAAAACCTTTCTATCATGCCAGGCTGTACATCTGGTTTGAAGCACAATGATACATATTCATAGCTGGCTGACATGAGGCTGTCTTTGTTATACCTTTCATGTAGCATTTAACATTACTTGCCCTCATGCCTTATCACTTACACAGAACTTAGTTTCGCTTTTTTTTTCAATTATAAATCAATAAGGTGGATTTTTTTTAAAAAATAAGATTTATTTATTTATTTTTAGAAAGACGGGAATAGAGGCAGAAAGAGAGGGAGAGAAACATCCAAGTGCAGGCAAAACATCAATGTGTGGTTATTTCTCACACGCTCCCTACTGGGGACCTGGCCTACAACCCAGGCGTGTGTCCTGACTGGGAATTGAACTGGCGACCTTTTGGTTCGCAGGCTGGCACACAATCCACTGAGCTACATCAGCCAAGGCTCTACTTTTTCAAAAAAAAGTCCTCAGCCAAAGACATATTTATTGATTTTAGAGAGAAAGGGACCTGGGACATAGGGAGAGAAGAAGAAAGGGAGAGGAAGAGGGAAAGAGAAAGGCAGAAAGAGAGAAAGAGAGAGAAAAAGAGAGAGAGAGAGAGAGAGAGAGAGAGAGAGAGAGAGAGAGAGAGAGAGAGAGAAACATCGAGAGATTTTCTTCTGTAGACACCCGACCAGAGATCCAACCCACAAGAAGCTTTTGGTATATGGGATGATGCTGCAACCAACTGAGTCACCAGGCACTGACAAGGGCTAGTTTTTCTTTTAACTGAAGTAGTTCCAATTGACTGCTTTCCAAACCTCATGTGGCCCACTAAAGGAAAGGACTATTAGCTCTGCAGAGGAGAAATATTCCCAGATTAGCAGAAAGTCACAGGCAGGAAACCATGTGTTGTCAGTGGCTGGCAGACACTGAAGCCTGCCCCTTAGGTGACTGGAGCCTGCAAGTCAGGGACTATGTTGTGTCGGGATTTAATAAATCTCTTACGTTAGAAAGCATCCTCATAGTTAATTACACTGAGTAGTCAGGATAAGGCATCACACAAAACAAGGAACCTCTGTTCATCTATGACCCAAAATGCATATAAAAGGGTGGACAGACAGCAAGAATATCCTACTCCGTTTTACATGAAACTGGATGTTGAAACAAGCAGCTCTGAGATGGTGGTAAGGGTCCCCTTGCAGAAGATGTCACCTGTCCTCAAAGTGCTCAGAACAGCCACCCCTACATTTTTTTATTACTTCAAAATTCCTTGACTGTAGTTCTGTCCCTTTCTCTATTTTAAAATAAGACAAATGATCTGGCTTCTTCAAATAAAATGCAGGGGATAAAAAGACAGAGGGGAATATTAGGTTAAATGAGACATATTCAAATGAAATGTGTGGATTATAAGGGACCCTTATTTGAATAGTTGAAAATGATGAGATAAGAGGGAAAATGTGAACAGCCTGGATATTTGCTTATACTCAGGAATTAATGTAAATATTTTTGGTACCATAATGGTTCTATGGTTATTCTTTATTATTTTATAAAAAAGAGAAGAGGTCTTTTAGAAAAATATTTACTTCAAACTCATGAAGGCGGGTGAGAGAGAAGTGGCAGGGACATAGACATGACACAAATAGGCGGTGGCCGAGAACTGGAAAGCTGAGTGATGGGTGACTGGGGTTCATTGTGCTAGACTCTCTACCTTTGCAGATGCTCAAAGTTTTCAACAATGAAAAACCTTGCTTTGGAAGCCTGACCTTGGTAGTCCAGTATCCTCAGACACCAGTTGGACCTTGCTGTGTTTCCTGCCTAAGACCCCTAACTGACTTCCCATCTGAAATACACATCTCCTCAGCCCTGCCCCGCTCTGGCTTCCTCCTCTCCAGGTCACTCAAGCAGGCCCACGTTTCCTATCACACGTAAGGAAGGCATCCCAGACTTCTAATATTCAGCTGACTGAACTGGATTCATACTCCTATAACTCAGGACACTATTTCTTTATAACCCTGAGCTTTTTCACACTGGTTGCTTAATCTCTAATCACTCCCCCAAAAACCCAGAGTGTTGGCTCCTTACAAACTTGTTTCATTTGCTGTCACACTCCTCACTGAGCAATGCATCAGTCATAGTAGGTTAAACAGGTAAGATATGAATATAGTACACTTACCAGAAAGAGGTAATAAGAAACACTAAGTTTTTTCCTTAAAAACAAAAACAGAACAGCACAAGGAAATTATAATCAAAAGACCTTTAGTCTTAATAAAACACCCAAGTCTCGATATGATTTCCAACATACTTACACACCTACAATGTACTATTCACTATTAATCCTTGGATTAAGTGCCTTTTTCTTTCCTATAAAGACCTAGGTTCTTACTTTCTAGAGGGAACTATTGAAAATATCTGGTAATACCCAACTGACAATGCATTAAAAGTTGACCTTAAAAACTGGTAAAAAGGCACCTTCTGGAACTAAAGCAATAGAAACAAATAGGATTCTCTCTTACAGGTGCTCATGGCACCCAGAAGCTTAGGCACCTAGAAACATACATCCTTTGGAGAGAACCCCACCTACCGCTTCCTCGTGTTCCTTCCAGCAATCATAATCTGTTGCCATGGCAATACTTGCATAGCAAAGGCCAGCCTCCTTTGCAAGAACCACCTCTGGAACTGTGGTCATGTTGATAACATCCGCCCCCCAGGTTCGAAACAAGAAGCTTTCTGCCCGGGAACTGAATCGAGGTCCTTCGATTGTAATCATTGTCCCTTTTGAATGGCACCGCAGTCCTAGCTTCTTAGCAGTCTCTGTGAGGACCTAGAAGAGAAAGAACCACAAACTGGTGGTGGGAAAATGGAGACAACTGCATTCAAACAATAAAAAAAAATGATTAAAAAAAAAAAAAAAGAACCACAAACTCAAAGCATACAAACCTAACAACAGCTTATTGTTTTATGTTTTCCCCTGAAATTTAAAAAGATTAAAGATTTTTACCATAAAAGCCTAGTAGCTGTAGGCCCTCAGAGAGAACCCCAGGAGATCGCAGTTTCCCAGACCTTCACCCACTTACATATACTGTCTCCTCAGCCCCTGCACATAGAGCTCACAGCACAAGAGCAAACAATGAAGTTTTTCTAAGCACTAAGAATCTGTGGACATATTTTAATCTCATTTTTTTTCTTTTCTTTTAAAGATTTTATTTATTTATTTTTAAAGAGAGGGGAAGGAGGGAGAGAAACATCAATGTGTGGTTGCCTCTTGCATGCCCCTTACTGGGGACCCAGGCATGTGCTCTAGACTGGGAATTGAACCGGCGACCCTTTGGTTCCCAGGCCAATGCTGAATCCACTGAGCTATACCAGCCAGGGTCATTTATTTCTTAACAGCTTTAAGAGACTAAGCTGGGCTGTGCACAACAACTTGAGTCCAGGCTCTTAACCTCCACAGCTCAGCTAACGTGGTGCTCTTCATTCACATCTCCTCAAAGAGACGTTCTGAGAACTGTCTCCAGGCTCCTGAGAAATTCATTCTCATTGCTCTTTTGTAAAAAATCTGAAGACTTTTGTGAATGCTTTTTTTGACTAGAAAGTAGTTTCTTCATAATCTCTTCTGCCTGTTGCCTCTCCAAGGACACACGTTAAAAACAGCACACTATTTTTTCAGGGGCCATGCTCATTTTTTCTGTCCAAGGAAAAATATATCTTAGCACCCCTTTAGTGGCAAGGCCACACGTGGATATTAGAAACATTATTTATAAGTCTGATCACTTTTTCCAGTGTCTAATTAATAACACCTAAACTTCAGGTTATTAATTAATTTCATTGTTTTCTTGGCCTGTGCTTCAACATTTTTTAACTAAAAAAACTAGTGTTTTTGAATTGGAAGTAGCGTCTGGGTCTCTTCCCTTTTGCGGTCATCGCTGAGGCGCCAACAGTCAAAATGAAGTTCAATCCCTTTGTGACATCTGACCGGAGTAAGAACTGTAAAAGTCCTATCAATGCACCTTCCCACATTCGCAGAAAGATTATGTCTTCTCCTCTTGCCAAAGAGCTGAGACAGATGTACAATGTTCAGTCCATGCCCACCCGAAAAGATGATGAAGATCAGGTTGTGAGATGACATTAAAAAGGGCAGCAAATTGGCAAAGTGGTCCAGGTTTACAGGAAGGAAATACGTTATCTACATTGAATGGGTGCAGCGGGAGAAAGCCAATGGTATAACTGTTCATGTGGACATTCACCCCAGCAAGGTGGTTATCACTAGACTAAAACTGGACAAAGACCGCAAAAAGATCCTTGAACGTAAAGCCAAATCTCGCCAAGCAGGAAAGGGAAAGGGCAAATACAAGGAAGAAACAATTGAGAAGATGCGGGAATAATGTAATCTTACATACAGCTTTAATTAAAAACTTGCAATTAAAAAAAACTAGTCTTTTAAATTTAACTGTTAATTAAGCACTGCTGAAAATTCCCTTAACCTTTGTTTGTCTTACTTCTCTCACCTGTAGAATGGGAATAGTAACACTGTATGACGATTAAATGAGCTACCGTATGTGTGCAGTCTGCAGGTTCTCCCCATGTCTGGGTGGGTTTCCTCGGAGTACTCACATCCCAAAGATGTGACATGAGGTGGTTTCTACCCTGTCCGGGTCTGAGTGAGTGTGGGTGTGCTGAGAGTGCCCTGAGATGGAAGGGCTTCCAGTCTAGGGTGGGTTCCCGCCTGATGCCCTAAGCTGCCAGCAGATGAGGTCTGGCCGCCTGTGACCCTGAACTAGAATAAGCAGGTTGGAGAATAACTATTTTATCTGCTTTTATTCATCTTTCTTAAATGTATGTATAGCTCACATTTATTTCAATGTTTAATATTAGAAAGGTTTTGGATCTTTATCTTTAGAAGTTTGGTGATATTTTTGTCATCAGAAATATGCCATAAGAACTCAATTCTTGTTTACCGCAGCCTTCTGTACAATTGATTTCATTGTTCATCATTTTGCATTAAAGTCGCAATCTCCAAGAAACCATCATCAGGGTTAAATGAGGATTTATTGTACTGGCAGCTTTTACAGGCTCAGCAAATAATAGGCAAAGGTTCCTGGGAGATTATATATATTTATTTATTTGTAAGTATATATACATAATATATATGAATATGTATAAATAAATATAAAATGCATTGACTCAAAGTCAATAGAAGGCTCTAATGTAGGGAAGTCTTGCCTGTTTATGTCTGAACCACATAAGCAAATTAATCTATTTCCTTAAAAATAACTTATACTATGCTACGACAGTGAAAGAATTTTAATTAGAGCCGAGGCATTTCCAAACTTGGAACCACGACGAGTACAGATGACAAATAGTTGCTGCTTCATCATGTTTACTCATTCTCTATAAACTGAAAATAAGATTATGCTTAATTGAACCTTTTCCTGAAAGAGTACAGGTTATAAATGCAAGGGCCTAAATCACATCCCCCCTCATTTTTTTCAAAGTTAATATATAACCAGCCCAGTCCTATCTTCATTAAATGTCTTTAAAAATCCTAAACAGCCAAGCTGTATGTCTCACACAACTTGAAGAGTACGTGTAGAGGTGAATGAAGGAAGATCACAGTCAGCCTGTGTCAGTGGCCTGAGGCTGTGCGTCCTCGTCCTCACCCTCACCCTGGGAGGCGGGTGCCACATGGGAGGAGGAGGAGGAAGCAGAGGCTCCTGGATGCGGGCTGGGCATGCTGATGGACTCTGGGGCCTAGCCACTTGAACCAGCTCTTTGCATCACCAAGAGAGCAGATAACATCACCATAAGGTATCAGAAATACAACTGGCAGGCTGAGAGATCTCCGGGTCTGAGGCTAAGCTGCGTTTGTTTCCATGTCTCACCTAATCATAATGGAACTCCTCAATCTGCCACCATCCCTGCATATTAGTAATATTAGATCACCAGGCTAAATATATTTCATGTGTCAGGACTCCCAAAAAGTGTACTCAAAATTACTTCCTAAAATGACTAGAAGTGACACTAGTTTCGGAATAGGTAAAACCTGCATCATACAAAATGTTATCATTCCTCCACCCACGTCCTAGTGATGCAATTCACCGCCTTAAGGGAGACCACTGTTTTCTGGTCAACTTTTCAGAAACACTCTATTTGCACATAAATATTCTCATATTAATTTCTTTATATATATATTCTCATATTAAATTTCTTTACTCATATTTTAAGACAAATGGAAGGATATGGTACAACTGCTGTCTATCAAGGGAGGCCAAGTTCATTCCTGGCAACCATCACTCAGCTACCACATTTACACGTGCCCTGTATACATTACTGGCACTTCCTCTGCCCACATCTACCCAGAATACTGAAGTCACTGTTTTCTACCTGGGACAAGATCTTAAATGTCCTACTAACACGATACTGTTTCCCTAGTCTATTTCTCCCCAAACTGCCCCCATTTTGAAATGGACTAGAATTTTATACACATCTAGTTTCCCTGAGAGAGCAAATTCATTATGTGGACAGGTCTGTGTTTCAGTGGGAAGAGCAGCAGCATTTTGATATATTTATTTCGCTGATAAATTAGATACATCTAAATACATAATACATACAAACTTAACTTGCCATTATTTAAAAATAGATTTTATTTATTTATTTTTAGAGAGAGGGGAAGGGAGAAAGAGATGGAGAGAAATATCAATCTGTGGTTGCCTCTCACATTCCCCCTACTGGAAACCTGCCCCCCAACCCAGGCATGTGCCCTGATTGGGAAATGAACTGGCAACCCTTTGGTTCACAGCCTGTGCTCAATCCACTGAGCTACACCAGCCAGGGCTTCACTAGCCATTTTTATGAACATATAAAATATGTACTTTCACAGAGGTCAGAGAGAATGCACATACAGTGGTATACCTCAAATGGCTCTCCACAACCCCTGACTTTGCATTCCAGGTTGTTTTTTTTTTTTTTTTTAAAGACCAGAGTGAGGTTAAGTTGACCTTGCTGTTAGCTATAAGCAGACTAGTTTTCATGGCTATGCAAGGGTGCGTATAAAAGCTATAACAAATCTTCTGCTATCCATATGCAAATGTTAAAGTTAGCTGAATGACTAACATGTTTAAGTATTTATTATATTCTGTAAATTAATTTAAAAGTAGATTTCATGAGGCAGTTCACCTCTGACAATGCCTCTAAATCTGCTGTGTTGCACGTGGCTTTCAAACCTGGGATTACAGTGTGATTCTGACTTTTGTGAGGCTGTCTCCAGAATAAATTTCTCTGAAATTTTACTCTAATTTCAGGGAGAAGGCTTGAGAGTAATGACCCAACTCAGCTCACACAAATGATGCAAAGCTGACAATTTATAAAATATCAATAATAATAACCTAATTCATAAAAGTAGTTAGTAGTCACTGGATGTTTCAATACTAATAGGCATTGTTCAAAGCACTTTGTAAATATTAACTCTTTAATCCCTCACACAGTCCTATGATGTACATGTAATCATTACCTTCATTTTACAAATGAGGAAACTGAAGCCCAGAGGTGTTAAGTAACTTGTCCAATGACACACAGCTATTAAGCTGAAGAGCAGAGATTGGTTCCCAAGTAACCTGGTTGCAGACTATATACTCTTGACTAATTTGTTAGTCTATACTAAATTATTTAAAGGGTATCCTGAAAGCAAACCAAAACTTATTAAATAAAGAGGTAGGTTGCCACATTGCGAGATTCAGCTTACAAATGATTGATGGTAGTGGAGACATTATTAGCAAAGGAAAAGGACTCTTCATAATACCCTGCATAAGAAAGAACTCGAGAGGGGATAAGAGACCACGTGTTTATAAGCCAATTGATCTAACTCTAGATGCCACCCTAAGCCCTTACGATTTATCTTGGTGTACCTTCCAGAAAGGGCACAAACCTCTCTTGTTTTGGGGCAGAACGGCTCAGCTGCTGATATGTGGCACACTCCTCTGGCACAGGAATGACTCCCATCATAGAAGGTCTGAGGCCTTCTGGTGGTCCTACAAAATAAAATGAAAAGGGTTTTTCGTTGTTGCTGTTTTGTTTTAAAGAAAGCATCTCTCCACTCTCTGAGGGCCAGAGAAATCAGCTGTATCTAAGTCGACACTTTGGTCCACAATCCAGAAGCAATGGGTCTGGACAAGCTGAAGACAACTGGTAAAACAGCAGCTTTGGGATGGTATTTGGCTTCTCTGGTTCTGGGTTGGCGGCAACGTAACTTTCCGACAGGAACTCAAGTGTCCGTGGTCTCGTGGCTGAGGCATAATAACCACACTGGACTGTAGGCACAACTCAACTGTGGGCTCAGGAAGGCAGGGAAAGCACTTAAGAAGTCAATATGAAAACTCCCCATCACTGTGAACTTAGAGGACTGTACAGTGAACCCCATTTATACCCATAGCCTAGATTCAACAATTTCCAAGCCTGGGTGAAATCTGCTTTATCTGTTATCTCCATGGCTGCAAACCCCAGATTTTGTCATTTTACCCCTACTTCAGATGGACCAAAATATGTGGACTATTTCCACTGCAATGCCAGTATCACATCTAATAAAAATAACACCAATTCTGCAGGATCTGCTAATACATAGACCATATGCAAATTTCCCTGATGTCCTCAAAAATGTCCCTTTTGCAAAAACAGTTGCTTTAGTTTTGCGTCCAAATAAAGTCCTCATCTTGCATTTGATTGTCATGTTTTAAAATTGAGAGTAATCTGGTCGCTCGGCATGGTGACCGTCTTTCCACGCTGGTGGTGAGCAAGCTCTGTTTGTGCAACTTGACTCTTCTCCAGGAAGAGCAATCAGTAGACCAGGAATACGGTTGCAGGGCTCCTGACAACCAGGGATGAGGTAAAGATACAACAAAGAAAGAAAACTACAGGCCAGTATTACTGATGAACATAGATGCTAAAATCCTCAACAAAAAATTGGCAATCTGGATCCAACAATACATTAAAAAGATCATGAGGAATTCCAGCCAACGTGGAGGTATAGGTAGAAACCCTTTGCTTCCTCACATAATCAAAAGGAGGATGGATAACAACCAATCTAAAATCAATGAACAACCAGAAGTGCCAGAAAATCAAACTACATGAAACTCTGACAACCAAGGAATTAAAGAAAAAATCAACCAGAACAACCAGACCAGTAAGAATCTGTGGTGAGGCCGTGTGGATGGGGCCAGCTGAGAAAAACCTCAGTGAGGACAGTGGACTGTGTGGGTGGGACTGCCTCACAAAAACCCTGGCAAGGCAGTGGACCACGCAGGCTGGCTGGCTGAAGGCAAAACTGAGACTGAGAGTTGACTGTGGACTACGGCGGTTGCCAGGGTGGAAGAAACTCCCAGTCTCACGAGTTTGAGAGTTCTCCTTGGAAAGCAAGCTACAGATGAGCAGGCAAACAGCATTGTTTCCTCTCCAGCCCCTTCCCGACAGGCAGCGTCACAGCCCAGTAGGGAGGGTTGCCCCGCCCTGGGTGAATACCCAAGGCCCTGCCCCATTACAACTTAACCGGTGGGCCAAGACAAAGAAATATGGCCCAAATGAAAGAACAGAGCATAACTTCAGAAAGTGAGTTAGGCTATGAGGCGATAGCCAACCTATCTGATGGAGAATTTAAAGCCCTGTAATCAAAATGCTCACAGATCTGATTGAGCTTGGATGAAAAATGAAAAAACAAATGAAAGATACCCAAAATGATATAAAGCAAAATATTAGGGAACCAACAGTAACATGAAGGAAACCAGGATTCAAAGCAACGATTTGGAACAAAAGGGGAAAAATAAACATCCAACCAGAACAGAATTAAGAAACAAGAATTCAAAAAAGAGAGACTTACAAACCTCTGGACAACCTGAAATGTTCCAATATCTGAATTATAGAGGTGCCAGAAGGAGAAGAACAAGAGCAAGAAGTTGAAAACTTATTTGAATAATGAAGGAAACTTCCCCAATCTGGTAGAGAAAATAGACTTCCGGGAAGTCCAGGAAGCCCAGAGTCCTAGAGAAGTTGGACCCAAGGAGGAACACACCAAGGCACAACATCATTAAGTTACCCAAGATTAAAGATAAGGAGAGAATCTTAAGAGCAGCAAGAGAAAAGGAGACAGTTATGTACAAAGGAGTTCCCATAAGGCTATCAGCTGATTTCTCAAAAGAAATCTTACAGGTAAGAAGGGGCTAGAAAAAAGTATACAAGAACCTACATCCAAGATTACTCTATCCAGCAAAGCTATCATTTATAATGCACGGGCAGATAAAGTGCTTCCCAGATAAGGTCAAGTTCAAGGAGTTCATCATCACCAAGCCCTTGTTATATGAAATGTTAAAGGGACTTATCTAAGAAAAAGAAGATCAAATATATGAAGAATAAAATGACAACAAACTCACAACTATCAACAAGTGAAAGTAAAAGAAAAGAAGAACATGAAAACAAAAACTAAGCAAACAACCAGAACAGGAACAGAATCAGAGAAATGGACATCACAAGGAGGGATTTCAGTGGGGAGAGGGAAGGAAGGAATAGCAGGGGAAAAGGTACAGGGAAGAAGCAGCATAATTAGTAGGCATAATATAGACAGGGAGAGATAAAAATGGTACAGGAAACAGAGAACTCAAAGAATTTATATGTACAACCCATGGACATGAACTAAGGTGGGGGGATGCCGGTGGGTTGGGTGGACAGGGTAGAGGGGAGATAAAGGAGGAAAAATTGGGAAAACTATAATAGTATAATCAATAAAAAATACTTAAAGAATACAAATGAAATAAAATTGAGAGTAATCCTTTCTTCTACTCTCAATCTTATTTTCTATGCCTTTGACCTAAGCATTTTGTTCTGTTGCAAATTCAGAATTTATCTCTCTGCTGCCTTGTTCCTCTACCTATGGTAATTAGTTCTGCAGTCTCTTAGTTCCACTTTTTTGTAAAATATTTTTGAATTCAAAACTCAGTGCCAAGTCACCCAGCAATTCCTCACCAGAAATTTTCAGAATAAGCCATTTTCTGAGTTCATCACATTGTTCCAAGTTTGAACTCATGAGTAACACAGGAAAGAGCGTCCTCATTTTCCCTACAGAGGGAAGCACAGGGGAGGGGTGGGGCAAGGCAAAGCCAAGCCAACGGGAAGGTAGAGCACTTCATGCTTACTTCCGGGGGAGGAGGGTGGGGAACAGCACTGAGCAACAGTTTTCCCAGTCCAGTGTACACAGCTGGTATGTCTACCTACCACCTCAAAGATGAGGCCTCAGTGCTATGGAGGAATGAAAACCTTGACTGTGTCTTAAAGAAAAGGCCAACTTAACCCTGAAGCAATTTCAGAGAGGCTTGAAGAACAAGCCATGGCACCATTTATTCCAGTTCTGGCTTGATTTCAGTCTCCATGAGTCAAGTATTAGTAACATCTCTATTCACACCAGTGACTGAGTATGGAAATAGGGCCACTATACATCCATGTGATAACACCCCCATCTTATCCATCTCTGTCCCTCTCTTCTAACTTCATCCCTGCTTTGCCTAATTACTCCTCTTTGTTCTGAACTTTTACCTTAAAACATAACATGCATTATTCATGCTTCATATTATACTATAAATATATGATACTTACTTTTTATTATTATTCTTAATCTTCACCCAAGGATATTTTTTATTATTGATTTTAGAGAGAAAGGAAGGGGGAGAGGGAGGGAGGAGAAGAGAAAGTGGGAAACTTCCATCAGTTGCCTCCTGTGCACAAGGGATTGAACACACAACCTGGGGTAAGAGTGGCGCCTGACCAGGACTCAAACCCACTGCCTTTTGGTGTACAGGATGGCGTTCCAACTGAGCCACCCAGCCAAGGCAGTATGTGACACTTACTGACTATAGTTTTAATTCCCTCAAGTGGAATATTTTACATTTTTCTCTTTAAACAGTTTCCTAATTACTAGCCATCTGGCTTATAGCAAATTGCCGTATCTCTTTGATTCTCCATTTTTCAATCATAAAATATGGTGTCTATTCACTCATTGACAAGGGCTCTAGGAGGCTTAAGTCCAGATATCACACAGCAGCTCAGAAATGAGGTCTGGGCTGGAGACAAAATTGGGAGCCAGTACCAAGGACAAGCTGTGGCTGAGGATGGCACTTGTTTGTGGTGTTTTGCACTACCTAAGTGTCAACACATTCAAGGAAGGGTTTAATAATCTAAAATTAAATCACTATAAACAGCAATACTCCAGCACAGTATAAAATGAAAAGGCATGCTCAAAGATGAAAAAAATTCAGCTATGGGGTTTCCAATCACAATGAGGTAAGTGGAGGGCAACAGCCAAGGGAAATGCCAAAAAGAAAATGTGTGTCATTTTAAGAGTTCTTATGCTCCCTGAAGGGTTTTTTTTTTTAAAAGACTTTATTGATTTTTAGAGGGAGAAGGGAGAGAGAAAGAGAGGGAGAGAAACATCAGTGTGTGCTTGCCTCTCGTAGACACCCTACGGGGGACCTGCTCTGCATCCCAGGCACGTGCCCTGACTGGTGATTGAACCAGTGACCCTTTGGTTCATAGGGTGGCACTTAGTCCACTGAGCCACACCAGCCAGGGCTCCCTGAGGGTTTTTAATTGAGAGGAGAGTTTTTAAAACTGAGCAAAATGCCAGAAATAAATATCAGGCAAGTCCCACATCGCAGGGACAAGTCACCTGACTGAGCTGGTATTAAGAGAAGGCCTGCCTGGTGACTGCCAATTTTCAGCCAAAGCAGCTCTTCTAACCTAACAGTAGTTCACTCTCATGCCGAGTTTATCAGTGACGGAGAAAACATAAAATGCAATTTTGTACCTGATTTGATCTTGCTACTAAATTTTTGTGCAGTCTTGAACAAATTGCTTAACCTCCCTGAGTTCTTTCTTCATAAGGTAATAGCAACATCTGCACTAACACCCTTGTTTAAACATGACAACAGGGTCGCAAAACCCTTCAGTAGTTACATCCCAGTAGATTCTGATGCAGTAACATCTTTTTACATGGCAAGTATGTGCATTTGGGGACCAAGTAATTGCTGCAAGGAACTATTATTACTTCTACTGCTTTGAGACTGACCTAGTACCTGGCACACAGTATTTACTCAAGTCACGTTAAAGATCGACGCAGGTGCAGTAGAAGCAAAAATATGGACTACATCAATGGCAGTAACATGCAGGTAGTTTCTTACTGCTGCTTTATTTATTTTTTTTAGTATATTTTATTGATTATGCTATTACACTTGTCCCATTTTTTTTCTCCCCTTTATCCTCTTTTGCCTGGTACCCCCGTTCCCTCCAATATTCACCACCCACATTTAGTTCACGTCCATGGGTTGTACATATATGTTCTTTGGCTTCTCGATTTCCTATACTATTCTTAACCTCCCTCTGTCTATGTTCTACCTACCAATTATGCTACTTATTCCCTGTACCTTTTCTCTCATTCTACTGCCCCTGTCCCTGCTGATAACCCTCCATGTGACTGCCATTTTTATGATTCTGCTCCCATTCAAATTATTTGCCTAGTCTGTTTTTATTTTTTAGGTTCAGTTGTTGATAGCTGTAAGTTTATTGTCATTTTATTGTTCATAGTTTTGATCTTCTTTTTCCTAGATAAGTCCTTTAACGTTTCATATAAAGGCTTGGTGGTGATGAAGTCCTTTAACTTGACCTTATCTGGGAAGCACTTTATCTGCCCGTGCATTCTAAATGATAGCTTTGCTGGATAGAGTGCTCATATTTCTGTCTTGTCGCACCCCTCATGTTGTAAGGGGCGGAGCCTTAGGTATTTGCCAGGGCAGGGCAACCCACTTCAATGCAGTTGTGTTGCTGTATGTGGGGGAAAGGTCAGGAAGGGACAATGGTACTTGCTCAGCTCTTGCCCAGCTTTGTTACTTCCCCACTTTCTGCAAGTGACTGGCACCCTTCTAACTGCTGCCATGGTGCTGATTCCCTGAGTGGAGGTCTTGTGTACGTTCCAGGACCCCATGGGCCCTTCCAACAGATTGTCTTGAGAGACTGGCTGTTTCTTTTGCCGCAGCAACCCCCACAGATTTTTTGAGCTAGGGGTTCTGAGGCTTTATTGTCCTGGTGCTGGAACCCTGGGTTGTGCAGTTTGTCTCGCTCCCCAGTTGTTCCTCCTGCTCTATCCACATGCTAATGTGGGACTACCCAGTTGCCAGCTGCTGCCTCACCCAGCTGGTCCACCAGCTGCTGCCTTGCTGTGAATCCTCTCTCCCTGGCTGCCTATCTCCACGCCTCCTACCAGTCTAGATGAATGTTTCTTCTTTAACTCCTTGGTTGTCAGACTTCCATACAGTTTGATTTTCTGGCAGTTCTGGTTCTTTTTTTTTTTTTTTTTTTTTTTTGGTAAATTGGTTATCCTTCTTTTGGTTGTGTGAGGAGGTGAAGTGTTTCTACCTATGCCTCCTTCTTGGCCAGAACCCCCTTCTTCTTTTATTTTTAATCCTCCCCTGAGGACATTTTTTTCATTGCTCATTTTTCTTATTTAGAGAGAGGGGAAGGGAGAAAAAGAGAAACATCAATGCAAGAGAGAAGCATCAATTGGTTGCCTCCCATACACTCCCAGATGGGCACTCAACTCGCAACCTAGGTATGTGCCCTGACTGGGAACTGAACGCGCAAACCTTTAGTTATGGGACAACACTCCAACTAACTGAGTCATACCGTACAGGGCACATAGTTAGTTTCTTGAAGGAAGAAACCAGTTCTGCAGCAGTGCCTGGGTGGGCACCTTTCCTGATAAATGGGGCCCTTAATGGAGTCTATTCTTATTTCCATCAAGAGATAGACCTGTAATCTATTCCTGGGTCCATGGTTAAATTTGCCCCAAGCTGGGCCTGATGGGAAGCTGTGCTGAGAAGAATGTGAAGGATCACATTCCTGTTGGAAGCATCCTAGACCAAGAACAAGAGTGTTTAGGAGGTAGAATAAAGCCTCACCCACTCCTATGCAAAGATATGTACATCCTAATGCCCAGGACCTGTGAATATGTTATTTTATATGGCAAAGGAGAACTAAGACGACAGATGGTATTAAGATTGCTAACCAGCTGACAATAAAATGAAAAGTTATCCTGGATTAACTGGATGGGTTCAATGTTATCACAACAGCCCTTACATGTGAAAGAGGGAGGCAGAAAGTCAATGTCAGAGTGCAAGAAGGGCTCAACCCACTATTTCTGGCTTTGAAGATGAAAGGGGCCAAAGTCAAGGAATGCAGATAGCAAAGAACAAGGAAACACCCCCCTTACCCAAGCTTCCAGCAAGGAATGCAGCCCTGCTGATACCCTGATTTTAGTCAGTGACACCTACATTAGACTCCTACAGAATTATAAGATAGTAAGTTTGCATTGTTTAAGTCACTAAGTTTGTGGTGATTTGTTATAGCAGCAACAGGAAACTAATACAGATGCTTACTGGTTTAAGATATAGTTAACTCAGGTATGGTTTCTGCAGTAATAAAAAACTGATGACAAAGGTCTGACCCTAATTCTTGCTTTAATTGTAACCCTCCCAGCTTAGCAAGGTGATTGCCTGATTGCCAATTTCACCTCCCCATTAGTTTGGGACATTCACCAGAAAACAGACTTAAGGGACTGACTGATCTGGCTGGTCACCAGCTGTATGCCTCTAGATAGTCACTCTGATCTCTCTATACCTCAGTTTATACCGTTTTTTCATATTTAAAATGGGGAATTAATACCACCCACCTTCTATAGTATATGCAGAGACTCAATGAGAACACACAAAGCAAGTGCTCAGCACTCATCACTGCCGTTTATGGAAAATTTGCCAACCTCAGAGGATGACACACGTAAGGGTCAAGTCAAGGGTACCCAGCAAAAAGCTCAAGGTTGTCAGACTGGGACGTGTGCTAAGAAAGTTAGTGTACAAACAAAAAACTGCCCAAGGAGGAGTGAAGGAGACAAAATGATGTGTACTGGCAAACGATGTGAGCTCGAGACCAAGGAAAGAACACTGGGTACTTTCAGAGACAGGGGGAAGAAAGCCCACAGAAAGGCAGACTGGTGGGTTGTTTCTGGATCAAGACTCTTGAATGAAGTCAGAAAAAGCCTTTTATTAATCTTTTTCCTTTGAGGAAATTCTGAGTTGCAAACAAGTTACGGGAACACAGTTGTATAGCAGAAGCATGGTACATGTCCACACCAAACTCAGCATGAGTCAATCAGTTCACCAGCGAAGCAGGGCCAACTGCTGGGTGCCCATAAGGAGCGTGGTTCAGGGGAACTGATTCTACCATGTCACTGAAAAGATATTCAACCAGGCTCCTGGTCAAGAGGAAGCATAGGTAGACATATTTCACCTCATTGAACAACCATAAGAAAGAACACAACTAACGTAAAAATGCAAAATACCCAGAACTGCCAGAAATCACTCAAGAAAAATATCCAAAACTGTATGCAAGTCTGACAGCCAAGGATTTAAAGAAGGTAATTCATCCAGATGGGTAGGAGAGGTGGAGATGGGGAGATGGGCAGAGAGGTCAGGCTATGGTGGCAGCAAGACAGCAGCAACCGGGAGGAATGGGCGGTCCCATATTCACACGTGGTGGCAAAAAATTGGGGGACACCTTGGGAGGCTGGAATCGCAACCCTGGCGAGACCACACAGCCCAGGATTCCAGCACCAGCAAAATAAAGCTTCATATCTTCTGGCTATAAAAACCAGTGGGGGATGGTGCAGCAGGAGAAATTGCTGGTTCTTAGGAGAGCCTGGGACATATGCAAACTCACCCACTCTGGGAACCACAAGTAGGACAGCAGCTGGAGAGGTGCCAGTCTCATAAGGGAAGTGGGTGAAGTACCTGGAAAAGGTGCGAGTGCCAGGCAAGCCCTCAGAATTCAGTCAGCAGTGGCGTTGCCCCCTCTTTGCACCCTTCCCCACACATGGGGCCACAAAGCAGCAAAGCAGGTAGCTCTGCCCTGGCGAATACCTAATGCTCCGCCCCATACAACTTAACAGGTGCACTGACTGGAAACCAAAGCAGTTCTACCTAACACATAGACACAGGGAGGCTGCCAAAGTAAGGAAACAAAGAAATATGGCCCAAATGAAGGAACAGAACAGAACCACCCCCAAAAAAACGAAGTGATGCAGAGATAGCCAACCTATAAGACTCAGAGTTCAAAACACTGGTGGTCAAATGCTCAAAGATCTCACTGAATATAGCAAATTCATAAGGGAAAAATGAAGGGTACACTAAGGGAAATAAAAAAAATCAACAGGAAACCCACACTGAAGGGAAGGAAGCCAGGATTCAAATCAACGATTTGGAACACACAGAACAAATAAACATTCAAAGAGAACAGGAAAGAAACAAGAATTCAAAAAATGAGAAGAGTTTAAGAAGACTCCGGGACATCTCCAAAAGTGCCAACATCCAAATCATAGGGATGCCAGAAGGAGAAGAGGAAGAGCAAGGAATTGAAAACATATTTGAAAAAATAGAAGAGAAGTTCCCTAAATTGGGGAAGGAAATAGACAGACAAGTCCAGGAAGCACAGAGAGTCCCAAACAAGTTGAACTCAAAGAGGTACACACCAAGACACATCATAATGAAAATGTCAAAGGTTAAAGATAAAGACAGAATCCTAAAAGCAGTAAGAGAAAGGCAGAGTTACCTACAAAGGAGTTCCTATAAAACTATCACATGATTTCTCAAAAGAAACTTTGCAGGCAAAAAGGGCTGGCAAGAAGTATTTGAATGAATGAAGTTTTCACTCAAAGTGATGAAATGCAATGATCTACAACCAAGATTACTCTATTCAGCAAAGCTATTATTTAGAATGGAAGGGCAGATAAAGTGCTTCCCAGAGAAGGTAAAGCTAAAGGAGTGTATCATTACCAAGCCCTTATTATATGAAATGCTAAAGGACTTATCTAAGAAAAAGAAGACCAAAACTATAAACAGTAAAATGATACCAAACTCCCAACTATCAGCAACTGAACCGGAAGAACAAAAACAAACTAAGCAAACAACCAGAACAGGTACAGATTCATAGATACGGAGATCAATTGGACAGTTATCAGCTGGGAGAAGGAAAGGGGAGAATGGGGGAAAGGTGCAGAGATTAAGAAGTATAAATGGTAGGCACAAAATAGATAGGGAGAAGTGAAGAACATTATAGGAAGTAGAGAAGCCAAAGAATTTTTTGTGTGACCCACGGACATGAACTAAGGGTAGGGGGCAGGGAGGGGGAAATCACTGGCGGCAATGGGAGTAGTGGGGGGGGGGGAAACTGGAATAATTGTAATAGCATAATCAATATAATATACTTAAAAAACGATATTCAAACAGGAATGTGCATGGACAGAGCCGAGTTCCGTTTTCAGAACCCAACATCAGGTCGCACTCTTTTCATTAGAGCCCGAGCTCTGAGGGCAAGACGGCCTCTCGACAGCAAGTACGTCACAGCCACCTTGATGTCAGTAGTTCTGCTGGCCATTCACCCAACAGGCTATGTTCACACCAAGATAACAGGACACACCCATGTTAACTAAGTACGTACACTTAATACTTACAGGAAGCCCAAAACAATCAAACGTCCCACTCGGAGGCCAGCCGAAATAAATCTGATACCCAACAACAGAACAGTGTGTAGCTGTCAGGAAGACCCCGGTGGGTGTCCAACTGTAAGTGTGGAAAGCTGAGATATGATTCAAAGGGAAGACAGCAAGTTTTCTAGAATTCCTATCGAGACACACAAAGATAGTTGTGCTTTGTGTTTAAAATATATAAATGGTATACAATATGGATTATTTTACAATGTGCTTGATTTAGTTAATGATGTATCTTGGAGACTTCCCTGTACCAGCAGCTATAATCCACTTGATTTAAGTGCTGCAGAGAATGCCATGGATAAACAAACCAGAACTTTCATTATTATACAATAAATGGGTGATTAAAAATGTCATAACCAGTATCTCCACATGAGCTCCCTTGTGCATGTGTTTCTCAAGAAAATGAACTATTTGGGTCAACAGCCACGTACATCATCAAGTTTGATAGCAGACCTCACACATTTGCCTTTCAATGGGCTACAGCAGGGCGCACACCTGCCAGAAACATAGGAGAGTTTTGCTGTTTACCACATATCTTCCTACACTATCTACATTTCATTTTATTACAAACATGTATTACTCTTAAAACATAGATGTGCATGTTGAATATCAGTTTAGTTAGAATACCAAAGACAAAAGTATATAAATGGGTGGAGATGGCAAAACATTTAAGGCCAAGTAACCAATTGGTTAGAATAAAAGGATATTAACACCCTAGACAATTTGCATAATTCTAAGATCAAAAGGATCAAGAGCCTTCTAAATTGGTGTGTATTTGTGTGGGTGTGCATATATGCATTTATGGACAGAGAGGTCAAGAGCACATATGTAAGTGAAGGGGTCATATCCTAGAACATTCGGGTCAGGGAGTCAGGGTACAAAGGGCACTTGGGGAAAGGAAAAGAATTTAAAACTACAGTGGGGAAAGCAGGAGTTTTGGCACAAATGGCAGCAAATTAAGAAATGGAATAAATCTGTTCTATTAACCAGAAGGAACTGAAAGGTTATGAACTTGGACCAACGTCACTAAGCTCATCCCAGCTTGATCTAACGAATGCCCCTACCTGCTCAGGGCACCTTAGGAAAGGAGAAAAGTCAATGGGTGTTCATATCCCAATGAGATAAAACTGCTCAATAAACAGGTAACAGTTTTCCCTTCATAGTCTCTATTTTTCATCAGGTCTTGATCAGTAGAGCATGCAGAGCACTCGTGCAAGAATAAAAAAAAATCTGTGCTTTGACACAGGTGGTGAGTAACAATGTCTTTGGGCCTTAGTTTTCTTACCTGTAGAAGGGGATAATAAAGTATGTCTGGGATGCTACCTACTGCTGTGATAATTAGCACTAGGAACATAGTAAGGACTGTTAGCTCTGTTTTCACTGCAAAGTATCAGACACTGCTCCAGGTCACCACAAGAAGCTTTTTTTTAAATAATGGCTTAAACTTTTATTCATTCATTTATTTATTTCAAAGATTTTATTTATTTATTTTTAGAGAGAGGGGAAGGGAGGGAGAAAGAGGAGGGAAACATCAATGTGTGGTTGCCTCTCAAGTGCCCCCTACTGGGGACCTGGCCTGCAACTCAGGCATGTGCCCTGACTGGGCATCGAACCGGCGACCCTTTGGTTCACAGCCCACACTCAATCCACTGAGCTACACCAGCCAGGGCACCACATGAAGCTTTAACAAATCTATTTACAGATTCACAATGTCCCACAGGATGGTTGCTCAACCACTGCTTTATACACACATCCTGGTATGTGGCTAGAAAAATGCACTGGTTGGTGCTCTTCTTAGGATTGCAAAATGCAAATGGGGAGGCTGCTTGGAAAGGCATGGATTTATATGTATATACATGTATTTTTAATCCTCACCTGAGGACCTATTCATTGATTTAGAGAGAGAGGAAGGGAGGGGGAGAGAGGGAGAGAGAGAGAAACACTGATGTAAGAGAAGCAATGGTCAGCTGCCTCTTGCATGTACCTCGACCAATACCAAACCTGCCACCTCTTGATGTATTGGACGATGCTCCGACCAGCTGAGGCACCTGGCCATGGCAGCCATGCATATATTAAACTTAATGAGTCAGAATGCCTTTAAAAAAAGTTCTCACCATCACCACCAGCAATAGGTATATGAATGTTAATTATCTAGTGCCTAACACCTGACCTGTGGGAAGAGCTCAATATTTTCTTTCACTTCAGAATTATCCAGAAATAACGTCTTTACATTCAGAAAACCAGATGTAACCAGATAATAAACCTTAATATTTTACTGGGTAGAGGAAATTGAGCAGGGATATGAAGTACAAAAGTAATGGAAGAAACCACTACAAAGGTGACAAGATATTTTTAAGTACATGTCAAAGATCATCAGCATCAATGACAAAAGGAACTAGGAAAAAATTACACCAAATGACAGGAAGAGCTGAGTGAGGTATTCTACATAAAAAATTAGGACATCCCTCCCCCCAACTACATTTAATTCAGAAGTCTGGCAGAAGCTGGTGCTCATCACCACTCACATATACCCCAGGGTCAGGTTCAGGGGGAAGGCCCCACAGAATGGAGCAGATGCTTGGTTTCTAGCACCCTTCTGACTGTATTTTTGTTTCTGTTATGTTTTTTAGGTGGTGGTATGCAAACTAGCTTTGAGGGCAGTCAAGCTGGGAAGAAGTGATGGGACAAAGTGATGTTAAGAACTGACCCCAATCCTTAGGGGCAGTGGTGACAGATTAAGGGCGGGGAGGGGGTGGGCCTCCAGGGAGCCACTTGCCGGACTCAGAGATGGCATGGAGGGGTGAAGGCTCTGCAGCAGTGACCCCAGGTGAAGGTCAGGGTCAGGGTCACCAACTTAATAATTCACCACGTAAAAAATGGGGAGTTTGGGAGAAGAAGGAGTGTGGAGTCAAAGGACAATCAAGGGGACAAATCAAACTTATGTAGGAAGTGTGAGGTATCTTTGGGACCTTGTCCTACAGCCAGTGTGGACCTTGAGGGAAAGGGCAGAGCTGGACATCTGTGTGTGAAGGGTGGTTGAAGTCACAGGCTATGGAGACTAACCCGAATTCAAACCCCACAGGTCCTACTTACTAGCAAATAACCGAATAGCAAATAGCTGAAGTTTCTTCAACCATAAAATGGGGAAAGTACCCTTGTATGTGGTAAACAAAGACTGACTTGTGGCAGCTGCTGGAAACTCAAAAATTGGGTGCTTATCAGCATTTTTATTAACAGCGAGGACATACAGTAATGTGATAACAGAACCAGGCTGCCAAGTGCAACACAAGAAGAGTTCTCCTCCCAGAGGGAGTTGCTGCCCCCACTTTAGGACAGCTATCCACCGGAAGATGAGGACAGGGATGCAAGTAATGGGCGAAGGGAGGTGACATTCTCAACCAAGAATGAAAGAGATGGCCAGGAAGCTGCAAGAGAACTGTAAGGGTTTAAAATAGCAGCTGACAGGAGTGGAAGAGCTAAGCAAAGGCTTCCTGTGTAATTCTTTACCATAAACTCCAATTTCTATTAAGAATCCTCGCCCTGCCCAAGAAGTTGAAATAGTGATGATGTCATTGACATCAGGGAACACCTGAACCTCCTGGGCTGGTGCCTGGAAGGGTGAGAAAGAATAACCCCACATGACATCGTAGGGGAAGCCCAAGGCAGGGCTGTTTCTTTGGGAGGTGGAAATAACCTGACATAATCCCTTACCACTGTGTTTACAGCGGGACTTTCCTGATGAGTAAGCATGCATCACCAGCAAATGTTCACCAGCCCCCAACTCCTCCTAATTCTGGAGAGAAAATAATTGTCTCCCGAGGCTGGATATCGGAACTATTAGGGATCAATCCAACACCCTCGCTTAACAGATGAGAACACCAAGGGACAGGAATTTGGGGGCAGACCCAGGAAAAATTTTGGATGTCCTCACTTCCCAACTAAGGCTTCTCCCATTGCATTATTCAAGCAGAATCAAACTGGGGACCTCAGAAACGAAAGGCCAATGTGTTGACAGCATTTTGCAGAAAACACTTGGCACCAAGAATTACACTCTCCTTTTATTAATCTTAAATTTTTGGTTGTATTTTTCTCATTGTAAAAATAAAAATCTTTATTTGCAAAGCATTCCTGATAAAGACCACTACTAAAAAGCAAATTTCTCACCCTTATATCCTGATTAATGTTTGCTAGCTTCACCTTGAGATGTTTCTGATAGTGAAGTAGTTTTAGAGGTCCTATTAGCCTGTTTTTTTAAAAAATTAATATAATGGGGGCACCTTTCCATTTTACAGATCTAATTGTTCCTTTTAAAAAAGTACATTTTTATTTTTTGATTTTGAGAGAGAGAGACAGAGAGAGAGAGAAATATCCTGTATGTGCCCTGAGTGGAGATCGAGCCCACAACCTTGGTCTGGACCAACTGAGTGAGCTACCCTGCCAGGGCCTAGTTGTGCCTTTTAATACATGCCTTATAAATATGGTGAATTGGACTGTTTTAAATGATGACAATTATGAATGATGGTGAAGGGGAAAAAAGTCGTGTGGAAATTGCTGGAATTCTCTGCCTGCGTGCACCTTGTCTGGCACAGTTAGTAGCAGTTTAGGGTAAAATGAAAGACCACGTAATCGGTCTCCCACAAGACAGATGAATTTGTAGAAGTATTCAACAGTAACTGGGTTGACAATGGAGGATGTGTAACAGAAGGAAACAGGAAGAGACAACAAAACGCCTCAGGCTTCGACAAAAGCAGCCAGTGGGTGGGTCTTGTCTTGCAAACAAGGCCAAAACCTCATTAGAAATTGCTTCTCAAGCATATACAATGGGCTAAAGATAGTTTATTCCATAAATGGTGTTGGGAAAACTGGACAGATACATGCAGAAAAATGAAACTAGATCATCGTCTTACAACACACAGAAAAATAAATTGAAAATGGATTAAAGACTTAAATGTTAGACCTGAAACCATAAAAAATCATCCCAGAAGAAACATAGGTAGCAAAATCTCTTGGACATTGCTTGTAGCAATATTTGATCTGATATAGCTCCTCAGGCAAGGGAAACAAAAGAAAAAATAAACAAATGGGAACACATCAAACTAAAAAGTTTTTGCACAGCCAAGGAAACCATCAACAAAATAAGACAATCCACAGAATGGGAGAACATATTCGAAGATAGATCTGATAAGGGGTTAATATCCAAAATTTATAAAGAACTTAAAAAACTCAACACCAAAAAAAAAAAAAAGAACCCAAACAACCCACTTAAAAAATGGGCAAAGGAAATTCACTGTGGCCCAGCTGTCTGCAAATTCTTGGTATGAATTACACATTTCTCTAAAGTGGACATACAGATGACCGACATATGAAAAGATACTCAACATCACTAATCATCAGAGAAATGGAAATTATAATCACAAGAGATATCCCTTCACACCTGTCAGAATGGCTATCATCAATAAATCAACAAACAAGTGTTGGCAAGGATATGGAGAAAGGGGAACTTCTGCACTGTTAGTGGGAATGCAGATTGGTGCAGCCACTGTGGAAACAGTATGGAGATACCTCAAAAAATTAAAAATGGATCTGCCTTTTGACTCAGAGATCCCACTTCTCAGAATATATCTGAAGAAACCCAAAACACTAATTCGAAAGAACACAAGCACCCCTATGTTCATTGCAGCATTATTTACAATGGCCAAGAAATGGAAGCAACCCAAGTGCCCATCAGTAAATGAATAGATAAAACAACTATGAGACATTTACACGATGGAATTACTATTTAGCCATAAAAAAGAAAAAAGTTTTACCCTTTCTGACAGCATGGATGGACCTAGAGAACCTTAGGCTAAGTGAAATGAAGCCAGTCAGAGAAAGACAAATACCATATGGTTTCACTCATGTGGCATCTAATGAACAAACTGAACTAACAAGCAAAATAGAGACAGACTCATAGATGGAGAGCAGATGACAACTAGTGGGGCGAGGGGCAGTTACTGGGTTAGGGATTGAGGAAAAAGGACTCATGGACAATAGTGTGGTGATTGTGGGTGGTGGGGGATGTAAGGGGGTTGAATGGTAATGGAAAAAAAAGACTGAATAAAAAAATAAATCACTTCTATACTCCATTTCACAGTGCACTGGTCAGGTCAAGCTTTAAAAGTAGGGTGGGTAGTGCCTTCCAGATGCCAGGCTGAAAGCAAAAACAGAAGTCAAGTAAATCCATAATTATGGTCCTAAATTTCCAAATCTTGTCTCAGAATTTGATGGGAACCCCACCATGCCACAGGGAGAGAGCAGCTTCCTCAGAGAAAGAAGAGTTACCACCAGGAGAGATGGTAATGGCAGAACCAACTAGCAAGGGGACAGGTGATTCTAGGGAGGGGAATAGAGAATGACTCACTTAGGAGGTTTTTTCCCCTCTCCCACTCACAGAGTCTTGCTTCAGTTCCTCACAGGTGCCACTGTGAGAGCCAGATAAACCCTGCATAGGCAAGGGTTTGTATCACAGGAGAAGAACCCCCAAATATGAATCTTGGAGCAACTCCCTTACAACATCCGTTTAAAGCATGAAAAGCCTCACAACGTTCTCTTAGGACAGAGAAAGGTCAGGTGTTCTTTCCCCAGTTCAAATGGATGGTTCAAAGGACTGTCAAGAAGTGGAACAAGCTCCCCTCTTAAACAATGACCTGTGGCTGAGGATGGAGACCCCACCAAGGTAAAAGAAATGAATTAATCAAACTCAACAGGGCGAGAGACAGAAGGCACTGAGGAAGTGCACTGTGCCTGGGCCACCTGCAAGTTCTTGGTATGAACTGCTCTTTTTATCTTTGGGTTTGTGAAGAACATGGCACATGGAGCCCAGAACATGGGCAAGGCAGAGTCAAGGAACCTGTCACTGTGCAACAAAGTGCAAAAATGACAAAAACACTTTCTTTTACTATATAAAATCTAGACCAAGATATATTTTGTTTTCTAAGGCTGCCCTAAACACAAACTAAAGACTGTTTTCACTCTAAACATTAACTCAGTCATTGCATGTCTGAGAAACAGATGCAAGGAGCTACTACACACACCCAGAAATACCTGGAACTCCCCCCATCCCCAACCTGTCTGTTGCCCTGCCTCTTCCAGTCAGGCACACTCAGGATTCCCCTCTTCTCATGCCCAGATGTTCAGCTTTTCAAATGCTGTTATGGAGCATGAGAGAAAAAAAAGATTTTTAGAAGAGAATGACCTGTTTTCTCAGAAAAGAGCTTTTAGCCTGTCAGACTTGTTCAAGGGTGTACTTCATTTTTAGAGTAGAAATCTAATGTTTTTTTAAAAAACATAAAAACCAGAGCCAGCTGTCATTCTTACATCTTGTGACCTCTACGGCCCGCACAGAAGGGCTGACATGCTGGGCTGGTGTGCTGTTCTCCCCTGTGCTGCGCACTGAGGGTGGGGAAGGCCAGGTGCTCTGGTTCCTCATCTATTAACCAAGCATAGCCATGCCATTCTATTCTGATTCTTTCTTTATCAGAAATTTATCTTAGGGAGCCTCTGAAGCCCACTTTAGAATGAGGCTATTTTTGCTAAAATGACACGCTGGCAAAGCATATAGCATGCATATAGCAGCAGGCAGCATGGATGGTTCGAGCTCAGTCCCTGGAGAAGAATTCACGGACAGCGCACAGAGAAGGAGCTAAGTGATGGTGGAGTTCAACCCTTGATTTTGAAGAGAGGGCCAAGGGCCACATGGGTAAAGTGTTTTAGCCAAGGCCAATCAGAGCCAAGGCAAAGCCTCCTAAGCCAGGGCTGCTGCCACCCCACCTGGGCTATAATCCACTGGGCAGCTTTCTGTCAAACAAGTGGAGGCTGTGGTTTTGCCTACATGGGAGCCTCAGGCTACAGGGAGTATAGCCTCCAGCTCACCGTTCTGATCCAGCTGACGCCACCAAGAGGAATCATCAGTCGCCTGCCTCAACACACCAAGATTTGCTTCATTAAAAAAGTGTCCCATCACTACAACACAGGATGTTACTCACCAGGCAAAAACCTCTGATTCTCTTCTACGAGACTTTCACACCTACAGTGAAGCAGGTATGTATCCGAGCCTGGACAACTAGAAACCACATGGCTCAAATGGTGGCAGTACCCTCTAGAAGGTGCTCCCTAATAGCCATTCAATGCAAGGCACATGTGTCATTTAAATTTTTCTAGTAGTCACATTATAAAGTAAAAGAGAAACAGGTAAAATCAGCTTTAATATCTATCTAACCTAAAACATCCGAAGAGTTATCATTGATATATAATCAATATAAAATTTCATATTGCATTCTAAACGATATTCCTTTAGTGATTCTTTTAACAGACCTTGTATTTTGCTGTTGCTAAGTAATGTCGACTGTGGACTCCTTGAGCCAACATGCCCAAAGCCACAGCAATGGCACCCAGGCACTGGGCAGGTAAAGCCCGCTGGATGCCACAAAAGGCACTTGCTAGAGATTTTGAACTTTCAAGGCAAGACTAAGAAGGCAGTTTATCCACACAGCACATGAAAGAAAACAGATACCAGAAGATTTTAAGGCCGCACAGCGAAGAAGTACCAGGGTTCCACGAAACCAGATTTGATGGCAGTGCCTGCTCTTCAGTCTCCATCTTTGTGCCCCACCTGCTTTCCTGAAAGAGCACTTGCGGAGAAACACTTGGGAAACGCGACAGTGAAGTTACACACTAAGTAGCAAACGAATACCAGGCTCTACTCACGTCAGCCTTTCCTTTCTAGTATCATCTGTAACACTTACAAATCCAGATCACTCTGAGTATGGAGTTTTACACTGTGCTTTATTACACCACATTACAACCATTTTCTTAAACTACTATCTCCAAACACATGGACTCTGGCAGCCATAGAGATTCTGGAGAAGATGTCCCCTAAACACAAACTCCAGCCTCCCTCACCCTTGAAGTAATCGCATTAATTCAATCACTCAAAAAACTACGGACCTGCCCTGGATGGGAGGCTCAATTGGTTGGAGCATCGCCCCATACACCAAAAGGCTAATGTTCAATTCCCAGTCGGAGATGCACACCAGAGGCAACTGGCTGATGTTTCTCTCATATCTTTCTCTCTCAAATCAAAATAGCATATTCTTGGGCGAGGATTAAAAAAATTTTCAAAAAATACTGACTGAGCAACTACAGACCAGGCAGCACTGTGGGTGTCAGGGATAAAGTGGCAAACAGAACAGACTGGGGTCTTTGCCCTCACAGGGTTTAAATTCTAGAGAAGACGGACAATACGTATACAGTGTCAGGCGCTAAAAAAAGGATAGGAAAAGTGCCAGGGGAAGGGCATGTAATGACTTTAGTCTACCCTGTTATGTATTAGGCTGAACCACATGAAACTGCCTATCTCCAGGCATTTCTAGTTTATAGCATGGTCAACTTCCTATGCGTGAATCTGACAGTTTCATTTCACATGGAAACAATCAGGAATGCTTCCAATGACTACAAATTATAATGAATCCCTGAAAGGCAGAAGACACACAGAACTGGGATGGACAAACTTCCTCCCATAACAGAAGACAGAGGAGAGGCATTGGGTATAGCAAGCTCAGAGATAACAGATGGAAGGGGCAGAGTGACTGACTGAGGGCTGTGACCGAATGGGGGACTTCAGCGGGAACCACCAAATGGCTTACACTCCCTGGCACTTCTCTCCGCCTCCGGATCATGGAGACAAGGGTGTCTCCATGCAGAGCACCCTGGGAGCACCAGGAATGGGGCGGGGTGGGGGGACGAGCAGGAATCCCCACCAGAACCCCCTTTCTCTTGTGATTTCTTCAACTACTTCTAAAGGCAGAAGCATCTCAGGATCTTGGCAGCCTATTACTGTTTAACTTGGGGGGTAAAAAAAACGTTATATATCACTTGTGCCAATAACACAGAGTCCCTAGCTCCTGAGCAACTGTGGATCTTCACTTCAGGAGCAGATAAGCAGGCATCACACGCCTCCTGCTAGGACGCAGAGGGTTCCCGCCAAGAACGGGCGCCTGGCTCCGGAGCTGACCACTGACTCACGGACACAAGGGGAGACAGTGGAAGACACCAAATGACACTCGGGGATGCAGTCAGCAAACCCAGCTTGTGGGGACGGTCCCCAGGACAAGAAAGGGAACAAGGGCATGGAAACCTCTGGACACAGAAGCTCATTAACACATTATGTGTGTAACCAGTGGACCTCGTCCGGCCCTTCTCTGACAAACCAAGTATAAAAAGAAAGCATATGAGACAACAGGGGAAAGGAGAACATTGCCTAGACATCTAATACCGAGGAAACATTAAGCAACTTTTTTTGTTTTTTAAATAATCCGCATTTTTCAAAGTTAGAAACTGCAGTGAATCGATAAATGTTGAACCTGGGAATTAGGAACTTGAGAGTTTATGATTATTATTCTATTTTGGATTTGTTTAAAACCCCCCAAAATAAAAAGCTTAAAATAACTCTGTGGGCCTGCACCCCTCCCCCGAGCCCCCACACAGTGTTCATTGGGCCTGGGAATGACCTTACCGGCCCCTACAGTGTCGCGGAGGACTGCTCACCTGTCGATGAACTGATCGATGATAACGATATCGCCAGGCTGAATCTCCTCCCGCAAGGAGCCGCAGGCGGTGGTCACCAGGACGTGCGTGCAGCCCTCCTCCTTCAGGGCCCACACGTTCGCCTGGTAGTTGACGTTGGAAGGCATGATGGTGTGCTGCCTCCCATGCCTGTGGGAAGGGTGAACGTGGTGGGTGAGACAGCAGCACATGGCAACTGTTAGAAAAGAAAACTAATTTACAGCGGTGTCTCTCAGCCTTGTCCACCAAGGCACTTTCATTGGCAGAAGAAAAAAAAGAGGCTGGATAATAACCAGCCAACTTGAAAGTGCAGGCCAGCTTTACACTCTGTGTATTTATTTTCCTACCAAGAATAGGTAATAACTTACTTAGAATTCTCTCTCTAGGAAGATGTATTGTGCCTATTTTGTGGGGCACCAAAACCTCCCCATCTGAGGCATCTGTTCTCACATGAGCCACAGCACAGAAAACAAGAGATGCCAACAAAGACAGCCAAAGTAGAAATAAAAACTCAAGTTTCCAGTTGAATCTCTTCAGTCCTTCTGCCCCATTTCCCACATAAGTTACTGAAATGTTTAGAAATATGAGAGTTCCCAGTTGTTTATGATGACATTAGAAGGATTCCTCTGAGAACAGATCACCTCACGCATGACCCATATTATAGGCTGAACTATGACCCTCCTTTACATGTTGAATTCCTAACCCCTAGCACAAGCAGAATGTGATCATATTTGGAGACAGGGTCTTTAACAGGGTAATGAGCCCAGCTGGTGTGACTCAGTGGATTGAACGCTGGCCTGTGAACCAAAGGGTCGCCAGTTCTATTCCCAGTTAGAGCACATGCCTAGGTTGCAGGCCAGGTCCCCAGTAGGGGGTGCACAAGAGGCAACCACACATTGATGTTTCTCTCTCTCTCTCTCTCCCTCCCTTTCCCTTGCTCTAAAAATAAATACAAATCTTAAAAAAAAAAGAGTAATTAAGTTAAAATGAGGTCATTAGGGTGGGCCCTAATTTAACATAAATGGTACTTTTAGAAAAAGAGAAAATCCAGACAGAGACATACAAAGAAGGCAGAACATGGGGGAAATACAAGAAGATGGTCATTACAAGCCAGAAAGACCCAAAACAGATCCTTCCCTCATGCCCACAGAAGAAACTAATCCTGCTGACACCTTGCCACTAGGTAGATCTGAGACTTACTTCCAACCAATAGGAGGCAGCAAAGCTGCTGCTGGGAGTCATGCCCATGGTTAGGCCCTGATAGCAGGAGACCCTCCTGCTGGCCTTGAAGGAGAAGGATAGTCACAAGAACCGCCTGCCTGTGGTGGAGAGGGTCACGTGGTGGAGAATGCAGACAGCCTCTAGAAGCTGAAGGCCTCAGTCCTACAACCTCGAGGAACTGAATTTTGCCGCCTGAATGTGGATCTGGGGCCCCAGACGAAACTAAACTCTTGAATCTACCTTATATGACCCCAAACAGGACCCAGCTAAGCTATGCCCTCATCACTGACCCCTGGAAACTATGAGATCATGTGTGCTGTTTTAAGTTGCTAACTTTGCAGTAATTTCCTATGCTGCAATAGAAAACTAATACATGCAGCTTCTAACAATGTGGTAACAAATTATTTTCTCCCTCTACAATCTAGAACCACACTAGACTTGTCAAGGAAACAGGGGTGTGGAAACCATACAGAACCCACTTCAGGGATCCAACCCACTCCCCACAAACTTAGAACTGTAGTAACATTCACAAAGGGTCATGAATGAAACAGTTTTTCTTTATCTTGTTGAGTAGAGAAAACAACAACAACATAAACAAAAACAAAAACAGAAGAACTGCTTCCTCGTGCAGCTAGAAGTGAAGGAAACCAGAGCTTCAAGTTTAGTCAAATTCTCACTCACAGGATGGTCCTAACTGCTTTCCCAACCTCAGGAGGGGGCGGGGGAGACCTAAGGCAGTCTAACTTAGCCCAAAAACCGGAAGTGGTGAATAAAAGTGACTAAAATGCTTTGGCTCCCCCAACGCACAAAACTCTTTCCAGATTTTAAGTTAAATTTAAATTCTCCTTTAGCAGTAACACTCAAAAACCTTAAAATACCTTACCTTGCAAGGAGGACGCAATCAACATTCTTTATCTTCCCCAAAATTAAGGCATCAGAAGGCTGCACATAATGAATAATGGTTATGACTCAGTGATTTGAAAACATGCATAAATAGTTAAAAAGCTGCCACTTAATTGTTCAACCTTGAAAAGATTTGTGGACCCTTGGAGCTTGAGGATACACTTGAAAGAAGAGTCTACGTGTGATGGATAATCACTCAATAAATATTTACTGAGCCCTTTACAAGCAGAGTTTCACAGGACTCGCAAGGCTGCCTCAGGTGCGGGGGTAGGTGTCATTTAGGGAGACCTATTTGTAGCAAGCACCCCGGGGGGACTCTGACAGCAGACTGGTCAAATATAGCTGTGTTGAGGTATCTGTCAGGTGTGAGAGGGAGATGGAGGCTGCCGTCTGGGGATTTAAGGACTCAGCACTGGAGCTGTTTGCTCTGCTAACCAGCTGGGTGAGGGCCATGGACGCCCTAAGGTGATGGAGGGGAAGGTTCTGAGATTCTGGGGGTGAAGAAAAAAGAAGGCTAAGAAGTGAACCAAGCTTAAAGCACAACTTGGGGGACATGTGGTCACTCTAAGAATTTGGCTGAAAAAGAGGACTGGGTTGGGACTGGCAGATGCAGGGATCTTCACAGTAGGATCCAAGAACAGCGATGTGTGGAAGGCAACACTGTGAAATTAGGAGGCAGACAGCCCCCACCCCCAAGCTGGGTGACACGGGGGCTGGGTGAGCAAACGGCCCCCTTCTAACGGAGAAGGAGGGTTTTATTTCCAGTTCAGCTATGCAGTCGTGTTATGAATCCCCAAGACACCCCCCACCCTGGCCAGGGCTTCCTTGGTAGGATGTTCCCGCCCACAGTCCCTCTCCTAAATTACTGTGAAGTGTGACCTATCTGCTCCAGATTAGCAACTGATTTAAATGCTTTAAGTGCAGAGAACTGAAGGGTACAGTTGCTATGTCTAAAATGAGTAGGTGGCTTCTAGGAATATAAAGTGAGAAGTAATTTGCACATGTTCAGAATAGGAAAGTGCAAGACACCTTCAGGGACACTGTAGGGGCTGGCAGAACCCACTGACAGGGCTCCTGGCCCCTCTCAGCCTGCGGCAGGCAGTCCTGGGCAGATAAGACAAAAGTAATTAAAAATTTTTTTTAACTGAACCATAAAGTCAGCAAGGAGAAAGGAAAAAGCTAGCATGTCTCCATTAACTGGGTATTAACCTTGCCAAAGGGAGTATCCACATATTTCTCGGTTCTTCCTTCTAAGATTTCTGGATCGTCCAGGCCTGTTCCACCAATTATTCCAATCTAAGGGAGGAAAAAAAGGTATCATATTTGATCACTTTTCATTAGAAACAAAATCATTATTTTAAGCAAATTTGTTTACTCATATGCTGCTCTTCTCCATTCCTGTTAAGCCCTAGTTATTTTTAAAAATCTGAAATTACTGAAAAAGTCATTCAACAAAACATTTGAAGGCCATCTGTATTCTAGAAATAACCAAAATGTGGGTCACCTTTTTGGACTCTACCACATTTATTGCTGATAATTTGAAAAATTAGCAGTGAATGGTACTTTAATTAGTTTAAACAGAAAACCAAACTTAAAAATAGGCAAATGTGGTTGCAGAAAGTACTCTCTAACTGATTTTCCATTCTCTACCAAATGGGCTATAGAATAAACAACGTTCAAAAGACTGCTGAGACAGAAAATATTCTGAACAGCCACTTTGTAATGATTTCTCATTGTCCCATCAGATAAAGAAACAAGAAAGCGCCCTAGCCGGAGTGGCTCGGTTGGCGGAGCATGGTCCCTCACACCAAAAGGTTACAAGTTTGATCCCCTGGTGAGGGCACATACCTAGGCTGTGTGGTTCAATCCTCAGGAGTGTATGGGAGGCAACCGATCGATATGTCCCTCTCACATCCACGTTTGCTCCTCTCATTCTCTTTCCCCCCTTCTCTAAAACAAATAAACCTAGTTCAAGAAACAAGACAGATTTTCTTTCTTTCCTGTGCCACTAAAATCAGAGCTGTAAGGGATCACAGGTAAAAGAGTATGGAATAGCATGAAAAGTTAGTCTCACATATATTTACGAAATCCAAATGTAAATATAAGTAAGTCATTCAAAGTAGTTCTAACTTAAAAAAAAAAAATCCCAGTGTTGCGTTGCATCTTCCAGAAAACAATTAAATAGTCCTTATCTTCAGGGACTACTCAGCGTTAAAGAAACCAGGTGCTACTGTCTAGACTTAGTCTAATTTGATGACTAAGAAACACAAACGAGAACAATTACAAAGGTAACTAAAATATTAACTAGCCAACTCACTAAAAATTAAATAAATGAAATCGTTAGGAAGGTTCCTCCCTAGGGGAATGCAATGGCCCACTTTCAGGCTCCCTGTCACAGTACCTTGCAGAGCTCAGGCTCTGCGGCAAGGGCCACTACACCTGCCTCCCCTAGCCTGACTGGCACCTCTTCGTGCTGGGAGACCCACTACCCCAATCCTTCCAACTCCCCAGCAACCCTGCCCTATAGAGCTTAGGTTCCCAGCAGAATCTTAGTATTTAAATTGTCACCAACAGCCCTGGCTGGGTCACTCAGGGTGTCATCCCAATATGCCAAGGTTGCAGGTTCGATTCCCAGTTAGGGCACATACAAGAAGCAACCAACGAATGAATAAATTAGTAGAATAGTAAATCAATGCCCCTCTTTCTAAAAATCAATAAATAAAAATTAAAAAAAAACTGTCAGCAACAGGCAACAGAGATGACAATTTACTAAGAAACCTAATGGAAACTGACCTGAACATTGTTTTTCAATGAAAAGCTTTAAATCTATTGTCACTTGAAAAAAATTTCCACTAAATAGAAGAAAGTTGCTCCTTGGGAAAAAAATTCATGAGTTAAGAATTAACTGAACATCTGAGTACTTTCCAGATCAGGTCAGCTGATTTATTATTAACATAAGTGAAAATATAAAATTAATATACAAGGAAAAATGGTTACCTCTCTGGCCCTCAGTTTCCTCAAGAAAAGAAGTCAACAAAAGAGAAAATAAGGGCCATTTGGTGAGACTCTGCTGAAAACCTGGCTGTTAAATGATGTAGAACTCTGTCCCAACTTCCTCAAGTGGCTAAACCAGTTTTTAAAAATCTATGCCAACCCCATGTCTTTTCCTTGCCACAATTTTTAACATCAAAGGTAAAGACTAACCACTTTGCCACATTTAGTGTTTTCAAATCAACAGAAAAGTTCACTCAAGTGAGTACATTTAAATCATGCCAGTCCAACAGAATTTTTTTCAAAAAATCAGTTTCATGTAATCCTAACCCATCCTCTGGCTGGCCTCTCCATTTTATCCTTCATTTCAAGTACCTCTGAAGCACCACAGATCACGGGAGACTAAAACTGTCTGGCACATGCCTCACAGAACTGAACTGCTGACTCTGAAATTATTCTCAGTCTAATCATCAGGGATTCTGCCACTGATGAAAACTTCCATTTATTTTTAAACTTATGACCGTTTTGACTTGGCCGTTTCTGGATGTTCCCTGGGGCATCGCATCTCACATTCTAGACTCTCAGACCCATATACACAAAACACACCTGACTGTTTTGAAACCATGCTCAGATAAAAAATGCTAATAGGGATCCTACTGAAGTTCAGGGCCTTTGAGTCCATCCTGAGCAGCCCCAAGCTTCAGTCCACACCATACTGGCTACATGATGACCTTGCATTAGGCAGCTGGTCATTCAGCCCTTCGCAAAGAACATGTAGTACTGGGTATGAAAGCAAGGGCTATTTATTGCTAACCAGAAAGGCAAGGATGTGGTCTCTGGCCCTGGAATTATCTACAGGAGAGTCCATTCAGTCCCCCAACTGGCTCTAGTTGTTTATGGAAACACTTACCTTACAAGGGATACAGAACAAGTGTAGCAAGTGAGTACTGCCACCCCAGGGAATTGAATTTCTAACCATTTTCATGCAGCTGTGGATTTCGGCAGCAGTGCCAAGATGTGGCAATGTCGCCACCTGCTGGCCCCACGGCAAAGTAACACTAGGACGAAACTTTCAAGCAGGGATAGCCTAATTCTGCAACTTATAAATTCAACTCAATAACAGCATTGGTAATGCTTTGATTAAAAAAAAAAAAAAAGTAACAGTGCTGCCCTAAAGGTTGTGGGTTCAGTCCCTGGTCAGGGCACGTACCTAGGCTCAAGGTTTGATCCCAGGTCAGGAGCGGGGACAGGGTGAGAGCAGGAGGAAACTGATCAATGTTTCTTTCTCACACTGATGACTTCCCCCCCTCCTTCCGCTGCATCCTCTCCCTCAGTCTCTCTAAAAATCAATAAACATATCCTCAGATGAAGATATAAAAAAATAACTGTATCTGAGCTATTACATGTCACAGGCACTATGCTAAGTGCTTCAGCGGCCTTACCTCATGTGACCTTAACAACTATCCTATAGGACAGACCTTATAGTATTACACCCATTTTACAAAATGAAAAGAGAAAGCATAAAAATTAAGAGCCTTCTCTAAGAGCAAATCACAAGGAGCCAAGCTGGAAGAGGAACCCTGGTCTTTCATGCTTGACCACTATGACATGCTACCTTCTGATATCCCCTGGGATTCTTTACAACATCATACATACCCTATTAGACAATTTTTGTCTCTGTCTTATGAGAAAACTGATGCTCAGAGAGGTCAAGTTCTGGACCAAGGTCACAGAGCAAGCTTAGAAACAGTGACGCTGGGTGTCTAAGTGAACCACCATGGAGGGCTGGTGGACTCTCCATCAGTGACCTCACACACCCTCAGGAAGCAATGACAATCTTACCAGGCCTCCTGGGCCAAAGCAACAGCCCTCGGTCTAGGCACCCTTCAGCTGGCTGCCTAGGAGATGTGCTCTACACTGAAATGGAACTTCTGGGCCAACTCTGTCCTGCCAGGACTTCTTCATTCACAAGACAAAGTCCTGCATAGGGATTCCTGGCCAACCAAGGTCATTGCCAGATTTTAACCACTAGTAATTCATCCCACACTTTCCCACTAACAGCCATCAAGCCATTGTCCTTAAGAGACTATTTGATTTTTTGAGACACTATGAAAGCGTTTTACGTAACTAAATGTTGACTTACTTGGGCAGAATGGTTACTTCCAGCAATGCTGAAAGGGCTCATACTGAACCCTACCCTCTATTTCCCCTGGTGCCTGAACCCAGGAGATTCCATACACCCCACTTGGTTTCAGGAACCACACACCATCACTGACGCCTAGACACACAACCTAAGGGACTCCGGGACGGCACTCTCCAAACACCAGAACCCTGAGCAGTCGAGAGTAGCTCCTGCCAAGCGGGTGGGCTGCATCTGAGTGTTCAAGCTCAGGAAGCAAAAGAGCCAGAGCTCGAGCTGGCAGCAACTGATCTGAGCTCTTCAGTCCCTCAGCTCTGGCTGCCACTGACAAGGTGGCAAGTGCAGCAGACAGAAGCCCTCCTTATTGAGCCAAACTGATTCTGAGGCCTCCCAGGGCCTTGAAAGATCCCGGAAGTCCAGTTGTATGGGGAGAAAGTGGCTATGGGTCTGTCTGGGCAGGAGACCTGTTCAAAACCTGCAACGATGTCCATGGAGAGAGCTGGTGGCTCCATCTCTGACAGATAACCCCTGTGGGTGACAGTTATGGGCTCAACTGTGTCCCCCAGATCTGTATGAAGTTCTAACCCACAACACCTCAGAATGTGACTATTTTGGGAAATAGGTTATTTGAAGAGATAGAGTTAAATGAGGTCTTTGCAGTGGGGGGAGGGTTATCCAGTATGACTGGTGACCTTATAAGACACTAGGGCACAAGCATGCAGAAGGAAAACCATGTAAAGACACAGAAAGAAAAGGCCATCTGCCAGCCAAGAGGAGATGCCTCAGATAAAATCTAATACCTTGATTTTGAACTTCCAGCCTCCAGCATTATGATGAAATAAATTTCTGTTGCTTAAGCCACCCAATCTGTGGTATTTTGTTATGGTAGCCCTAATAAACAAGTAAGTAACACTACATTTTGGTCAGAAATAACCAAGAATTTAGAACATCCATAGTTTTTATTTAACCAACTGCAAAGTCAAGATATTATTCTAATGGGTAGGCATCCTCTTGGAGATACGGTTCAACTCCTGAAATGGTCAATAATTTTTTTGAGGATTTTCCTGAGAGCTCACTGTATTCTCTAAAGCACAGGTGGCAAACACAAGGCCTGCAGGCCGAATCAGGCCCTCCACTTTGTTTTATCAGGCACGGCACTGAGCTCCTTGTCCCTAGTTAAGGAGTAGTTACACTTATACATTCCTAAAATGACATTCGGTCCTTACAAGGCAACCTCGAGGCTGATGTGGCCCCCAGTGAAAATGAGTTTGACACCCCTGCAGACTTGAAAGTCTAAAGTGTGCCTTTGCTTGAGGACAGCAGGATCCTTCTCAATGTCTCTCCTGGGTCAGCTGCTGGAGACTAGACTCACCAGGGAGTTTTCAATACCAAAGCCCAGGCCACAGACTGCAGAGATTCCGATGACCTGGCCGAGGCAGACTTTGTTTACTTAAAACTCCTCAGGCGGATCTAATGTGCAGCCAGAACTGAGCGCCTGCTCTAGGACCTAGCTCGTGAAATTCTAATTTTTTTTTAAATCCTCACCTGAGGACATTATTTCACTACTTTTTTAAAGACAGAGGAAGGGAGAGAAATATTGATGTGAGAGCTAAGCACTGATTGGTTGCTTCCCATACGCACCTGGATGGGGGACTGCATGTGCCCATACTAGGGACTGTACGCATCCAAACTGGGGACTGAACCTGCAACTTAGGTATGGGCCTTGACCAGGAAAGGAATCTGCAACCCCTCAGTTACAAGATGATGCCCCAACCGAGTTACACTGGTCAGAACTAGAGAACAACAACAACAAAAAATTTAAAGATTTGTATTTATTTTTAGAGGAGAAGGGAGGGAGAAAAATATCAGTCTGTGGTTGCCTCTCACTCATTTTCCACTGGGGACCCGGCCCGCAACCCAGGCATGTGCCCCGACTGTAAATGGAAATGGCAACCCTTTGGTTCGCAGGCCAGCACTCAATCCACTGAGCCACACCAGCCAGGGCTAGATAGTGAAATTCTAAAATAAGGGCTCTCTGAGTGTCACAGGCCGAACAGTAGCCCATGATAGAGATGCTATCTGTCTCCTAATTCCCAGAATCTGTGATTATTACTTTATGTGATTAAAGACTTTGGGATGGGGAGATTATCCTCGATTATCTTGGCAGGCCCTAAATGCAATCACAAGGGTCCTTATAAGATGATCAAATATGGAAGGTGATGTGATGATGGACAGAGAGAGAAAGGACGATGTGATACAGGTCAAGAGACAAGAAATGCCCGTGACCCCTAGACCTTGGAAAAGGCAAGGAAACAGATTCTTCCTCAGATGCTCCAAGCAACCTGCCCTGCCCTAATGACACCTTGATTTCAGCTCCATAGGACTCCTCATGGACCTCTGACCTCTAGAACTGTACGAGAATATATGTGCCCTGTTTTAAGCCACCCAGTTTGTGGTAATTCTTACAGCAGTCACAGGAAACTAGTATACTAAGAATCACCTGAGGAGCTGATGAAAGGGCAGATGTTCAGCCTTTTCTAAGTTTCCTGGGTCAGTGGTTTTCACACCTGAGTGGGTATCTTAATAGACTGAGGTTCCTCTAAGCCCAGACTGCTGGGTCCTCGGGGACCCCCTAGAGCTTCTAATTCAGAACTGAGGTGGGGCCCAAGAATTTGCATTTTAATACATATTCAGTGGGTGCATAACAGTGGAACACTGTAAATCACCTTACCATTCTTTTGACATTGTTTCTGTAGGTGCTGTCTCTGACTAATATGTAGCTCGTAAATAAATAGCATGTTTGCATAAGAATCCTAGGAACTAACTAGGATGTATCAAAAGATACATCCCCCAACCTTCAGGCATCTCAGCTTTAGGAAATTTGCTGACCTTCAGCCAGGACAATGTAAAGCCAGAACGACTGAACCAGGATGCACACTGGACCATTACTTGCCTTACTGGAATGGACTCTGCCTGTCTGCACGTAGAGGATTTGCAACCCCCCACCCCCCGCCCCGCCATGATCTCTTTGTTCTGTTCCCCTCTCCCTCCTTATAAAAACCTCTGCCTCCACTGAGATAGGGAGATGGGCTGAGATGTGGGTCTCCCATCTTCCCAGGAAATGGGCTTTGAGACACAAGTCCCTCATCTTCCAGATGGCTGGCATCTGAATAAACCACTTTCCATTACATCAGCACATGCTTCTCAACTATTGGCTTTTGTAGCAACAGCTGGCTGGACCTGCATTTCGATTAGTTTTTGGCAACTCTGATGGGACAACATGAACTGCAGTAAGGCCCAGAGGGCCCAGACTAGGGTCCCAGCTGCTTGTGGCAGGCTGACCCTGTGCCTGGGATTGCAGGAATTTCCCGGGAGCTGCCAAGAGTTATTTAGTTGGGGGACTCTTCCTGCTCTCCCTCTCAAGGCATAAGCCACCTTTAAATGCTTTGCTGGTGAAAGGAAACAGGTTGTTGGTGGGCTGGTGAGTCCAGACTGGGTAACTCCCTGGTGTGCACAATGGGGAGCACCTGCCCTACCACTTGGGTTCCTTGTGGCCATTTGGGATTTGGTAGGAATCAACAGGTGCTGCTTAGCAGGAGGCACAATTCAGTGACATGAAAAAAATACCAGTTCCCAAGGGCGGGATTTGGTTGGAATACTCTTTTGGTTTTGGTATTATTTGCTTTTCTTGTTGCATATTGCTTTTTAATTATCTATTAGTTTTGTTTCTCTGTTCCTCTGCAGAAACAAGTCTGTTTCTGTTTGAAAGCCCTCATCTGTTCTACCTGTCTGAAATGAAACTTTGGTTCAATTTTCTTGCTTGTTTTCTTATCTTTTAGGAACTTGGTTTGGTCTTTGATGTTTTGTGCATACCAGGAATCCTCTGCCTCCAGCATTTGGATCTCATCAGGGTCATTTGCGGAACTGGTAGGTGTGGGACAAGAGTCTAAAGCTAGCCCTAGTCCCTCCTTTTAGAGGATTTGGTTTGAGTATAGTCATCTATTTAAACTTTGTCTTTGCTTTAAATACTGTTCTTGTTTCTATTTTGAAAGGAACGGCTTAGTCTTGATCTCAAATTGTTTTGCCAAAGGTCCGGTAAATGGGACAAGATTTCTAATGTACAAACTTTCACATTGTTACACCATGAGGATTTTACTCAGAAAGGATTAAAATTCATGGTTTAAAAAGGGGGAAAAGATCTTGTTCCCCTCTCAGACAGTAAAACTAAGAAAAAAATCAGAAAAATTAGTCTTTTAAACATTCTGAATCCTCGTTCTAGATGCCCAAGTGCCATGGTCCCAGGAACAAGCCCAAGGCTGGTATCTCCCCTGCCTCTTCTCCAGCCTACTTAAAGTTACCAAAGGCACTTGATAATAAAACAGCTCACTTCTGAGCACACTTTAGAAATGCAGAAATCACCAAGAATCCAAATAGATGGTTTATATTAAATTAATGTCTTTTAAAGTTATTAATATAAAATATACTTGTTTTTTGTCTGGGTTTACAAAAAAGTTCACGTTATCTCTGTAAGTGCTGTCAGGGAGTACAAGAAAGGTAACCACACATTGATGCTTCTTTCCCTCTTTTTCTCTCTCCCCTCCCCTCTAAAAATAAATAATAAATCTTTAAAAAAGATATCTAGAATTATTAAAATCAAATGCAATAATGCATTAGTATCAGTCACTATCCCTGCATACCATTCTATCTTCAGCAAAAAACAAGGTCAAAATAAACTTCCACAAAGCAACAAAAATGTCTTTTATTTTGTTTGTCTCTGCTAGTCAGGACACAAACCTGGTTGCTCCTAATCTCACCAGGCAGCCTCTGCCTCAGGGACTTAGCCCAGGATCCCTCAACCAAGTGTGAACTAGACCTCCTGGGGGTGTCTGGAAACCCATGGGGTCATTTCTAGTTGTCACAATGATTTGAAGGAGTGCTACCGGCATATTGTGTGTTGGGGCGGGCAGGGGGGCATAAGTTGGCTGTGGAGCCAAGGATGTACTCAGGATTGTCCTACAAAAGGAGGAATTGTCCTAACCAAAATGCCATCATGTCACTAGGCAAAAAATAAAGGCACGTTGGTCATACCCAACTGGGGCATGCGGGTTGTCCCCCAGTTTCTGAGGGTCACTCAAGGACTTTCAGTCTGAAGGCCTTTGCCAACTACACTCAGACAGCTAAGAGGTGAACATAAGGGGCCCATTCTCCAAATTCTAGACTCTAGGACTTACCCACCCCTGTTAGTACCATTTTGTTAACAGCCCACTACCCATCTATAATGGGACTATACTCTTTGTCATAGCAACCATGATAAACAAGACTTATTTTTAACCCCCCAGAGTAAAAGCTGGGATGCTGCCTGGGAGAGCCACACATAGCCCACTGAAAGAAGCCCCCAGAATGCCATGTCTGAACCCAATGACCTATTCAGCCCTCTGCATGGTCAACATACCATCTGCCCATGGCTGATGCTAGAGGTTCTCCCAGACTGTGGCTGTTATTAGTACGGTGGGCAAGCGTCCAGTGAGCATAGGGAGGGAGTTGGCTTTATGCATTCCCTCTATACTCCCTCTTCCTTAAGGCTTTACTCACAATAAAACAGAGCACAGAGATCACATGCCAGATTAGAAATGCCTCAGAACACCTACTTGCTGGAATGTCAGGCACTAGGCCCCATTCGGTCACTATCTAGGTCTGACTGTATAATGTTGGACACCCTAGTTGACCTTTCTGGGCCTCAGTTTCAAATCCACAAAAAGGGGTTTGTGTGGCATCTGGTCTTCAGGAACATTCCAGCTCTACATTCCATGGTCTGGGGACAGGATGTGGTTTTTATTAGCCTAGTTTTCTCTGGACAGTAGCACCTCCTGTTTTCTATACAGGATGTTGCCTCAGCAGTCTGGGAAAGTTGGTGTTAGCATCATGGATTCTCAGCAGCAAAGGCATTATTACCTTTCTAACCTCAAAGACAGAAAGCAACAGGCAGGCCTAACCCTATTTATACTTCTTAATTTGAATTTCAGCAGCTTGCCAAGACCAAAAATATACAGCATTCAATACTTAACATCAGGCTCCCATCACAGTTCCCGTGCAGTGCCCACTCTCCACTTGAATGCATGGCACTGATTTTACAGGAAAACTGTGTGGCAGGGAGAATGCTGAACCAGATTAAAATGACGCTGTTTGAAATACCATCCCTCTCTATTTTTAGTATCACTCTAAGTGCAATATTAAAGGTAAGAGTTTCTTGCTTGCCCACTGGCCATGACACCTATCATCATAATTTTACTGTTGGAGAAAAGATATTAAAAATTAATCTCAGCTCCCCCACTTAAAAGCACTACCATTGAGTAAGTTTCAACCATGCGCTAGACAGACTATACAATTTTAAACATCCCAGTAAACCCTGCAGTAAAGTCCCCACTTTATGGATGGGCACCTAAGGAACTTGCTTTGCAAATGAATTTCATAAAAATTCTTTGCTCTCCATAACTGGAAAGGGAGAAGCAAGCGTTCTACAAACATTTCTGAACGCAAGATTCTTTTCAAAATTGCAAAAGGAGTGACACATCTTAAGTGTGACTGCAACACTCCACACCACACTCACTTTCCTAACTGTCTCATTAAAAGCTGCAAGGGACTAATAATTACTCTGCCTGATTACACGCAGACCGCAGAGATTTGCCTTCTCTCCGGAGGAACCAAGACATTCTTGGATAAGGCAGCGGGCCTCCCTATCTCAAAAAATTTCTCAAGTTAACTGACTTCTCAGCAAATCATAAAGAGATGGGAAGAGATCTTAAGTGTTACCAATCTTTCCTTATGCACTATAATTACACACTCTCTCTGGAGACACCAACCAGGAAAGAAATGTTTAAAGGCCCCGGGGAAACTCGGAGCACCCTTCAGAACTCGAGCTCTCCTCTGACTAAAGATCCTACCTCAACAAGATCTCTAGTACGAGAGCTCTGAAGTCCGTGAGCACAAAGAAAGTTATCTCTTTCAAGATTGCAAACAAAGCAGTTTAAAGCCAGAGGCCTAACTGGGCGCCGCCTTCTACTCCATTTTGGTGTTGCAAAAGTCTCAGGATGCCTAAAGCACTACTGCAGGGGAAAACTTCAGGGGAAGTCCTATGTTTGCGAGAAAAAGAAAAGCCGGAAGCTTGCAAAACAGCAAGCAAGCAGTCCCGCCACGTGGGCCGCAGACAGAGCGGAATCACAGCGGAAGCTTGAGTCCAGCAGAGCACTCTGCGATACTCTCACCAGCTGCAAGCACACCGCTACCACTCCCGGGAAAGGAGTAGAGCTCGGGGAAAGGTTGGAGCGCGGGCGGAACTCTGGCTCACAGCCTTTCTCCAAAGGGCTTGCACACGTCCTGCGCGGTGAGGATATAGTTGAGACCAAAGGTGGACGGGGCGAGTTTGCAAGCGTTCCCTCACACCCCACTCCCCGTCCGTGGCCAAACCGACCCAGGGTGCCGTGCCCTAGAGCTTTCCCACCGCGGCGGGGGCGCAATGCCCCGTGGCGCGGTTCCCCGGGGCGGGAGCAACGGCAGAGCGGACGGTAGCCGCTGGGACAGCTAAGCTCACCTTCACAGCTGCAGGGGTGGCACCTGAGGCCATTTCTGCGCCAGGAAGAGGCTGCGGAGTGGGCACGAGGGGCGTGCACGCTGAGCGAAGTAACGGAGCGGGGTCGAGCCCGCTCTGCAGGCCAGAACTGGGCAAATCGCAGAGAGCAGCTCTGGCTCCTCCTCTTCCTCCCCGGAACAGCTGGATTGGCTGCTGGCGTGGGATCTCCCCTCCTTCTCAATTCCAGGTTCCCGCGGTCCGCCCCTTTGCAGACCTTTCTTGTTCTTCGTTGGTGTGTTTGTGTGTTTGTTCCACCCCCAATTTATAACTAACGGGTTCAGGATCATGAAAATGGAGACTCTTTATTGAGGCTTTTATGGTTCTAGATTCTGTGCCCTGCCCTTTAATCACCTCCGTTAACTTTAACAACCCTACAAGGGAGAGCAGCACTCTCCACTCTGCCAACTATATTAGCTGCCTCATCTGTGAAATCTGTCTGGTCCGTCTTCCAGATCTCGCGGGAGAGTGAATCCAACACCGGGAGGGAGCACACCGTGGCTTACTCATCTGCAATTTGAAGGGAGGCTTTTAAGCAGATGAGAATGCCTGTCTCTCCCACCCTGACTCAACAGTGCCAGGACCATCTGCAACCCCTCCCACCCAAAGCAATATCCAATACACCTACATTCAGAATCCAGGCTCCTGTCTTCATTTCACATTGGCTGGTCACCTCCAGGACAGACAGACACACACACACACACACACACACACACACACAGACACACACACACACGGTGTCATAATTGACTAGTAAATTTAAGAGCAGAGATACGGGAGTTGGACAAGCTGGACTTGCGGGGTGTCATGATCAGAGGAAAGGGGGGCCAAATGTATTCCTGAGTCAGTGTCAGTGGCTTCAAGGGGAAGAAGGCTTTTGTAGGTTCAAGATCCCAGATATAAGCAATAAACTAATCACTTGATTACTTAGATATGGTCACTTACAGTTCAAATGGCAAGACTCCACACTAAATGTTTTTATAAAACATTTGCAGAGTGATTTACATAAATATTTGGTTTTCTAGCATGATAGTTGATTCCCCTTTGTGTAGGCACACCCTGGGACTGTCCCATTAAGTTGGTGGAGTGCCTCCACTCAGTAGTGGTGAGCCTACTACTTTTGATAACAATGATCAGATAATGAGATTTCCTAAGAAGTAATCTCAGGTAGGATTATCGGTGATCTATATTCTGTTTTGGAGGAACTTGAATGCTAGATGGACCTTTGTAATTGGCTGGTTATGAATTAAGAGCTAGATCAATGGTTCTTGAAACCATTAATGGTGCAAAAGTAATAATTTTTCTGACGGGATGGATATATAGAGTTGGGAAGTATCTGGGTATGAAAGCAGCTGCTATTATTGAAGTCTTTGCATTCCCTTCTGGCCTGACAACAATAAGCTGTGGAAAAAATTATTTTCTATATTTCTGAATAATGTAGATAATTCTGTAAGTATACAAATAATTCTCTTTCAAAAATATTTGAGTTCTTGAAAATATTTTGCTTATAGGTATAAATTTGTCTTGTCAGGAATTTGAAATACTTGAAAACGAAATAAAATGCATTAAATTTTTGAAAAATGCTTAAAATATTTGATTATAATTACAAAGGACTGAGAGAAATTATTTTGTTCAGTATAAAAATATTAATCTAATAGTCAATGAAAAACTGATGATATTTCTCATCATACCCAATTTAGAAATAGAATAGCAAAATTTATAAGTTGAACTTAAATACTTAAGGAAGACTTATTTTTGATTTTGTGACCTTAATAAATCGGATGTTAATTTTAAAACCAAATAGCTTTTGAAGACTTCTTTGCAGAGCCCTCAACTCCAGAATAGTAAACATAGAAACAAAATACTTGCATTGCTTACTCTACTGAGAGTGGAAACTCTGGCCAGACTGAAGAGCATGAGGGTCAGTCTGGAGGTGAGGAAGAGAGATGGGAGATGCCTCTCTCAAGAAGTCTGGATGAAAAAGGAGACATTGGAACATGATAAAAAAAGGATAGGAAGTCAGTGTTTTTAATATATTTGTAAACAGACAGGGAAGTTCACATGGAAGGAGAACTGGAAGATACTAATGGAATGGAGAGACTAATAGGGCAAGATCCCAAAGAATTCCAGAGGGATGACATCAGAAATACTGGTGGGGGGCATCCTTCTACATCAGAGGACAGAGACATGGGCCTGGAAGAAAGGAGCTAAGAATGGGGACTCTAGATACATTTAAGAGTAGGTTTTGTAAACTCCCGATGGTCTAATTTTCTCAACAAAGTGGGAGCTAGGGGTTTAACGATTGGTGGCAAATTTTTGGCATGGTTGTGGAACCATGTCAGATTAGCGACCATGAATTTGAAATGGTGCCCATCTGCAAGAGTATATATAATTGTGGGGGAGAAAAAATTTTTATTATACCCTTCTAGGTTCTTTTGGCTAGTCTAATAAATAAATACACATGAAACATATTAACAAGCTAAAATAATCAAATTCATTACATGCATATGTATGGGAACCTCACATATATGAGAGATTCGGAGACAGAAAGGTAAAATAAGGTAAATATGACATCCTGAGCTAAGGAATGAGGGAAGAAGCTTGAATAATCATAGAAGAGGATAATTAATAGTTTGATAGGAAAAAAGTTATCTCTGGTAATAACTCTTATTATGGGCCAGGCACCTAGTTTAATTTTCTAGGTATTTAAGGTGGGAACAGAAGTTTCTCTTGAGCCTACAGAGTCTCTGTTGCCTTCAGTTCAAAATAATCCACATGCCAAAGCAGCACATCTTAGGGAGGCCTGTTTTGATAGACCCCTATTTACCAATTAGATAGGGGTTCAAGGAATGAAGGTGTTTGGGAAGTGAGTTGATATTATCAACTATAGCAGTCCAGCCTTACAGAGAACAGAGAAGCCAGGAAGGAGCTGAGTGATCAATGGAAGTGAAGGATTAAGGAACTAGAAGTCTCAAGGAAATATAAGAACAGCGATGGTAAGATGAAAGGGTGTGGAAGATGGAAGGAGAAAGGTTCTGGAGGGTGATATGGAAGCTGAAGGTTTAGAAGAATTGTAACCCGAAGTTATGACAAGATCCAGGAAGTGAACAACTGAATCAGATAATCAGATGGGGTAGAAATTGTGTGTGTGTGTGTGTGTGTGTGTGTGCTGCACTCATACTGCACCTTCTGGAACAATGGCAGGGCTTGGGGTAAGAGGAGAGGGTGAGCCTGGATCCAATTGCCAGAAAGGCTGGCAAATCAGAGCTATAAGGATGGTCAGAGATGCCATAAAGATGGTAGAGACCTCACAATAGTCATAGTTTTATAGAGGTCATGGGAGCAAACCATTTGGAATTGGCAGTGAGGAACCAGGAGAGTGCCACCCTTCACCACAGCCCCCTGGTATGTGGGGCGGTATATCAACCTCCTCTCCAGAGGCCTGTGGTGGGAAATGGTGGCAAGGTTTCAATAAAGTCAAGGAGATGGAACGGATTGATATGGAAGGAGGTTGAGGTTGTAGAGGAGCTTATTAATGATTAAACAACCATTTCACAGAGTGTAGTGGAAAATATATTTATAAAATGCTGAGGGAATATGGGAGAGGAGAGTTCTTAATCAAATTGGTAGCTTGGGAAGATTCAGGAAAAACTTCTAGGGGAGGTCATATATGATTAAGGTCCTGAAAGACAGATCCTAGTCAGCTAGGTAAAGGAGGGAGGGAGGAGGAAAGGAGAGGTAAGTGTCAAGTATTAAGCCAAGGGCTAATATTTCATGGAGTTGCAACACCTCTGTGGTATTGCCATATGTTCCAAGTGGCTGGATTGAAGAATAGGTATGAAGTACTGACGATCGCTGAGGCAGCTTCTGATCAAACTATGAAAATGTCTCTTACTGGTCAAAAGGAGCAGAGGTAAGAGAAACGAAGGGGAGTATTACTCAATTACATAGGTTGCCCCAGAAATCTTGTGCCAGATGCAAAATTTTATTCTGGACCATCTGACAAGAGTTGCCAGAATTAAGTTAAAACATCAATACAAATCGTACTCCAAAAAGAACACACTCCTGCTAAACTTACTTAGCTCTTTACTTAAAAGTTTTGTGTTTATAATGGACTTAAAATAGTGAACAAGCTACACGTTGCTTTCTCCGTGCTGTTAATTGAGGCTGGATTACATTGCGTTGCATTTACTGTGCCTGGCCACCCATTCTTCTCCCTCCCACTGCTTGTTCTCTGCTTCCATTCCCTTTCCCTCTCTTCTTCAGACTGTTACTCAGCCCAGGTATGACAGATTTGATACAACTGATCTGATGGATTCTGGGGACAGTTTAAAACCGATTTTCATGTAATTTTGCCTTGAAATTCTTCATTTTTCTTTGTCACATTGGTCAGTTTTGTGTCCTATTCCTTGCATAAAGCATGGTTATAGGTGCATAGTATGGCTTATATTCATTTATTGAATGCAAAAACGTTTATTGTTTTCAGTTTCAGCAAAATACCAGAAATGCCAATGAACTTGAACAGCAGGGGGCAGCAAATATTTGCTTTAACATTGTCTAATGCTTGAGTCATGTTGGCTTCCTCTGAGAAAGGAAAAAAAGAGAAAGAAAAGAGAAAGAGAGATGAGCATTACAATTTAAAGGTCAACTCTGAAAGGCAAGTGTATTCTACTATAATTTACTTCAATGACTTGTAGGAAAATGTGTATGGTTTTTCTTAGTTCCTCAAGAACCCCAAATTGTTCATGTAGTTATATACCAATGGTCAGCAGATGGCAGCACGTTTCAAGAATCAGGAATACATACAGAACAAGATTTGGGGAAAAAATAAAGTATATTTGGATATGAAATCTTTATTTAAAAAACTACAGAGGTAAAGTTAATATTAAGTAGGGGATCAAGCTTTTTGGTCCTTAAATATCTTGATGAAAAGGAGGTAGAATTTTAACCACAGGCACATTGTTCATTCTGAAGCAAGGTGATAACTAAAATGTTTTAAAATATTAAGTTTGAGCCTCACAAAAGGTGAGCTGTAATTGATGGAAATCATTTGGATTTTACTGTGTACTTTAAGAATGTTCCTTTATCAGATTTTTCAATGATCAATTCACAGATGTTAGCCAAGAGAAAGACATTTGCACACAGACACAATGCTTTTGGATTACTGATTAATAGCACTAAACGACTTCCTGCGTTGTCCTTGGCTACATGACTTAAGTGTCAACAGAGTAACTAAGTGTCTCTTACATATTATCAGGTCTTCACCTTTTCTAAACATTTAGTTACTTTTAGTTGGATATTTATAATCAGATCAAAAACAGGAATAATGTCTGAGGTTTGTTTGAGTACTTTATTTTTTGCATTTTTATTTATTTTTTAAATTATTTTATTGTTGTTCAATTACAGTCGTCTTTATTTTCTCCCCACCCCTCTCCCCACCCCCTTCAAACCCACCTCCCTCCCTTGCTTCCTGTTTGAGTACTTTAAATGCAAAGGAAAATGCAGACCCACTGATTTCTGAGAGTGAATACACTTGCTCTGAAACTTCAAAAGGTCTGTGCAACTTCCATGTGGGTGAAGGGGCAGAGACTGATCTAGCACTCAGTGTCTTTTTAAGGCATCTTCCATTCCCTTAGCCGAGGAGATAAGTAATAATTGCTTGAATGTGAATAAAAAGCATTCTGTGGCATTTCTGCATATAATGAAAAGTCCCCTTTCTTGGGCTCTTTGATTTCCCACATGAAGCCCAACTTGGACTTTACTACAATAACAAAGAGCACTAGGAAAAACAGACCGGCCTATTTGCTTAAATTGCTTTTTACACCAAAAGAAACTCCCATAATGGGGTTATCACTGGGTCACGCTGCACTGTTTTTCTCCTGGGCAAAATCAAGGGCAGATAAATTCAGAAAGTTAGGTGGGTTTAGGTTCTTTGAAGACTACTATTTAAATAAAGTTTTGCCTTTTTAGCAAAACAGACTCTGAGCCCTTCTATTTGACTAGCAACTGAAAGATACAGAGAAGAAAGGGATTAAGGAATGACCCTTAGATTTAATTTTATCTCCAAAGAATAATGTCTTCAACCTTTTTATGGTTCAAGGACACAAAAATAAGGTCCTTCTACCCAGAGTCACTCTCACCAATAGAAAGGGCCTGTATTCTGTAAAGCACAGCAAAAACTATTCTTTCATCAAAGAATGGAGAAGGATGAGCTTACACTCTAAAGCACAGGTGGCAAACACAAGGCCTGTGGGTCGAATCCAACCCTCCACCTTGTTTTATTGGGCCTGGCACCTCGTTTCTACCCAGTGGCAGGGCCAAGCTCTTGCTTAAGGAGTAGTTACATTTATACAGTCCTAAAATTATATTTGGCCCTTTGAAGGCAACAGCGAAGCTGATGTGGCCCCCAGTGAAACTGAGTTTGACACCCCTCTGTCTAAAGATAACTTTGCCCTGATTTGAGGAAATCAAGAAAGTCTAAAAGGTTAGTGGGAGGTATGTGGATTCAGGAGTACAGATTTCCAAGAAAATGTGGAGCATTCTCTAAATTGGAGGGGAGCATGCACACTTTCTAAACATGCTTGGACCATGCCTGGCCATGCATCACATATCTCATTTAATGTTAAGTCTCCAGCAGGCATGATGTTTAGCATACTAGGGAGGGAAATTTCCTTAAAGGTCGGTCACCTGGGAAGGGGTTTCTGGCACCACCTTAGATCTTTGTGGTCCAAACCCATTTCTTAGTTGTGGCCCTTTGGTTTCTCATCTGGTCCTTGCCAGCAGGCTTAGCTTGCTCTGGAATTTTCACCCTTTCCTGACGAGTTCAGCCTTGTTTCATCAGGTGCTACGTTGGAGAATGAGAGAAGACAAGAAAGTTAAAAGTTTAAGGATTAACTAGTAATGTGGTGGCACAACACTGTGACGATAACATTGCTTCATGGGGGAGGAAATGTGGTCCAGAAGCATGGTCGCTGACTCTTCCACTATTTGATGTTTAATCTTGTTACACTCTGCTTCATTTTCCTCATCTGTAAAATGAGGATCCAAGTGTAGGGTTGGTGTGAAAGTTCAAGTTCATACTAGTAAAGCACAAGGAACAGTAAGTATTCTACATGCTAATGATGATGATGTACCAGACACTGTATTAGGTACTAAGAATACAGAGATTAGTAAGATACTGCCTCTGCCTTTGGGGAGCTTAGAATATTTTAGGAGAAGTTGAATAAATAAAACAGAACAAAATATTACAGGCATAATAGGGAAGTTGTATAGAATTTGGGGAATGGAGTACATGGGACAGTGTGGTGAGTATGGCCTGGGTGTGGGGAGGGATGCGTTGAGGAAGGGCCCTTGAGCTGAATCATGAAATATGACTATGTGTTTGTGTTACTGAACTCAAGGGCTTCACATCTTGGGGTGCTCTATTCAAGGAGACATTGTTGTTGCAAGGTAGTTTTATTTACTTGCAGCAAGTAAATGAGACTGGATAAATATCTAATGCTCTGCCTCTGAAGGAAGGCTTAGCCATTGCTTATATACACTGTTCGGTCAATTACATGTTGATTTCTTCTTTGCAGTTGGGTGCTTTTCATCCCTTGAGTTCCTGTCAGCTCATCCTGTTTGTAGCTGAATCTACAAAATACTATGCTACATTTTCACATTTGGCAAGAAATAACATTAAGGACTGCTCAGACCTTCAGACCCTTGTCCTATTTAACATTTGCAGTTAAAAAACGGTGGAGGGGAGCAAGAAGGGGCTTGCAAACACGTGACTACAGGCAGGGCTGGGGAACAAGTGACTGAGGGCACATGAGAGCCAACACTATGCACTCACAGAGCTACCATTATGAGCTTATCAACAGAGCACAGGCAGGTGTTTAACTGGCAGAGTGTGTGGTGGAGTCCTACAGGTGGATGAACATCAGAGTCGAGCACTGCAAAGGCGGACCCATGGGCTGAATGTGGAAATTAGATGGGTTTTGTTTAGCTCATTCAGTATACTTTATAAATAAGGGGTCAACGTTTAAAAGTTAGAATGTTTTACATGGAAAAATCTGGATTTCCAGGCTTTCTAGAAAATGTAGATGGTCTTGCATGCCTGTTCTCATTGCAGCACAACACCTTTGGAGGACGTGTCCTGCCAGGTTTGTTCCAGGTCTCTCTCCCTCCAGCCCATCAGCCTCTGTGTCTCTGGTCATAGAACACGCTAAGGAGTTCTGTCTTAATTCTCTACAGCATACAGAGCATTGAAGGGTTCTAAGCCGGAGATTCTGCCATGATCTAATTTGCATCTTTGTGTGGAGCATGAATTGAAGGAAAAGATGTGAAATTGTTTACAGCTTATAACAGAAGTTTTTTCATAAGAAGTGACTGGACACACACCAGGGCAATTAAATATCACTGGATTTTACTGTAAGATTTTGTTAGAAAATAGAATCCATTCTTTGAAAAGTGTGACCTTAATTTTGTTATGGAAGAGTGGTCAATCTTCCAGGCACCTCTGCGTTATTTTTAAAGGTACGCAAGGGTTCTGAAATTTTGAGAGGAGAACTCACTCTAGTTTGGGAGCTCTTTTAAAGATCAAAGATGGTCTCCTTGGAATTGATAATGAAATAAAATCATATTAACACATCTGGAAGGGCTAGAGGGAATGCATGCATTCCAACAGAGGAGGGGCTGGTACAAAACAAAAGTTACTGAGAGGCAACATAATATTTCTGATGGAGTGGGTTTTGCTGTCTAAAACCTGCTTATTTTAGTAGAGACAACCCTTCATCTTCAGATAATCCATGACTTTCCAGGGAAAAGCCACGTGACTTAAACTGGGGTGGTAGCTACAAATAAACCCAGGACTTTTCTGGCTTGTGTTTAGGCCACTGAGAGGTTAGCAGAGGCAGAGTAGAAGGGGCTGAGCTGGGTTCAGAGGGCAGAGGGATACAGATGTCCACGAAGCATCTCATACTCGCTTTCCTTTGGTCCAGGGCGTGGGGGCAGGGAAGCTTATCCTGATAGGGGTGAACTAATCATAGACTAATGCTCTGGCTTTCTGTGAAAGCACTGGTTGGCTCCTAACAGGAGAGCTGTGCCAGCAGACAGTAGTCTGGAGAACCAAGAAAGAGCTGATGTTACAATCTTGAGTCTAAAGATATTGATAGAATACCTTTCTCTTGGGGGTCCTCAGTTTTTCTTCTTCTTTTTTTTTTTAGAATCTTGTGAGCTTTCTTTCTTTCTTTTTGTTTAAAAGATTTTATTTATTTATTTTTAGAGAAAGGGGAAAGGAGGGAGAAAGAGAGGTAGAGAAACATCAATGTGTGGTTGCCTCTCACCTGTCCCCACTGGGGAGCTGGCCCACAACCCAGGCATGTGCCCTGACTGGGAATCGAACCGGTGACCCTTTACTTCACCGGCCACTGCTCGATCCACTGAGCCACACCAGCCAGGGCATCTTGTGAGCTTTCATCTAGGTTGTTTCCCTGAATGTTTTAAGGTATCAGCTTGCTCAAGGTAAACAGGATATTTTGCCCTGCTCCCTCAGTTTTTCTTTTAAAGCCTTCAACTGATTGGATGTGGCCCATGCACACTGTGCAGGGTCATCCAGCCTACTCATTTGCGTGTTAATCACATGTAAACACACACACACACACACACACACACCCCTTTAACTGAATATCTAGACCGGTGTTTGACCAAACAACTGCCCTCCCATAGACTAGCCAAGTTGAACTCACTATCCCATCAGGGCACAGGCTCATTCAAGTGTCATGGGCTGGAGAGAGACAAGAGACACTGCTACTGAGCTATGCCCATCTCTGACTGAACAAGTTTCAACACTGAGTTACATCTAATATTCACCAAATACATGTAGAGAACTTGCTATGTGCAAAGTTCTTACCAATTCTTTGCCTTTCTATTGCTATTGTAAATATTTATAGAAAGGGTACACTTGAATGAATAAGACACATATTTTGGCCTTCAATGAGCTTGTAGCTGAGTGGAGGGAATCAAACCGTAATTGTGACACAAGAGTATGCTTGAGGAGAAGAGTAGGGAGCTCCTAGCCTAGAAGAAGAAGCCATGAATTGTTTTTTTTTAATTTTATTTTAATTGTTGTTGAAGTACAATTTTCTATCTTTTACTCCCATCCTAGCCCACTCACACAGCCCTCCCAACTTCCCTCCCATTTCTACCCACCCCTAGTTTTTGTCCATGTGTCCTTTATATTTCTTCCTGTAAACCCTTCCCCTTTTCCCCTGAAATTCCCCTGAAATTCCCTCCCCTCTCCCCTCTGGTCACTGTCAGCCTGTTCTCTATTTCAGTGTTTTTGACTATATTTTGCTTGTTTCTTTGTTTTGTTGTTTAGGTTCCTGTTAAAGGTGAGATCATATGGTATTTGTCTTTCACTGCGTGGCTTATTTCACTTAGCATAATGCTTTTCAGTTCCATCCATGCTGTTGCAAAGGGTAGGAGCTCCTTCTTTCTTTCTGCTGCATAGAATTCCATTGTGTAAATGTACCATGGTTTTTTGATCCATTCATTTACTGATGGGCACCTAGGTTGCTTCCAACACTTGGCTATTGTAAATTGTGGTGCTATGAACATTGGGGTGCATAGGTTCTTTTGGATTGGTGTTTCAGGGTTCTGAGAATATAGTCCCAGCAGTGGAGTTGCTGGGTCAAAAGGCAGATCCAGTTTTAGTTTTCTGAGAAAATTCCATACTGTTTCCCATAGTGGTTGTACTAGTCTGCAATCCCACCAACAGTGCACTAGGGTCCCTTTTTCTCCACAACCTCTTCAACATTTGTTGTTTGTTGCTTTATTTATGATGGCCATTCTGACTGGTGTGAAGTGGTATCTCATTGTGGTTTTAATTTGCATCTCTCTGATAGCTAGCAATACTGAGCTTCTTTTCATGTGTTTCTGGATCCTCTGCGTGTCCTCCTTGGAGAGGTGTCTGTTCAAGTCCTTTGCCCATTTTTTGACTGGGTTTCTTGTCTTCTTAGAGTGGAGTCATGTAAGTTCTTTATATATTTTGGAGATTAAACCCTTGTCTGAGGTATCATTGGCAAATATGTTTTCCCATACAGTTGGTTCTCTTCTTATTTTAATACTG
>CM052540.1:61294824-61331077 GCA_028533065.1 Trachops cirrhosus | reverse complement strand
TCTTAGTGGAAAAGATTTTAGTTTTTGCTCATTGAGTATGATGTTGGCTGTAGGTCTCTTATATGTGGACTTTATTATGTTGAGGAATGCTCCCTCTATTCCCACTTTGCTGTGTGTTTTTATCATAAATGGGTGCTGTACCTTATCAAATGCTTTTTCCGCATCTATTGATATGATCATGTGATTTTTGTCTTTGCTTTTGTTTATGTGATGTATTACATTTACTGATTTGCGAATATTGAACCATCCTTGCATCCCTGGCATGAATCCCACTTGCTCATGGTGTATGATCTTTTTAATGTATTGTTGGATGCGGTTTACCAGTATTTTGTTGAGGATTTTAGCATCTGTGTTCATCAGTAATATTGGCCTGAAGTTTTCTTTCTTTGTTGTGTCTTTATCTGGTTTTGGGATTAGGATGTTGCTGGAGAAGCCATGAATTGTTATTTGTGAATGGGTTCAAACAATCAGTCTTTGGAAAGAAGCAATGAGAGTATACCTTTTCCCCAAAATTTTCTGTGAGAATGCCCTAGGAATAATTTCTAGGAAAAAGACCACTGATAGAGTCTTATAGCTAGATGAGACCAAATAGAGGTATATATATTCTAGCCTTCCACTTTATGTAGAAATTAAATCCTAGCAAAATCCTGTAGCTTTAAAGATGTAAATTCCCACTTCAATGCCAGGCAGTGGACACTTCTATTTATTTCACTTCATGATCACTTAATGAAAACCAAAAATACCAACTGAGAAAAATGCATTTAAACTGTTAAAATTGAGGTCTGTGAAATTTTTCCTATATCTTTGTTCAAATCAAGTGTTACAAATTTTATACTGAATATACATTATTTACAAAACATCTTCCAACTCAATGAATCTTTCTTTTTGTACTTTCAAAGTACATTGACTTTCTCAGTGCATTGAGTGCTGGTCTGAGAACCAAAGGGTCACTGGTTGGATCCCCAGTTAGGGCACTTGCCTGGGTTGCAGGCCAGGTCCCCAGTAGGGGGCGCTCGAGAGGCAACCACACATTAATGTTTCTCTCCCTCTCTTTCTCCCTCCCTTCCCCTCTCTAAAAATAAATAAATAAAATCTTTAAAAATAAATAAATAAAGTTAAGGTGCTATGGGTTTTTGTTTTAATTTTTTATTTTTCAATTACAGTTTCCTTTTAATATTATTTTGTATTGGTTTAAGGTGTACAGCTTAGTGGTCAGACAATAATATACCTTACAAAGTGTTCCCCCTGATATTTTCAGTACCCACTGGAACCATACATAGTTATCACAATATTATTGACTATATATTTTTAAGGGAAGTCTCAACTGGCATCAAATAATACATGTCATGTATATTATATATAAATTTTCTCCTTCAACATAGCAATGCCTCTTCAAATATATTAAATTTATTGTATTACATATTATTTGTATATAAATATCCCCGCTCAGCATAGCAGAGATAGTTAATGTAATTTTGTGTTATGTACTTTGTAGGAAAAACATCCCATTAGAAGAATCTTAAAATGTTTACAAATGTGCCATGGAGTAGATTTTAATGGTTGTCCTTTCCTCATCTGGCCCCGAAGAGAAGACAAGACTGATAGTTGGAATGACTTATGTGAAGTTGAGAAGGATTAGCAAGGTTTAGCCCTGACTCTGGCTGCTGACATCATCCTGTCCCAGAAGGCACATCCTCTAACCAGTGGTCATTGTGCAGAAAGCATTTCTGGAGCCTTGCCTCTAAGTGAATTTACTTGGTAGTCAGTAAAGCAGGGAAGATAAGTTAGTAACTTGCTCCTATGTACTGAGCAATTTGCTGAACATCTTGTACACTACCCAGGTCACCCAGATAAAAATCTAAGGGAAAAAACCAGCAAAGTCTAAACAGTCATGGGTATTCTCAGAGAATAAAAGCAATTTCTAACTCAAAGGTAGTTCAACAGAGCTTGTTTTAGCTGAAAATTAATCTTTATGCATTTGTTGTTTACTTCTTCTATCTCAGGTTTCTTTCATTATTGCTGAAAACTTGTTGGAAAAGTCCCTGAAATATTTAAGTCTTAATATATTCAAAATAAGAAAATGAATATTGATTCTTGGGAATGACCTAAAGAAGAGAACTAGTTTGGGGCCATGAATCAGTATTTTGGGCCTGCTGAAAATGTTGACATAATCCTATAGTCTCACACTATGCAAGAGAAATCAGTGGATTGTTCCCCTAAGAGAAATCTAAACTGAATATGTGTGTGGGAAGACACTCAGATCTACCTTTGTTGTTGACTGAAAGCAAAAAGAACCCTATGACATCTGGCACAAATGCTCAAGGTAGAATTTCCTGCAGGCTTTTATTTATAAAAAGGAAAAAAATACCCAATTGTTATAACACATTTTTTTCCTGGCCTGTGCCTCTGCATTTATTCATACAGGAAACAGGATTTTCTACAATTTAATTGTACAGTAGTCCCTTGTTATCCATCATTTCACTTTCGGTGGTTTCAGTTACCTGCAGTCAACCACGATCCAAAAAATATCAAATGGAAAATTACAGTAAACAATGCAGGTTTTAACTCACTCACCTTTCTGAGTAGTATGATGAAATCTCCTGCCGTCCCTGCAAGAGGTGAATCATCCCTTTGTCCAGCGCATCCATGCAGTGATGCTCTAGTCCATTAGGCACTTAGTCATCATCTTCGTTATCAGATCTGACTACTGCAGTATTGAAATTCTTGTGGTCAAATCACCCTATTTTACTTAATAATGGCCCTGAAGCGCAAGAGTAGTGATGATGGCAATTCAGATATTGTAAAGAGAAGCCATAAACATGCTTCCTTTAAGTGAAAGGTAAGTACAATATGATGAAACATTTTGAGAGAAAGAGGGAGACACCACATTCACATAATTATTACAGTGTATTGTTATAATTGTTCTATTTTTGTTATTAGTTACTGTTGTTAAATCCTTACTGCACCTAGTTTATAAATTAAACTTTATCCTAGGGATGTACATATAGGAGGCAACATAGTATATATATATAAGGCTCAGTACTATCCACGGTGTCAGGCACCCACGGGGAATCTTGGAATGTTTTTCCCACTGATAAGGGGTGGAGTGGACACTACTGTAGTTCTTTCTTCAGTGTGGAAGCTTTTACCTGAAGTGGAGTGGAGTGTTCATCAGAGTGCCATGTAAATGAGAACACAGGAACATAATCTTTACCCCAGCATGCAAGATAGAGCTGATTGTTCTGCAGAGCCAGCTGTATTAGCTTTCCCTGAATCAAGTTATAGCAGAGGGAGGCTAGTTTATCAGGAATGATAGTAGGGATGGAGTGCTATTCCTTGTTTATCACTTTTTAAAACTAAATAATTCTTGAAGAGTTGGAGAAATCCCCATGGAATTTCCCAAAGAACTAAAGAGACTTATTTTCTATACCTTTTCTCTGAATGGACAAATTTTTTTCTTTGTTAATCACTTAAGCAATGGCTCAACCAGTCTAGGACAGCTAGAAAACAAAGAATAACACATTGTTCTGTCATCACGAGACTAGGTTGCCAGGAGTTGCATTCTGATTGTGCCCCTTTGTAGCTCAGTGACCTTGAAAAGTTATTAAACTTCTTTGGGCTTTAGTTTCCTCATCTATAAAATGGAGATATGAATAGTGCCTACTTAATTGGGCTGTTTGAGAATAACATTAGATAAAATATGTAAGGTACTTAGAATAGGGCTTGACATTAGCAAGTGCTTAGTAAATATTAGCTACTACTATTATTCATTTTGAAGTGATTATATTAAAAATTTGTAGTCCCTTTAAATCTTATTCCAAATTCCACATATTTTTGTGAGGTAAAAATCTCAGTCCACACACATACAATTTTAAACTTATTTTTTCATTGATCTCCATAACTATTTCTTCGTGTAACTGCATAGACTTTGTGAGCACTACTTTCACCGGCTCCATGAAGTCGTTGCACTGCTGTGCACCACAGTCGTCAAGAACACCATGTACACATGTCACTGCAGCTGTCTTTTTGTTGTAAGTTGTACAGGTCGTCCCTGCTATTATTTTACAATTATAAATGAAACCACAATGAAGATTTTGGAATGTTTTGTGTTCACATTATTGATATTTTTCCTTAGGAATGAGAATTAATAAATATAAAGGTATGCACTTTAATACAGTGACATTTGGATATAATTTTCCAAAATGATTGCCCTAAATCAATACAATATCGCAAGTATTGTGTCAATATTTTGTACCACATCCTCACTCACATTTGGATTATTACTAATATAGTTTGGCTCATTTGATAAGTGCAAACTAATATTTTGATTGTTATTTTGTTTATTGCAGTTTGTATCTCTGTGAGAAGTCATTCATATTCTTTGATCACTTAACTATTTGGGTTACTTTTCTTATACACTTGAATATGGATATTAACCCTTTTTACCTTTGGTGAAAATATTTTTTCTCTCAATTGTTCTTATGTACTTCACATATTTGTGATTTAAATTTTTTTATATATATTTGAATACTTTAAATTTTTGTTATTGTACCTGGTTGCATTCAGGTAGGACTATCTTATTCTTCTATGTTTTTCTTTTACTTTTCCTTATATAAGCTTTTAACTTTGGGGTTTACTTTGATATATAGCATAATAAAATCTTTAAATAATAATATTCTAGCCCCAGCTGCTATGGCTCAGTGGAATGAGCACAGGCCTGTGAACGAAAGGGTTGCCAGTTCAATTCCCAGTCTAGGACACATGCCTGGGTTGCAGGCCAGGTCCCCAGTAGGGGGTGCACAAGAGGCAACCACATATTGATGTTTCTCTTCCTCTCTTTCTCCCTCCCTTCCCCTCTCTAAAAATAAATAAAGAAAATCTTGAAAAAAATAATATTCTAGCAAACCATGTTAGATTAAACACCTGATACTTAGTTTTTGGAAATACATTATTATAATTAAAAAGAACTATAACAAGATAGTACAAGAGGCTGAAGAGGCTGAGAGCAGACAGCAGATTCTTTGAGTAGGGCATCTCTTTGCTTTTGCTTTCTGTTAGATGGCCCTGATTTCAAACCACAAATTCCAAAGGAAGGAAAATACCTATACCCCAAATAGAGATCTCATTGACTCCTGGGATTAGCTGATCAAATTTATCTTTTCAGGAAATTAATTTGAAGCATACCACACTATTCACGCTTTTGAATTAAGGGATGCTTAATGTGCTTAGTGCAAGCTAGAACTATTGATTTCTTAATGTACTACTTAAACACATATTATGGCACCAATTCCTGGCAGGAACTATTTTAATTTAATTCTTTTGAGCTAAAAATAAAAGTGCTGTTTGTGGTTAGAAATCTAAGTGTACTTAGCAATAGGTCCAGCCCAGTAAGGTTACAATCCAGAACTTCTAACACAATATTGTGTTTCACTTCATTACTTCACTGTAGACAAAACAAAACCTTGTATTTGGCTTTTTAACCATTTCATTTAAGTACATCAAACATTTATTAAGCACCTCCTTTATACCAGGCACTGTGCTAGGTGCAAAAAGAAATAATAAAATGATTCTGCTGGGGTAAATTAAAACCATGTTGTACACAGGCACATAGATAATTGAAATATTATATTCAGTAAATCCTGAGGTTCATATCATTTAACTGCTGATGGCAAAGACTTTAAGAGGCCCATATCTTACTCTAGTAGGACTATCCTTCTGCTAACTACAGACACTGTCCCTGGTCCAATTTAAAAGAGCTTCAGAGCCTCACTGGCTCCCTTCCCACCACCCACCACCCCCAGTTCTTCTTCCTGCTTACCTAAGCACCTATCACCTGCTACCTAAGCACTCTATCCTAAGAAGTTATACTTAGAATTAATTTCCCACCTTTCCTTAGGAGGCCCTGAGACTAATCATGTCCCACACTCTTGCTGGCCTCAGTCACCACCAGAAGTCCAAGTCTCTCAGTTCAACCCAGGGACTCTGATCCATACAATTCTGTACATTCCTTTATCCTGACTCACTCTCCCATCCCTTTCAAAGCTGCAGTCCCTTCCAATGTGGTTATCTGAACTCAGAGCTTGAACAGTATGATGTCTTTCACTTTCAAACTCTTCTCTGGAAATACCTTCACCTTCTTGCTCCAAGACCTGGCTCCTCCCACTGCAAACTGCTTACCCACTGTTCTTTCAATGAATGCTTGTTTTTGCCTTCACACCTCACATTTCCAGGCGGTGGAAGTGGGAATAAGATAATAGACATTCTCCCCCTTTCTTCTCACTGCTTCTCTTTCAGAAACCCCAGTTCTTTTGAAGTTTTATTAGACTGCTTTCATTTGCTACCACCCAGTCCTTCTGCTTTATGCTCGAAAGATTTTAGCAACAGCGACACTGAATTCCTTTACTCCACTACTCTTGACGTCATACTTTGTGACTTCAGCATCTACATATACCATTGGTTCTCAAATGTGGCTGCACATTTGAATCATTTAGGGCTTTATTTTTGCTGTTGTTTTTGTTTGTTTGTTTGCTTGCTTGTTTTTTAACACCCAGGCAGAATTCAGAACCACGTATGTAGGAGATCCATTCTAGTTCCTTGACTTTCTCACACCAACACCTCTTTCTCCTCTCTGCCCTCCCCCACACCAGGTTCACCTGCTCCCCCAGGTATAGCCTAGATCTTGTTATTATCGGCAACCTCCAACATACTGTTTTCCATCATTCCACTTTCTGATATGCACAGCATCTCCTCCTCCTGCCTCCTCAGTCACGAGCACCACCATTCCAACAATCCATGGATCTGCCCCATGATATTTTCTCAGTCCAATTCTCTCCTCTTGTCCTTACTTCTTTCCTTATCTAGTTTACATTCCATAGATTCTCACCATACCTCCCTTTGATGTACCCTTAACTCCTGTGTCCTTTGCTATCCTCAATGTCCTTTCCTGGCAAAACTTAAATTCTGACTATCTCCAACTCTGTCTATTCCACATCTGCATTCAGCAGGTAAGTGGGATGGAAAAATAAAACCACATTTGCTTTACATATATGGCCATAAATCTCAAGTAGGTTCTCAGCACTGTAGGATAATTCTGCTAGAATTCTCTGATCAGTTTCCTGTCCACCATTTTTAGGTGATCACTATTGTGTATCTTAGTCTGTCTTTCTTTTCAAACCTCCAACACTTCTTCCCAGTCTTCACTCTCAGCTCGTAACTTCAATAGTTAAAATTTGACTAATAAATAGAAGCAAACAGAACAGAACTGCTTGCAGTCCCCTTTACCAAGTCTACCAACCTTGCTTCACACCCCAGGCTCTGCTTTTCCCTACAGTCACAGAGGAACAAAGGATGGGCAGCTCCTGCTCTGCTTTAGGACAATCCGTCCACCCTGGGCCTCCCTTGCTGCACACACAATTTCCCCTCTTACCAGGGTCATTCTCATCAGCATACGAATAGAATTCCCATCTCAATGAAACAAACAAGCAATAAACCCCAAATTCTTCCTAGACTTCCTGTCAGATTCCAGTTCCAGCTGCATTTCTGTGCTGCTCTTCTTAGCAACACGTATTGAGAATTGTTTGTACTCACTGTCATACTTTCTCACCTCCGTCTCTTTAATTCATTTCAGTTGGAATTTTGTCCTTACTATTCCCCTGAAATTACTCTGTGAAAGTTATCGGCAATCTCCATATTGCTAAAAGCAGTGGCCAATTTTCAATCTTCATTTTATGCAACCTCTCAGCAGATTTGGCATAGTCATCATCTGCTCCGAAGCACTTGGTTCTGGGCCCTCTTGCAGACCCCATTCTCCTGGTTGTCCTCTCATCTTGCACTGTTGCTTTGCAGTTTCCTCTGCACCTTCCCCCTTCTCTCCAGAACTCTGAATGTTAGAGCACTCCAGTTGCAGGCTCTTGGTCCTGTACTCACTCCCAAGATGATCTCATCTGGGCACAGAATCTTCTTGCTGATGATTATCCTGCTCCATTCTTCCCCCTAGGTTTGAATATCTAACTGTCTGCTGGATACTTCCACTTGTGTGTCTAAAAGTATAACTAAAAATCCTCCATCAGTAACTTATTTGTTAAAATTATATATAATTACTGATAAAAAACAAACTTATTTTTTCCTTCTCAAATCTGCTTTTTACACAGCTTCTCTGTTTTAGTGTATGGTGTCACCATTGCCTGAATTTCCCGTTCAGTTATCTAGGCATCATCCTTTACTCTCTCAAACTTAATTTGTCAACAAGTCTTGTCAGCTGTACCTCCAAAACTTATCGTGAATCTGAGAATTCTTACCATATTCGTCTCCATCATTGTGGTCCAAGTTATTATTATATCCAGCTGGGACATTAAATTCTTAACTTGTGTTCTTATTTTTGTTATAGCCTTCTTCCAATCAGTTTTCCACACAGCAGAACACGATGTTTTAAAAATACAAATTTGTTCAATAAGCCCACTTAAAAACCTCCTATAGCTTCTCTTACAATCTAAACAAGTTAAATCCTTACCAAGGCTTACAAGGCCCTCTGCCATCTGACCCCTGACTGACCTTCCTAATTCACCAGCTCCCTTTGGCTCAGGCTGCTTAAGTCAAGCTGGCTGGTTATGCTTCCTGGAATTCACCACACTTGCTCTCTTTCAGGTCCTTGTGCTCATCCTTCATTCTGCTGAGAATGTTGCTGCTCTGGATTTTCGCATGGCTTATTCCCTTATTTCACATAAGTGATACCTTCTATAAAAGAAATATCCAGACCTCCCTATCTAAAATCAAGCCAAGGCTGCCCAATCATATTCTATTTTCTTTCCTTTATTTACTCCAAATTATTTACTCATCACTACCTGAACTTAAATGAAATGTTTGTTTACTTTTAACTATTTGTTTCTCTTCCTAGAATGTAAGACTCCTGAGTGTAGAACTTTTATCTGTCTTGTGCATAGTGGCATCTCCAATGCTTAAAAACAGAGCCTAGGATCTAGGAGGTTCTCAGTAAATATTTGTTCAATGAATGAATGAAAGTTGTAGTAGGTCATCACTAAAACTGACATATATTTATACAAAGAGGTTACCTTATTGATATTGCTTCATTACTCATTAAGAACCACCATATAACTCTTTATGTGTGCATGGACCACCTGAAAGCATCTTGCTTACCTTGGAACGTCATGCAGTACCACACTTCGATTAGCACTGTCCTCAACCCTGTGAACGTCTGATATCTGCTCCCCCAGGGGTTCATCCAGGGCTGGTACCTGGCCAAAACCCACCAAACTGTTGTTTGATTACTGACCAGACAGTTATCCTGGTTTGAAAATTTGGCCTGAAAGGCTCTTAATACCTTATTTAGGTGGAAGCCTGCTTCAGGGTAGGATGGAGCAGCTGGCAGACCATCATTACTGTCTTGTTGATAATATTAGAAAATTTTAAATGGCTTGAATGTCCAACCTTAGAGGATTGGTAAAGGCATAGTATATAGTCATTAAAATGATGTAAATAAAGACCTTTGAAAGATATGCTTTCTATGTAATGTGTATTGTAAGTGAAAAAAGCAGAAAGCAAGGTTTTTTCAGCAGTATGACTTTAATTTTTAGTTCTCTTTCAATAAATGTATCTCTTCACACAAAAGAAAATGTAACAAAAATTAAATAGGGTTTCTTTTTTCCTAGCTGGTACTGATGAAGATTATAAGAATATACCCATTATAGGTGATTTTAATTTTTCCTATACTTTTATAAATGTTGTCAAATTAAGTTAATTTAATAAGAATAAAAACTATATTATTTAGAAATCTTTCTACAAAAAAACATAAAATTTTAAGCATTTTTAAAAAGTGTTTTTGTACTTTTGCATTAGATGTGCATTATATATTACATATAAAATACTACACATAGTTGTATATTACATACATACTTATACCAAGTTAACAGACTAGAATGTATTGTACATATTATGTCCACACACACATGTGCACACATGCACAGCCACAGGACTTCACAGAGTAGGGAATTCCTTGGCAGCCCTTGAGCTGCTACTTCTGTTCAAATTCTGAAGTGTGTGTGACTTTATAAAAATTCCATTAAATGATTGCCAAATATTTGCTTTTTATCCTAAAGAAAGTACAATAATGATAAATAAGTCTAAGTGCAATTATATCATTTTATGAGACTTTTAAAGTGCAATTGTTTGAAGATCAAACTGTGGAATAATGAGAGCTGCATTTGGCATTATTTTTCATTTTCTAAATTCAAATATATTTCTTGTTAGATTATAATGACCTCATTAACTCCTATGTGCTGCATACATATAAAGTAGAAAATTGAACTATTACATAGTACATTGCAAAGATAATTTATTATAATTCAACTATTAAGGACTCAGACTGAAAATTATTTGAGATAATAGCCTAAAGGTGATATGGGAGAAAGTAATGAATATGCCTTTTGAGTTGAGAAATAAAATTAATGGGCTTAGTTTTATTTAATTAGCTTAAATAAACTTCAACTTGTTTAAAATTTGGGTTTAATTCATTAACTGTTTTTATTTATTTGACAAATTTATAGCACTTCTGGATGTGAAGTGCTAAGAATACAGTGGTTAAAAGACAAATGAGCCCTGGCTGGCGTGGCTCAGTGGATTGAGCGTCAGCCTGCAAACCGAAGGGTCGCTGGTTCAATCCTGGGTTGCAGGCCAGGTTCGAACATGAGAGGCATCCACACATTGATGTTTCTCTCCATCTCTTTCTCCTTCCCTTCTCCTCTCTCTAAAAATAAATAATAAAATATTTTTTTAAAAAAGAGAAATGAATCCTATCTTCTTGAAACAGTGTTAGTCTATTAATTACATAATTTATCAGTAAGTTATATTTCTGATACATATTAGTACGATGTTTTTCAACTCACATGCTGCAAGAATTTTTAAAACATGCAATATCTGACTCCTAAGTCAGGGGCACTGACCTCTTTTCCCTTAGGTTGTCAAATTAAAAATTTGACAACAGCCAACACAACAAATAACCATCTGGTATGACTAAATCAAAATTATAATTTTGGGGGTCAGATTGGCAAAAAATATATTTTTTGCTGTGCCACAGAATTTTAGTAATTAGTTTATATGTGCCATGAAATGAAAAAGGTTGAACATCACTGTATTAGAAAATGGAAGTGGAGCCAAACATTAAGTTTGAGGTGGATTATGGCATCTCAAGGGATTCTTGTAAAGGAATATTTAGAGCTTCTACACCCTGTTGACCTAAAGTACCCTGGCAGGTGGTGGAATCTGTTTTTCCCTGTCACCTAGTCGAAATCTGATTGTATGATTAGACACTGACATGCTTGGAATTCTATACCTATGCTTTCACCAGGACATGCCACAAGAAAGACAGCAAAGCCAGGGACTTGCCAACCTGTGAGAAAGTTCTCCAGATGGTGTGTTCCTGAAACCCCCAATGTCATGGCCTCAAATTGTTATTTGGGTTTAGTCCATTAATTCTTGTATTTATTTATTTGACAAATGTATAGGGCTTCTGCTGTGTCAAGTGCCATGACCACTGACAAATGATCAAAATGGACAGATGGTCAGATGTCCACTGACCTGAACAAACAAATTTCTGTGGTGGATGCTGGATGAAAGGACAGACAGAAGGGGAGAAACTAAGGACAAATTATAAGAAAATCAGTTCCCATTTTTTGGACACCTACCATGTACCAGAAATATCACATGAGTTATGTCTAATCCTTACAGGAACCCTGCAACACAGATAAAAATGTAATTTAAAGATGAGGAAACTTAGGCCAAGAAACTGAGAAGGACTCACTTAGGGTGACTTAGCAAATACATGGTAGGTATGTGATTAAAATTCAGGTCTTTCAAACTCCAGAGCTAGCACTATTTTTAAATACCTCAGATCTAGTAGCAGAATATTTGCACAGGGAGAAATGGGAGTGTAACTGTAAAATAAGGTGTCAGTGTATTGTAATTATGCTGAAAATACAAGAATTAAGGATGCTAGCTAATGAAATCATCTAATGCTATATAAATGTATAACTGCTTAATCTGAATTATTGCTGGGAACTTATTGTTATTCTAACTGCAGTTTGCTTTTTTTTTTAACCCTCCTCTCCTCTGATCGTGCCAGGAACTGCTTCACCAGGAAGCACAACATATCCTATGGATATATTGGCCATTGTGGTACATTGAATTTTTTATTTCAATTCTTCATTTTCCCATAAAATACTTATATTATTCCTTCCCTTGCCTTACTCTTGTATGAGAAAAGTGTATCTTTCCTACTCTTTGGCATTGGGCTTGGACATATAACTTTCTTTGGAAATGGGATGTTGGTGACACAGAGACCAGAAACATGCCTCAGTGGTGCTGCTTGCCAGAGTTCCACCATGAGAACAGCCTGCTCCAGATAGCTATTTCCCATCAGCCGAGTCCCAGAGCAAAGACACTGGAGACAGACTGGAACCAAACCTACGGCCTGGAGCCAATGCCAGCCAACCCGCACCCTGAAGGAGAGCTAGATTAGCTCAACCTTATCACATACAGATCTCCAAGGGTAAGAATAAATGTTTATTGCTGTAAGCCACTGAGTTTTAGGCAGCAATGCTACTTGTTAAGCGGCAATATTGTGTCTCTAGGTGACTCAAATAGCCATAAGGCGCACATGAAATTATTGAAGATGCAAAAGAAGGAAAATGTTCTTCCTGATCTTTAGTCTCTTCTGTGTCCTGCAAGACAGAAAGTCGGAAATGAAGGGCCATGAGTAAGAGACTTGAATCCATGGCCCGAACACACATGGGAGAACTGTTCCCAAGCATTTATTTCTGTGACCAGAGGAGAGTTTGAAGGCAAGGGGTGGAAGAGAGCCCCACAGTGGTGAAAGCTCTTCCCCAGCCAAACTCACGCTCAGCCCTAGGAGTCAACCAAATGCTACCTGTCAGTGGGTAGAAATAGTATAAGGAGCAAAGGATTAAGGCAGTTGTTGTCTTGGCTCTCTTCTCTGCAGCCTTACAAATGAAGTTAATAAATTGCTTAACATTGTTTTTCTGTTAGTAGCTGGCTTCATAATGGTAACCCACATTTCATTTCCCTAGAGAATGGTATTTTAAGCCAAATAGGGTTTAGGCCTCATTAGATATATTGGTGTGTACTTTGCTCATGAAGTAAGCTGAAGATTAAAGTCACTGGAACAAAGTACTAAAATTGAAGGTGCTTGAGGCAATTTCAGTCTCAGTACAGATCACACCCCAGTGAAGGATTTACCGCAGAAATATATTATTCAGGGTTATTCAGGTGAGGATTTACTGTAGTATTTAATAAGAACTCGTATGGCGCTTATCATGAAATATGCTCATGTGATGTGCCTGAAACCACTCAGAACTTTGGTACAAACACGAAAGCTTAATTACATGATGCTGAGACACTAATAGAAGGTGGTTTACTTCAATAGATACAACTATTTGTTTTCTACAGTAGAGAACAGAAAATAGCATTTCAGCTGAGTTAAAAACAGCCAAGTGCTATTCCCACAGTTAAGCCATTTTCTGATAGATTTAAACTATGTTCTGGTAAATTTCTTTGCTTGACGAACTCACTTTTATTGACTCTTTTCAGTTCTTGGACTTCTTACATGAAAAATTGCAGTAGAACATGCCTGGGTTGCGGGCTGGGTCCCCAGTTGGGGGCGCACGAAAGGCAACCACGCACCGATGTTTCCTTCTCTCTTCCTCCTTTCCCCTCTCTCTAAAAATAAATAAAATATTCTTTTTAAATGAAAAATTGTAGTAGAATAGGGAGGATGTTTTTGTCACCTGAGTTGTATGAAATATTTATTTCATGACTGTGAGATAAAGAAGTTTTTCAGAAAATTCCTTTATTAGGCTAATTTATTTTAGTTTTTAAAGTCATATGCTATGTGATGATATATCCATTCTTGGAAAAGGGGCGGAAGAAATTATAATGCCATTAAAAAACCCCAGAAACTTCACCTTATTGTCTTCTTCATAGTCCAAATTATGAAGTTGTCTTATAACAAAGTATCTCTGTATTGAGGTAATTAACTCACCTTAGTTGGGACTCAAAATTTCTTAACAAAAATTAAAGGAAGTAATAGCACTCCTCATCCTAGTATTAGTTTCCTATTGCTTTTGTAACAAATTGTCACGAATTAAGTGGCTTGAAACAACACACGTTTATTTTTTATTTTGTAGGTCAGAAGTCTGATGTGGGTCTCACTGAACTAAAGTAAAGATGTTTGGAGGTCTGCATTCTAGAAGCTGCCCACTCTCCTTGGCTTGTGATCCCCTCCCATCTTCAAAGCCAGCAAGAGCCAGTTGAGTCTTTGTCACATTGTATGACTTTGACACTGACTCTGCTGCCTCTCTCCTCTACATTTCAGAATTCTTGTGGTTACTGTGGGCTCACTCAGACAATTGAGTATAACCTCTCTATTTTAAAGACAGCTGACTAGCAGCCTTAATTTCATCTGTTACCTTACCTGGTTTTTTTTTGCATTGTAACATATACTCATTTCTAGGTTTAGTGGACTAGGATGTGGACAACTTTTGAAGACCATTATTCTGCTTACCACACTTCTTTGATTGTTGTGAGGATCAAATGAGACAATACGTATGTAAATTTGGCTCACAGAAAAAGCTCAATAAATCCTAGTTAATATTATTATTGTTACTGGTAAAGGCATGGTTTTAGATGTTTTACCTCTAATTCAATGCTCACAATCACAAATACTACCACCCTTTCCATTCAGGTGAATGTTCAAAGGGATTGGATTTGAAAATGACATAATTTTTAGCAGGCTTTGTTGCTAGGCATGTGGGACTTCAGTCCCACGCAAGATAGATCAGAGATTGGGAAATGCTGTGGCAAGCAGGATATAACCTTCATTGACAGGATGGCCATCACAGACATACATAACAGTCCATTTTTCAGTGCCCATAGGATCAGAAATTAAACTGGTACTCAGTTTAGGTGTTTGATAGCCACAGGGCACAGAGTAATTTTCTAAGTCATTAGTGTGACTCCAATTGGCCTGGATTGGTTAGGATCAAGGCCCTTGCCAGTGGATAGATGGTAGGGTCCACTCACATTGACAGGTATCTTGATGACTGGACTTCAGCCAGTGGCAGCTCTAGGACTAACTAGGAAAATAGAATACACAATAGGAAACTAAAGTACAAGTTTAGTGTTGAACCATAGAGCAAACAAGCCAGTTGCTGAGCAAAGAAAGCAGCCTGGTGAGATCATCTTGGTACACAGACTATTCTTTTTAGGGGAACAAGACTAATTCTAGATTCAAGTAGTGGATGAGTCTGAAACTGCACATACTTAATTGCTTTGGCCAGGATTAGCTCAGGGTGTGGGCGGGTTTTCTTGCTGGTTTCAGGGCACAGCTGACCAAACCTAAGAAATGACAGTGCAGGACATGTCACAGATTCAGGCAGTAGTTTAACATTACTCATTAATTTAGCAAATAGTTGTTGAACTCTTTGTACATATAAATGTATATGTGGAGGAGGTGTAAGGAAAAAGTGACGGAAAAAGTGCAGGCTTCATTTATAGACAAAATTATATATAAATCCTGCTTCTGAAAGTTACAAGGTTTATGATCTGCAGCAGTTGCAAACCTCTGTAAGCCTTAGTTTCTCCAGTTAAATTATACACAAGGGTGTGTGGCTTAAATGACACAACACGTTTAAGCACCCAGAATGACCTAGCACGTAGTAGAAACTCAGTAAATGGTAAATGTATACCAGTTTGACAACTGAGGATAAAGACCTTTTTTTTCCCCTTTCTCAACTACTTTGTCCTTACGGGGAGGAGAGCACTCTTCATAAAACTGTTGATAAGCTCTTTGAAATGAGCCTCCAACTTCAAGTGTTTCCTGTGCCTCTTTAAATCAAACTCAAGGTACAACATTTAGATTTATTGTGTTTGAAATTTACTGAACTACTTATATCTTTGGAGTACAGTTTTTAATCAAATCTGGAAAATTTTTTGGCTGGTGTATCTGTATAGCTATAGATATACCCTTTAAAAAAACTCATTGTTCTCTTCTCTGATGGAATTCTAATTATACACGAGTTAGATTGCTCCGTGTTATCCCAGATCACTGAAGATTTGTTCATTTTTGACTTCACATTTTCTGGGAGGAAAATCCTTAATTTGACTCTGAAAGCCAATAAGACCTCAGGTTTTTTTGGAGCTCTACATTCAAACACCACAGAGATGAGAGATGCCCTCAGGAAGAACTATGTAAACCCAGTGTGATTCCCTAATTTCAAGGGTCATATCATCTCATTATTCTGCCTGCTTTTTGGTCATTCTCCAGTGCCTTTATATGGTTATTTTTTTTAAGTATTTTGTGCAGAGTTTATAATTGTTTTCTGAGGAAAGATTAGTTTGATACAAGATATTCTGTCATTATCAGCCTAGAAGACTCTGAGATCATCACATTGAAATTCCATTAAAACCTTTCAGAAAAGGAACAAAATCTCTGTACTGAAAGAAGCACTGGTGGGGTGATGAAGGAGCTTAGACAGAGTGTGACCTGGTTTCATCGGTTTCAGGTACATCTCTCTGGTGGAACGGTGTGGATGGTGGATTTGAAAGAAAAGTAAGAACCCGATTCAGGAAATCCAGTTAGGAAAATATTGCAACAATTCAGGTGAGAGATATCAAAGGCTGGAGAGGTGGTTCTAGAGAACGGAAGATGAAGTTGAGTAATATTTAGGTGATACAATGGGCTGAAATCAGAGACTGAGGCAACATCAGGGTGAGGTCTAGCATGCTTCTCAGATTTTCATTTTGGTGCCTGGTAGGAAGATATGTTCCCCATCACAGAGATAGGGGACACAGGGGACACAATGAATTCCAGTCATTCTGAGATTTAGAGGCAGTGGAATTGAGGAGTTTGTTATTTTTGTCACACGTACACATCCAGGGTGGTTTTCCAAACATTTTATTCATTGTTGGTATACTCTAAATATTTTTTAGGAAAAACAAACAAACAAACTAGATAGCTTAGTATTTCAAAATGATATCTTGATTAATAGGACTTCAGCTTTATTATGTTCTCCTCTAGTAATGTTGAGTTTCTAAAATATATTCCCAGCATATTGATCCTAAGCAAGATAGAATTTCAAAATTTATTTTCAGTATTCTTACATTCATTACACCTCTGGTAGGGGCTGTTGGTATGTGGCTGTCTCCCAGTATCTTTTCTCAATAGTTTCTATACATATAGAACATGTGATAGGCATTTTTAAAAAAATACCACATATAAATATTGAAGAAACCCCATGTCATAAATAGATTCATATTCTGTTTTCTTTTCATAATCCTTTAAGATGAAGTCTAATTATGGAACTCCATTCAGATTTTGATTGTATAAGGAACATATTGATTCTTCAAATGTCTTAAAGAATACAAAATGTCTTATGGAAAATATTCTTTATTGCTGTGTAATTCAAGTAATTTTGCATTCAAAATTTTGCAAGCTATGCTTTCTCAAACTATGCTAAGCAGATCAATCTTTGCATACAGATATTTTATAGTGCTGAAAGTGTGAACATTGGGTTTTTCCTACATGTGGGGTTGGTTAACTGAACTCTGAATGAGTATGGTTGTTTCACAGGGTAATACTGTGGATTTAACTTAGAGCTGGAGATGACTTGAAAAATTAAATTGCCTGTTACCACCAAATGACTAAGAGATACTTGTGAAATCATTGAAAAAGAGAGACTCTGAACCACTTAAACTATTTTCTAGTTTTAACTCTTTGATGCTATGCTTAAGTTCCTGGAATCATATTTTTTAGCTTAGTAATAGCCTCACTTTCAAGCTATTATCTTGATTATTTTTCTTTCTTTTTTAACAATCATTTAAAATTGTTATTCTATTATAGTTGCCCCAATTTTTTCCCCTTTTCCCTCTTCCACCCATCCCATCCCCCCACTCCCACAATTAATTCCCACACTGTTGTCCATGTCCATGTGTCATTCATACATGGTCTTTGTCTAGTCCCTTCCCCTTCTTTCCACCATTATCCCCCTCCCCTCTGGTCACTTTCAGTCTGTTCCATGTTTCTATGCCTGTGGTTCTATTTTGTTTGTTAGTTTATTTTGTTCATTACATTCCTCTTATAGGTGAGATCATAGGGTATTTGTATTTCATCAACTAACATAGTTCACTTAGCATAATATTCTCTGGTTCCATCCATGCTGTCACAAAAGGTAGGAGATCCTTCTTTCTTTCTGCCGCATAGTATTCCATTGTATAAATGTACCCCAGTTTTGGGGGACCTGAATCCTCATGGACTCCTCCCCCAGTGGCCTGCAGGTCTGGGCGGTCGAGACTGAAGGCGAGGGGCTGATTATTTATTATTCATTTCCTATCTTCCTTCTCCTTCCTCTTCCCTTCCAATCAACTTATTTGACTTTCTAAAATTCTCCAGATTCCATCCATTTCTCTCTCTTCCTTGCACTGCTATCCTAGCCCAAGTCATCATTTTCTTTCACAGCCTCTTAACTGGTCTCCTACATCCTAACTCCCCACAATCTGTTGTCCACACTGTTGCCAGTGACATTTTTTTCCTAAAACAAGAAGCTCTTCAATGGCTTCTTATTTTCCTTGGGGAGCAGGGTGGAGGGACGTCCTTAACATGGCTTGCAATATTCTTCTCAATGCCATCCTTAGATTTCAATTTCATCTTGTAACACTGTACCCTCTCTCTTTGAATTCCAGTCATTCTGAATTTCTGTCAGTTCTGTGCTCTCACTGTGCTTTCCTTTGCACAAACAAATGAATGCTTTGGAGAATGTTTCAAACATATTCTTACCCCTATTTTCTTCCTAACTCCAACTTACCTACCATACAGGTACCTTTATAGGTGACAATTCTTTTGGAAGAACTTTTCTTGACTGTTCCTTCCCACTAGGGCACCCTGAATCTCCTCTGTTAAAGCACACATCAAACTTTGTCAAAGCTTCCTATTTAGTTAGCTGCTTTGATTCTACACTGCAGCCTCCCAGGGAACTGGGACAGTGTCTTACTGATTCTAGTTGCCTAGCATTTAGTAGATTCTCAATAGATATTTATACAAAAGTTGTCTCTTCTAAAACTTTTTAAAGAAGAAGACAAACTATTTACTATTCTACCAGTTTAAAGCCTTAAACATCAGGAATTAGATTCTTAGGTTTAACTTGATTCCCATTTAACTCATTTCAGAATCTTCTGAACCCTCTGGATTCAGTGAAAAGAGAGAAGCTGTATGGTATCCCCACACCATCATCTGTTTTAATTATACCTAAGAGGGCTTAAGAACTTGGGGAAAGTTTGTTGAGTTAAGCTGGAGTACATGGACTATATTCCTCATTGAGCAGTTAATCAGCATATTTCAAAAATATCCATTGAGGACACTGAAGACTATGAGTTAAAAAGCCAAGTTATATTTTATTGCAGACTAATCTGACTCCTGCATCTAGAGTGTGCCTTACAATGTCACATGTCAATTATATCTCAATAAAGTTGCGGGGGAGAGTGTATTAGTAACAATCAGAAAATAATCCCTCTTGGAATTCAGCAATATGGGAAACTTTAAGGACAGCATCTGAGTGAGAAGGTTAATTCATTCTGAAAGCCACAAATGGCCTCCCAAAGCCTCCACTCATGGAAATGCAGGGGAAAAGGCTAAAGCATTTGTCATTATTCATGTAAAAGTGCTGTACTTCTTGCAATAGGAAGTTATAGAAGAGCATTTCAGGACACAAGTAGAAATAGCAAGAGCTGTAGAAATGTAGTTGATAAGGTTTATATGGCTAAGATGGAAAGCCCGAATTTGCAGCTCTGAGTTTAGAACTCTAAAAGCTCCACCTTTAGTGTACTGTTCTGTTGCTAGGAAGTGACTAGTCTGGCATATATATACCAGTGTGGAGATGTAGGAAAAATCAACAAGGGCCAGAAATACAAATTTAGGATAAGGGACAGGCAAATTCATACTAACCCTGACTCAGATCTCTACTCTGGCTACAGCTGCTAAGAGTATCACCTCTACCCTGGTCGAGAACTGCTGGGTAATATCAGAGTATACTGCAGTCACAGTTTTGTGTTATCTATAATTTGTTGTATACTGATATGCTTGTGAGCATCTTAAAACAAAGGCTCAATCAAAAGATCTCCAATTGCCTGGGAGAACATGTGAAAATCCAGTCATTAAGTTACTGTGTTTAGTGCATCTAGATATTTCTGAAACCTAAGATTTTTGGGCCGGGTCAGCTTTTTGTTTCAGACGTTTGCATTTGCATTGATAGTATCTCAAATATTTCACATAAATGGATAGGTTTAGCACCTTCACTTGGAATAAATTTCCAATAAAATATGAAAACGAGAACAGATTTTGAAAACTGGATGTGGAACTAAAACTTTAAAGTAGTAGTTATGGTCCTTGCTCTCTCCCTCTTTCTCTGTATCTCTACCCCCTTATTCCTGCACCACCTTTCTGACAGGTGGGGGTAAAATGGAATCACAGGTAAAATTTTAGGAAATGTAGGGATATTTATGTTTTATTTACAGCCCTCCCACCACTCAAGAAAGTTAAATTTCTAAATAATTCAGTTAAAGCAATGTGTTGTGGTTTTTCTAGATGATGGACAAAATCCAGTCCTTATGGGAGAACAAACCGTCTAGTGTGTTTTGGGAAAACACTCCATAAGCTATGTAAATGAATTGTTTGTTAAATGGGACCCACTTCCAAAAGTTTGTTTTCCCTGATAAATAAGTATAATACAGCCCTATGTAAGAAAATGCTAGTATATATACAGTACTTCAGTTGAAAATTCCCTCAGGTGATGAAAAAGGTAGCCATCTGCTTGGGAAAATGGAGCATTTAGGGAACAGTGACTCCTTTTTGTTGTTGTCAAACAGATTCTTGTCTCAGTGGGCTTTGTCACCATCCTCCTAATGGCCATGGCTGACAGACAGCTTGATCAGAGGCGATTATCCCTCCGAACCCACCTGGAGATAACATCCAGTCTCACCTCCCTAGAGGGCAAATAAGTTTCTTTCAGAGCTGGAGACTAGTGCAGAAGCGAGCCTTGAGACTAGAAATGAATGCATGTTGTCAGCTTGTTATATTTAGGAAGCGTTTGTTCTACTTTCTTGCTTTCAGCAGATTTCCTTTTACCTCAGCGTCTATTTATGTTGGCTGAAAGCATGTGAATTAATGGGAGAGAAACTGCTCACCTTGATGTTCAAGTGAGCTTTTCTTTTTCTTGTTTTATTTACTGATGGTTTCTCTTAATATCTTTATTAATATATTTTTGACAAATAAAAATTGTACATATTTAAGGTGTACAATAAGTTTTGGTATATGTATACATTGTGAAATGATTTATCACAGCAAAACTACTTAATATATCTATTACCTCGCATAGTTACTTCTGTGTATGTGTTTGGAGGGGTGAGAACACTTGAGATTTATTTTCTTAGCAAATTTCAAGTATATACTACATTATTATTAACTATAGCACCATGCTGTACATTACGTCTATAGAAACTATTCATCTAATAACAAAGTTTGTACCCTTTGATCAGCCTTTTCCCTTCCCACTTCTCCCCTCCCCCAGCCTCTGGTAACCACCATTCAAATTCAATTCTGTTACTATGAGTTTGACTTTTTTTTTTAGATTACACATATAAATTAGATCATGCAATATTTGACTTTCTGTACTTGGCTTATTTCACTTAGCATAATATCCTACAGATTCATCCATGTTTTTGCAAATCACAAAATTTCCTTTTTAAAGGCTGAATAATATTCCATTGTATATATGTACATATACATATATGTACAAGTATAAAGATGAACAATACCATGTAGTATCAGAGGCAGAGGTGTAAACAAATATTCACAGGATACCATGAGAAGAGGAAAACTTTGACCAGTGATTGGCTATGAAAATTGGAGGTGGATAAAGCAGAATTTCTTTTGGAGTGTGAGTGGGGCAGGAAAACTGTGTTTCAAATTACACTCCTACCCTGGAAATGTCAGCTCCAGAGGAGAGGATTGCCCCACCTCTCACTGTGTCACTCCTTTCCCACGTAGAATCCCATTGAGCCATAATTACTAATAGGATCATGCCATTGCCCAAGGCTGTTGGAGCACAAGGAAGTTGAGGGACATTGAATTAAGAGAATATAAAAATTGCTATGAACATGAGGGGATCCTTCAGGACTTCATTGAGAAGGTGGAGTTTTTGCTGCATTTTGCAGAATAAGAAGTTTGTCAGTACAAATGTAACAAAGGGGTCTAGCCAGATGGCTGGGGAGTAGGGATGCGAACCCGGAGGTGGTTCAAGAGCCTGCACTCCCAGAAGGCATCCCTGGGAAGGGGTCCAGAAATGCTGATTGAAATTGCAGAAACCATGTGACAACCTTTTCACTCCCTCGGGTAATAGTAAACAAGCTAGGTGGCTCCAGCTTGCATTGCTCTGGCACCTGAGCAGTGCAGCATAGCACAGTGAGAGACAGCTTGCACAGAGCCTGCACGGGGCTGAAAAGGTCACAACACACACATAACAAGGAGACATCCCACCCCAGCCAGAGACGTGGTGCCCCTGCATAGCTCGAAAACCCTCCTACTGCTTCCAGATCATGGCAGTGGGAGGAGAGGCAGGGACACGGTGTGGGCTGAAAGGTATGGTGAACATTAGTCTGAAATGGCTAACAACTTGGACCTTCCACAGTGTGTAGCGTTTGGGAGCAAAAGATTTAAAACGGACGGCCTACAGAAGCCCTTCCCTTTTTGCTTTCCCCTCGCTTGCAAGGTCTAGAGCCAGCCCGTGGAGACTGAGCCCTGCACGCAGGATGCACACCCAGCCAGCAGCAGACCGCATGATATGGGGCCTCACTCGTGGCTCTTCTGTTGCCCTGCTCAAGTGGTCTGGATCAGGCTCACGGAGGACGCACTCCTTACCAGTGGTGGGCTTGGGCAGGACACTGCAGCTCTACAACGCGCAGTACAGGTCCTGGACTGCTTGCATTCTCTCGCCCCAAGAATAGCGCCCCAGACACAGTGGGCTGAGAACGTTTGCCGGTCCCAGAGGGCACAAGCAACCCTGGGCGCTAGGGTCCAGAGGACTGAGCCCCTCACACAACTGACTGCAGTGATCTGGCACTGCTCCCCAACCCCCGGAGACGGAGAAAAGTATGGTGAGGTAGTGGAGACATTGGCCTCAAAGGTGCACGCTCCAGAGAGAGAGAGAGAGAGAGAGCCTGGAACTGGAGAGACGGGAGACCCACCAGTGCAGCAGCGGTGGACTCCAAAAGGCCAGATAGGGGTGGTTTCTGGAAATGGATTTGGATTTTAGTCTTTTGGGAAACAAGGGGATTTCCAAGAGACAAGAACAATTTCCAAAGACAAGAGAATGGCTTGAAGCAGGGGAAATCCCAGTTCCCCCAAATTGGGTACCCTGTTAATAAAAACCTTTTTCTTTTCCACCAACCTCAATTTTATGGTTCTGCAAGGCAGCAGACTGCAAAATCCCATTTTGCCCTGTAACGCAAACAAAGGATATTCTGGGAAAAGGATACAATTTGCAAAGGCAAAGAAACAGGAGAGTGGCAATTTGTTCTATTTGAAAGCATCAGGGATTTGTATAATTGCAGCATAGGGGCGTATGTGTGTGTTTATGTGTGTGTAAGTGGGCTGGGTGGACCTGGTTGATAACACAGTTTGGAACTACCTTTCCATGAGTGGGGTATACTCCACTGGAAAGTTTTCATGCTGTTTTTTAGAGAAGCAGCATAAATTGTCTTGACAATTAATATCTTCTCCATAGTCAAATTCAAATTTAGGAATAGCCTGGATTAGAATTACATCTCTCTAGCTTCTCTCTTGTCCTTATCTGTTCTTTTTAGACAATTGAAATTGCAGGTTTGATATGAACCAGTGGGTGAAAAATATTCCCTCTGTCAACTGGTTTATCTTGTTACTGACACAAATAATCAAAGTCAATTGGGTTAAACAAGCTGAAACACACTGTCAAAAGCCATTAGCAGTGTAAGAACCTCCAGCCATAAAGAACCCCTTCTGTATATCTTAGAGTTTTCCTCATGAAAGGAAAAACTCAAACTAAAGGAAACAACTGGTTCCATTTACAAGCTCATTCCTCTAGTGTCTTCTCATCAGCTCTGAGGTTTGATTTTTTTTCTTTCATTTTTTTCCTGGATATTGGGAGCTGTGCTATGTTATTGGTAATCTCAAATGTATAATGTTTTCTTGGTAGGGTTAAAAACCTGGATATATTAAAGTATGCCTATTGTTTAGGTTTTCAAAAGGAACAAAAATTAGGGTTTTTTAAATCAAAACTAAGGCAGAGGAAACAGATACCCCCTTCTTCCTTTTGAGAGATTCTTTTGCCCACTTCCTGGAGCCACTGTCATATTCTCCCCGCCCCAATGGCACCATACATCTACTAAATTCATACGCCTGCCAGTTCCCTGTGCGTACAGGGGTAGAGAGGCTTGGCTACTCTCATTGACAAGATGCTAGGCTCACAGGACTGTCAGAAACAGAAAACACTGATAAAGCTGCATCAAAACGTAAGTGAGCTGCAAATGGACCAATATTGAACAATCCTACTTCTTTCAACTGGTCACTTTCCTTTAAAGAAAATACCCTTGCAGGCAAAAGCGATATCTGATGCCTTCAATTTAATAACTTTATTAAAATGTCAGGAGAATAGGAATTACTTACGCCTGCCTGAGGCATTTTTGAATGTCCATACGTCCCTGCTGCAATGATTGACGAAACCAGATATACAAGATGGAAACAGAACCCACACCACCGTTTTCCTTTCTCTTTTGGGTCTAATCATCTCAGTCATGTGATGACCCTGGGTCAAAGTAAATAAAATGAAAGCAGAAAGAAAGAAAAATGGAGAGAGTTTTAATGTCTCCTGTAGATTCATTTTCACGAAACGCTGGAGGGAAGTATTATAAATAACATTTACGCAGGCTTCCTTGCTCCCCAGTGCCTCAGACAGATTTTGTCTTTCTTGAAGTATAGGCAGGAGGAGGTGAGCTCCAATCTGATCCTCTTTATTAGAGATTTAGTTAAAATCCTTCAAGCTTAATCTTGACCTTTGTTTAGAAAATAAATGGTTGATCTCCAATGGCAAGCCAAGCTCTGAGAGTTCAAGGAGCACTGCCAAGTTCCCTTAAACGCTATTCATGGATTTCTTGTGTGAAAATGCTGTGAGGCATTACTTGAAGCACAGGGCAAACAAACAGTTGCTGGTATCCTCATTATTCCAGGCTGTGCCCTGGGAGCAGATCCAGACCAGAAGGCCTATGAAGAGGGCTCTATCTTCCTTGTCCTACTGGGCACCAGAATTTTAGCTGCAGTGGTCAGCTGGGATTTCCCTAACCTGGTTTCCCATCTCCAATATCTGAAGAGGTCTTTTATCTCTAGACGTTATGAAAAAAATAAAGGATTAGTTGAAATAATTGAAACAACACTTTGAAATAGAAACTATATAGAGTTTATAGTATATTCACTTAAGCATAATTACTCATGATAATTATTTAAATTATAACATATAATTACTTATTATAAATGAAATTTGTGGGTTTCTGCCAAAATTGCAAGTCCTTTCTTTCAAGAATAAGCCAAAGTGTGTTGGCTCACTGTGTCTGGTTTGGACTCATTTGGATTTCTTTCCCTTTTGGTATCTAGTCCTGTTTATTGTCATCTGTATGATCCTTCTTGACCTTACTAAGATGGTCATTTTTCGTACGTCGGTGTTTATCAGTAATAGCAAAAACTTTGTGGTTATTGAATTACCTCATTTATGCTCTTTTTCAAGTGTATTGATAGAAGGTCACCCTTGGCCTTTAGGTATCCATCTGGAATGGCTTCTCTATTTGCCTAGATCTCCTGCTTTCTGCCACTCTCCTGCACTGTCCGATTGCTATCTTTCAGTCAGCCTGCTCCCTCCACATTCTTCTTAAGAGTAGACTGAAGGGAATTATTAAAATTTGCTTTTTTTGGAAAGAAGAACATCCACTAAGTTTGGGTTGAAAATAGATCCTCTATTTGATAGAAAACTGAATGCTATGACATTCCCTATGTAAACATTATTGAATTTTCTCCTTGGCTACTCTAGATATTCATAGATATTAGTCTTTAAAAACCATTCTCAGTCTTATTTATGATATACCACAGTGACACTTTAGGAAGAAAGGATCATAACATCAAACAAATTAGAATAATTAATCAGCAAACAAGCATTTGTAAAATACCCATAACATGCCTCTGTTGGTTTGTTTAATTTTATTAGCTGGATTTTATTTTAGATGGATTACAAACAAAGCATATTATTTTTTCTGTCATATTGTTTGTGATAGAAGGCAACTTTCACGTAATTATAAAACATTTTTAAAATGCTTATTGTGTAGATTCTGTCAAGTAAGTGTGACATAATAGAGAAAGCACTGTGAACATTGGTAGCATAGCCTATTATTTGAAGATAAATTGTGTGCAAATGTGTGTGTGTGTGTATATAATGACTATAATGGTTTTCTGTTTCCCTCAGCATGACTAAACTTTAGACAGGCTTCTTCCTGACTCTAGGCCCTGACCTCCCTTTTCTTAGATCATTTACATAAGAAAACTCACCATTGTAAATTCTGTCCCTGCCCCTTTGTAAATGTTTTTAAAAATCCCTTGCCAATCATGCACCAAGGACTGTCTTCTCAATGGAGTGAGAGATTACATTTTGAAATATAATCATCAAGGAAGCTAACGCCCTGTCTGCTGGTCTCTGAGGTAGGGTGGGAGCCTATGGACAAGTAAATAGCAAATGCAGATAGCCTGATCACAGAGAAAAACAGGGTTTTGTCTTACAGTTACCCATTATTGTTTGCTAAAATCTTCCTGTGGCAGACACAGACTTGCACTTTTCAGCTGGTTCTCCAAGAAGGGACTTGCTGCTTAGCTATGAGGAATTCCACTTAGCTATCTCCTTCACATCAAACCAAGGGCATGCCTTTCTTGGAGTGCTCTGGAAGGTGACTAAGCCATATAGTGGGCGCTAATATGTGCTTCCAATAATGGATTGAGGCAGGGTGGATACAAGGGTCCTTTCCACCAAGCTCATGATGACACTAATGAGCAAATTTCGATCTGGAGCTCTCCTATGGCCTGGCACAGACCTTGCTAGTCAGTCTATAATGCATCTGAAAGCTATCCCTGCTCACTTCTGCTTTATTCCCCCAAACCTTTCACATTTCTTATTACATCTCGGGGTCTACTTCCCAGGGAAACCAACTCCAACACTTCCCCCAAACAAAATATACATCAGTGGTTTTCAACTGGTGTGCTGTTGCACACTTGTGTGCAATACCTGACTACTTAGTCAGGGACACTGACCTCTTTTCCCTTAGACTGTCAAATAAAGAAATGACAACAGCCAACACAACAATAGCCATCTGGTGTGAATGATTAAAAATTATACCCATTTTTGTCAGATTGGCAAAAAGTATATTTTCTGGTGTGCTGCAGAATTTTAGTGATTAGTTTATGTGTTCCATGAGATGAAAAAGGTTGAAAATTGCTGATATATTCCAATGGATATTAAAATTATGAAGGCTAAACATTAAAACAGAAAGAAGCAAGTGCTGCTGGAAACACCCTGTGAAATTTCTAATACAGAGACAGTCACCAAATGATCTTCACTGTACAAAAGGGCCAACCACAAGAATCTTAAACATCATGAATGTTTTCAAATTACCCTAAAAATGAATTTTAAAAAGCTTAAAAAATTATCACTACTGAGAATACTTAAATTTCTCTTTAGTATGACTTATATGATGTTTATATTAACAATGCTGCCCTTTCTAAAAATATTTCTTTTATTTTTTCCCCTGTGCATTTCTGATTCATTCTTATTTTAAAGATTTTATTTATTTACTTTTAGGGAGAGGGGAAGGGAGGGAAACATCAATGTGCAAGAGATCATGGATATGTTGCCTCCCACTCACCCACCCTCAACTGAGGACCTGGCCCCAACCCAGGAATGCATCCCTACTGGGAATTGAACTGATGACTTCTCAGTTCACAGGCTGGCTTACAATCCACTTTTGAGCCACACCAGCCAGGGCAAGAGCTGCCTTTTTTTTTTTTTTAGAAGAGAGTATAGGGGAGATAAATGGTGATGGAAGGAGACTTGACTTGGGGTGGTGAACCCACAATACAATATACAGATGATATATTATAGAACTGTACACCTGAAACCTATATAATTTTACTAACCAATGTGAACCCAATAAATTCACTAAAAAAGAAAAATAAATACATATATAAAAATAAAAGGAGAGCTGTCTTTTTTGAGTACTTAATATATGCCAAGTATTACTATCACAATACATATACTTTCTTTTGTTTTCCCAATATATCTTTTTTTCCAGTGTTACTCAACATAATTTTCTTATGTAATCTCCATAGAATGTATGTTATTACCTTTTTAATAGATGAGGAAAACAAGGTTTAAAAACTAAATTGTCAATGATCCCACAGAGGCACGATTCAGATCCAAGTAAGAACAGAGAGATGCTCAGGCTCTTCCCCACGACTCTGCAGTGGCAGCTTACATGTGCCGATGCCATACAGGTTCCAGGCTTCACACGAACTATTTTATTTCATCATCATGACAGCCCTTAAGAAGGTACAGTTGTTATCTACATTTTACAGATAAAATAATTAAGTTCAAGTGAGTTTGTGTGATTCAAAAAGAGTAAGTCTTATAGGTAGAAGAGTTTGGATTTAGACCAAGGCAATCAGATCTCAGAGCTTACCACTATAAGCTGTGATGCTTCCATTAGGTAGACCTGCAGTAATCCAATTTACACAGATCTTCAGAAACAGCATTGTCAGCTATATCCAAGTTAAAGTTATCACAGGAAATCTAAGGACTATCCAGCGTCAGTTTTGCTAAAGGACACTCTGTACTTTTTAAACTTTTGTCTCTACTTCATGTTGACATGGCGGATCCTATCACTCAATGTTATTTACTATTAAGGCTGCCTGCTGCTTTTACAGAAATTAAAGTTGAATATGTGGTAAGCTCCAGAAAGTTATGTGTACTTTGATGGGCTGAGAGAGCTTCCAGGTGTTCAAATGAGAAATGACAGGCTGGTCTTAACTTTCCACTGAAATGTTTAACCAGCACAGTTTCTGGGTCTGAGCCTTTCCTCTTTGAGATGTGACAGAGAAAAGAGTAAGACAGAATGTCTGCCTACATGTCATTCCTTCAAACACCACTTTCTTGCCCCTGGGCCATTCCTCAAGCTCTTACCTCCAACTAGAATTCTCTTAATTTCTTTCACTATCTATCCAAATCCTTTAATCTTTAAGATCTGGCTCAAACCCCACTTTCTCCATGAAAACTCCACAACTTTTTCCTCTGTACAACCACCAACCACGTTCTTTGAGAGGATAAGTGACTTCTGTGCTCCCACATTTTTATACATTTATTCTAGCATACCCCATCATGTATATGGTATATGCATATTCTGTGGTATGTGATATAGCACATGTATATGCACATCCTAGATTGTTAGTTCTTTGAAGGCAAGGACCATATATTTTAATTATTCTTTTTATAAAAGATTTTATTTATTTTTATTTTTGGAGAAAGAGGAAAGGAGGGAAAAAGAAGAGAGAAGCATGAGTGTGTGGTTCATCTTGCATCCCCCCTACTGTGGACCTGGCCTGCAACCCAGGCATGTGCCCTGACTGGGAAGCAAACCAGCAGTGCTTTGGTTCGCAGGCAGGCCGGGGCTCAATCCACTGAGCCACTCCAGCCAGGGCTATTTTAATTATTCTTGAACTTGCTGTGCCTAGCAAGTGTCTGGCACATCTAAATGCTCAGGTTGTTACATTGATATTTAAGAATATAAGAATATTTAAAGGTGTAGAGAGGTATTACTTATTTAGCCAGACTTAATAGGACTGAAATTTCTGGTAGATGTGTCAGGAACATTCACTAATCCACAGATCCATTAATAACCTGTCTGGGAGAGTGGAGGTCAGGGACCATGTTTATCTTATTTCACAATGGCACCGCTGGCATATAGCATGATGTCCGGCACACATGACATCTGCTTATCACATCGCTGTTGAACCAACATCATAAGGCTATTATTCTTACAAGCCTGCCATAAGACACAATGTAACTCCTACCTGCATATTATTATTATGAAAAACCTCTTATTTTAAATATTATATTCCCATGACAAAAAAGGGGAAGTAACCCTTAGTCAAAAGAGGGACTTGGTGACCTGCTTCATTAGTGTACTCATAAATTTCTTCTGTCAGGCACTGTATGATATAATTTAGCAACAATCAAGATCCCTGTGACTTTCCCACCATTTATTGGCTCATATTACAACTAATGGTTAAATAGCGCTCTGATAAATCATGTCTTTATATGAGCACTAAAGAACAGCCCATGAGTTAATGGGCCAGGTGTACTGCAACTAACTCAAATACCTCTCTTTTTCTGGCAGAGCTTCAGCCACTGCATTTCAGTCTGACATGATCTGGCCAGCCCTTCCACACCTGGGGGACCTTTAATGCTTCTGAACACAAATAAAGGCCTCCATACCCACACCCACCCACTCACTCACCTGCATGTCTTTTTCCAGTCAGAATTTCATAATGGACCTCATGCTTCATTTGAAATGACACTTCCATTCTCCCCTGAGGGTCCTGTATATTCTCCAGTACACTCAATGCCCATAGGTGGTGAATCACCCTGTGAGAGTGGATGACAATGGCTTGTTTAAAATAAGAAACATGGAGAAGCCCCAGTAGCCTAATGGATAAGGCATTGGCATCCTAAAAGAAGAATGATGGGAGGGCCCAAGAGAAAATTAAAAAGGTGGAAAGTTGTCAGAAATCAACTCAAGGAAATAGTGAGGAGTTTTTGTCACTATGTCCATTTAGAACATGTTTTAGTACCCACAAAACACAAGGTTTTTCCCTTTATAAAGAAATTTTCTCTATGAATGTTTATAGGTGCATTGTTCATAATTGCTCAAAGGTATAAACAAGCCAAACTTCCATCAACTAATTAATGGACAAACAAAATGTAGTATATCCATATAACAAAGCATCATTTGACCATAAAAAGGAATGCTTTACTATTGCATGCTACAATGACGAGTCTTGAACATGTTAAGTAAAAGAAGCCAGGCTCAAAATGCCACATATTATGTGATTCCACTTATATGAACTCTCCAGAATTTACCAATCTATAGGAACAGAAAATAGATTAATACCTGGGGGAAGAGGTGATAAGGTGTTGATGGATAAAGGATATGGGCTTTTTGAGGTGATGAAAGTGTTCTAAAATTTGCTGTGGTAATGGTTGCACTTATTTGTGAATATACTAAAATCCATTGAGTTGGACACATATAAATGGGTGAATTGTATGGTATATTAGTTTGCTAGGGTTAACATAACGAAGCACCACAGACTTCGTGGATTAAACTACAGAAATTTATTTTCTGTGTTCTGAAGTTTAGAACTGTGACATCAAGGTGTTGGTAGAGTGGTTTTTTCTGAATATTGTGAGAGAAGGATCTGTTCTGAGGCACTCTCTTTGGCTCGTATAATAGGTAACTATCTTCTTTACTCTGTCTTCACATGTTCTTCCCTCTGTACATGTCTGCGTCCACATTTCTTCTTTTTATAAGGACACCAGCCATATTAGATTAGGGCCCACTCTAATAACATCATATTAATTTAATTACTTGATAAAGACCCTATCTGCAAATATGGTCACATTCTGGATCATATGTTAGGTTCGAAGGTTAGGACTTCAACATACATATTTTGATGGGACACAATTTAGCCTATAACATATGGTGTCCCCCTAGACGTTGTACCTGATTCTTAGATAGGGCTTACCTAGGTGGAGGAGGTTAAGTAAGAAACACACCTGTTTGTCACAGAGAAGACCTCTGCTGCCTTTGTGATTGATCCAGGCTCCCTTTACCCCTAAGTCCACAACTGTACAACTACAAGAGTACAGTAGGAATACACCAAGGTTCATAAAACTAGGGCCCATAATTTGAATCTAATAACTGTGTTTATTTAGCCTGCACAGTATTTTCACAATTTTTGAATTTGAATCTTTGAGTTCAAGGCACACTAGAATTTGCTATAGTTCTCACCATCTCCTATTTTACTACACATGGCAAGCTTTGATCGTTTGTTAACTACTTGAACATTTGAGCTTGAGACATTAGGAACAAATACATTGACTGGCCACAGCATCTCTTGGAATGTCTAACACAGAATTATTATTTAAAAAATAGCTGTTTCGTGATTTACTGTTCAGTGTAGAGGAACATTTATATGAGAGTTTGGATAAACTCACTATGTTTTTCTGGACTGTGTACAGTAGTTAATGGGCAAGATCTAAATCTGCAAAGAATTCCATTTTCAAATAAGAATTGGCTATGAGGAAGTTTCAGATATAAACAAGTAATTTTTATTTAAAATTTAAATCAAAATGTTCTTAAAATTAGAAACATATTTGAGGCATTTTCCTTCTTAGCTTAAAAGTCATATATGTAGGCAAGTAGGTTAGGACTTTGATATAGTGCAGTGACATATATTTAGATATAACATGCGCTCCATTTGCCTCCAGTAGAGTATATTATATGAGTAAGATTCATGTATCGGAGTTAGCTTACACCTGTATTTTTTTCCCCAAGTGCTTTGGAGGATGGTACTGTTAGAGTTTATTTTTAATTTCCTTACATCACAAATTCTTTTTTTAAAGATGTATTTATTTTTAGAGAGAGGGCAAAGAGGGAGAAAGAGAGGGAGAGAAATATCCATGTGTGAGAGAAACATTGATCAGAAGCCTCCTGCATGCCCCCAACTGGGGACAAGGCCCAAAACCCTGGCATGTACCCTCACCAGGGATCAAACCAGTGACCCTTCAGTTTGCAGGACATCGTCCAACCCACTGAGCGACACCAGTCAGGGCCCATCACAAATTCTTAACCCCATGATATCACATTGGTGAAATTACCAAGAAAGTGCAGTTTACTCCTTTTATAGGATATTACTGATCTCAGCCAAAACAGCATACTTCCTGTAGGAGGAATTTAGCTGTACTCAAAACTATTGTTTTGAACCCTGGGCTTCTGATCATGTCTTCATTTCAGAAGGAAAACTTGGGAGTCTACATAATGACCTACAAAGTTTTCTACACCCTGAAGCAGAACAGACCCTTCCTCTGGAATTACAGGTGTTACTCATAGCACCTGTAACTCCCTTGCTTTGCTTAATGAACCTTGTGCCAGTATTTTTGACAGCTAAGTGTGCATTGGCATTATCCAGAAGGCTTGTTAAAACAGATTCCTGGACTCCATCTCTAGGGCTTCTGAGTGAGTAAGTTTGTAGTGAGGCCCAAGGATTTGCATTTTTAGTAAGTTTCCAGATGATGATGCTGGTCCTTGAGAATCACTAACCTACATAACAAATGTGAACCCTGCCTCTCCACTTCACCTGAAACATGGCCTTATCCTAATTTTTAAAATTTTTGAAAAGTTCTGGGGAAGGAGTCTCACTGACTAGTTTATAAATGTGCAACCTTTCAATTGGTGAGGCTGTGACATCTGTTTGTGGAGAGACTCCGAGGAGGCATGCGAAGCAGACTAAAATGGTTAATGGACACCATACTCTTTCTGTGAGTAGGTTTAGAAAGAAGAGTTAAAGAAACTTTCTTTTGAGTATTATAGAATCACCTGCTTATTTTATTCATGATGTTTTATTTTGAAATTGTCATATTCAACAGCTTGACCAAATGATTAGTGGTCACTTGAGTTTTACATTTGGAATCATGAACTAGAAAATAAAATACAGACAGATCATGTTTGTGAAACCTATTATGACATGCATGGGTCATAAAAATGTGAGGAAATAGGAAATATGGAATAATAGTCACTCATTTGTTCTTCAAAGCCAGGCCTCATTTTATAATGTGGAGTAAAATATCTTTTTATCAGCTTGGGCTAATCTCAAAATTGTGGATTTCTTCAAAATTGTTCACACTGAGGTTTTGTTTCTATATTTATTGAAAATGCGGACATCAATAATTGTTCCTGTTAAATCCATATTTTTTACATACATGTCTTATTCTTCCTTTTATTTAAATAAAACTTATTAGGGTAACATTGGTTAATAGGATTAAATAAGTTTCAGGTGTACAACTGTATGATGCATCATCTGCATGTTCCATCGTGTGCTCACCACCCAAAGTCTAGTCTTCTTCTGTCACCAAATATTTGACTCCCTTCTTCTGTCACCAAATACTTGACTCCCTTCTTCTGTCACCAAATATTTGACTCCCTTCTTCTGTCACCAAATATTTTGAAAGGTTCTGGGGAACTTTTCCCATCTCCATCTTCTCCCACCCTCTTTCCCCTCTGATAACCATCATACTGTTATCTGTGCCTGTAAGTTTGTTTGTTTTGTTTGTTTGTTGCTTTTTATTTTATATCCCACATATATGTCAAGTCATACCGTTTTTGTCCCTTTCTAACTTATTTCACTTAGCATGACACTTTCAAGATCCATTCATGTTGTCACAAGTGGCAACATTTAATCACTTTTTATGACCCAGTGTTATTCCACTATATAGATGTACCACATCTTCTTTATCCAACCATTGATTGAAGGACACTTAGGTTGTTTTTATATCTTGGCTATTGTGAATAATGATGCAATGAACTTAGGGGTACATACATCTTTACAAATAAGTGTTTTTAAATTTTTAGAGTGGATAGTCAGAAAAGGGATTGCTGGGTCATATGGCAGTTCTATTATTAATATTTGAGGTACCTCCATACTGTTTTCCATAGAGGCTGCACCAACTTACATTCCCACCAGAAGTATACAAGGGTTCCCTTTCCTCCACATTCTCTCCAACACTTACTGTCTCTTGTTGTTTGATTATAGCTATTCTAACAGCTAAGAAATAGTATCTCATTGTAGTTTTGATTTGCATTTCCCTTATAGCTAGTGAAGTTGGGCATTACATAGGTGTCTCATACATGTAATTAATTTGAATCTTACAATAACCCTTTAAGATATTATCCAATAATATTATCCATTATTATCCTTTACAGAAATTGAGGCTTCAAATATTTTAATCACTTTCCCATGGTCACACTTTCCTAGTCAGATTTGGTATAGGACCTGGGTGCCTGGGTTTTTTCCACTTTTAAAACTTCTTCCACATAATTTCAAAAGTACTGCACCAGATATTCATAGCAAGAAAATGACTAGGGCATCAGAGTAGTAAAGCAAAATGGGGATCTCTGAGGTCCCCAGAGATTTGTATTACCTTGAAAGTCAAATGAGACATTGGGGTTGTTTTTGGAAAATATGATCTAATGGTTGAAAAAAAAGGCTAACAATTTCAGTATTTTGTTACTTTTGCCCAATTTTTTAAAACCGATTTTTATTACCTTGACCACGTTTTGAGGGCAAATATGTGCTAAGAGTTAAAGAGAAGAAAGAAAAATACACTCTGAAGGAAAAGATGTTATGACTATAATGTTATAACAGAATAAGCTTCAGTGTTAAGTCTTCAATGTTAGAGTATTTTGTTATATTATTTAATTTATGCTCATGCATCCAAGTTTGCCTTTTCTTGCTCATAGTTCCTGATTTTTAGATTAAGGTAAAAACCCACATTATTTTCATGCAGCTCAGAAAACTTAGTGGCTTTCTTTCTTTAGGACTCAACCACAGGCTGATGGAGGGTGATGTCAGCTCCCAATTAACAAGGCAGGAGTAGTATTTACTGCTATGAAACTTTAGTGTGTGCAGACCATATCCTGTCCTTTAAATGACATACCCCAGCAGTTAATTTATGCTGATTTATAAATGACATAAAAAAGCCAACATTAGCTTTCTTTTGCATGGGGGCATGAACATATATATCCAACTTGTATCTGGCTTTGCCAGGTGATTCTACTTACACTTTAGAGTCTGGTGTTCCAGTACTTGGTTTAAAAACAGTGAGATCCTTGCCCTGACCTCCAATGTCCTGGACAGGTTATTAATGGATCTGTGGATTAGTGAATGTTCCTGACACATCTACCAGAAATTTCAGTCCTATGTTCTATGAATATCACATCGCCACTC
>CM052540.1:61267087-61294324 GCA_028533065.1 Trachops cirrhosus | reverse complement strand
GGAACTCACATCGGCAAGGCTGATCTGGAATAGTCGTGTGTTCCAGATTCAATTTTTTTCCGTGCTCACAGTGCTTTTACCTAGACCACCATTCCTAGACTGCTGAGCACCTATTCACTGCCATGGCGTCCTCAGTGAAGGCTCTGTCCAAGAAATTCATTTTACAACAAAAGGAGTGGCGATGTGATATTCATAGAACTTACTGGTATCAGTACAAATTGCATCATCCAAAACCAAACCGAGATGGAGAAGGAATGAAGGTGGTAAAAACAATCCACTCGACATACAGCGAATAGGGGAATGCATTGCCTGCTGAGAACTAAAAATAGTAATAAAACTGACCAACAGTCAATCTGCTTTTTATATAATCCCCATGTGCTGGCAAATCTGACCATCAGTGATCAAATTCTCTGCAAGGGAGACTGTTTCCTTCACCCCTCTTTGGTTCTTTACTGAGTACTAATTAAAGTAGCATTTAAATATCCAGATTATTCTTTACAAAAATTATTAGGCCACTATCTGGGGCAAAGGTTTTCAAAAAGATTTTTCTGCAGAGCATGGGTGTCACACTTTTTGACTGAGGGCCACATCAGCCTTGCCGTGCCTTCAAAGGGCCAAATGTAATTTCAGGACTGTATAAATGTAACTACTCCTTAACAGTTAAGTGAGAGCTTGGTGCTGCTGCTGGGTAGAAACAAGGTGCCAGGCCCGATAAAACAAGGTGGAGGACCGGATTTGGCTGGAGGGCCTATGTTTGCCACCTGTACCGTAGAGTCTCCCTCCCTTCATAGAGTAATCCTAGAGTAGTCTTACAGTCTATTTTTTAATTAAAAATTATATTTTATTAACTGTGTTATTACAGTTGTCCCAATTTTTCTCTCTTTGTCCCCTCTACCTTGTACCCCCTTTCCCTCCAGCATTCTCTTCTTAGTTCATGTCTATGGGTCATGCATATAAGCTCTTTGGCTTCTCCAGTACCTGTATTATTCTTAACCGCCCCCCAATTATTCTGTACCTACCAATTTGTGCTTCTTAGTCCTTGCACTTTTCCCCTCATTTTCCCCCTTCCCCCTCCCAACTGATAATTGCTCCAAATGATCTCCATATCTATGATTCTGTTCCTGTTCTTCTTGTTTGCTTAGTTCATTATTTGGATTTAAGTATTGATAGTTGTGAATTTGTTGCCATTTTAATGTTCACCATTTTGATCTCCTTCTTCTACATTCTTTTACATTCTGAAGTAGAAAACTTTACAACTGTACCTGAGAATTGCACTTTTAAAAGAATTGATTAGAGTGCAAGCATCACATTATAAAAAGGATCTTGGCATCTCTTAAATTAGATTCAGATCATTAAGTAAGAGACAAAACAACTCAAAGCTAAAATATTGTTGACCATTGTTGAATAAGAATCAATCAGAAAATAAGACAAGCAAACATGAAATTATAACAATAAAATAAAGGAATCATTTAAAAAATGTTTCTTTCATTTTACCAAATAGGATGCAAAAGCACTCATCTGCTCTTTTGATTTTGTAAAACTAGCAAATTCTTCAAGTGTGCCAGATACCACAAACAATTCTCAGAAAGTCTTGAGCAAAAGGTGGAAAGAAGCCCATGACGGCATTAAGTTGGGCAGAGAGGTATCACTCGGCAGATCTTGATATGCCAGAAACCATCCAGATTTCAAGGCAAATTTCATCCTTTAGGGGTGTCCAACTTTGGGTGTCTCTGGGCCACACTGAAGTAGAGTTGTCTTGGGTCATACATTAAATACACAAACACTAACAAAAACAAATAATTCTCAAAGTGTTTTAAGTAAATTTACGATTTTGTGTTGGGCTGCATTCTTAGCCATTTTAGGCCGCATGCAGCTGGCAGGCCATAGGTTGGACACCCCTGCTAGGTGCTCCAGGCATGGTGCTTGTGATCTTTTCAAACCTGGTGTACTGGACACTGTCCTGCCCAGATACCTTGCCCCCAATCTTTTTCACCAGCACTATGCTCTTTCCCAGAGTTCCCTAGCCTCTGTATTCTTTGCTGCCAAAGTCTCCTCTTTGTCAGAGGACTGTCCTTGGGCACATAAACTGCCTTACCAATAAAAGAACTGTCTGGGAATATTTCTATCCACTGGCTGCCTGCCAATGACGGACTGAGGTGAGAGTACAAAAGCCCAGCTCTTTTGTCTCAAAAGGTAGGACAAACCCTGCTGTCATTTATGTTCCAGAGTTTCCCAAGGGACAGTGCTGAGACCAGGACTCCACAATGCTCCTGTTTGGCTTTTTCCTCTTCTCTCTCATCCCTCTCACTTCTCTCAACTCCTGAAGTCACTTCTGTAATAAACCACCCATTCATGAATCTTTATCTCAGATTCTGCTCTTAGGGAACCTGGCCTAGACAACTAATAAAAATATTTGAATCCTAAAAATGAATTGACATCAAAACTAGAAAACTACCAAATTGGAATACATATTCATATATCATATATACACAACCACAATGAAATAAATTCCTGTGAAACCTGACAACAAATCAATGTCTATTGCAACTGAACTAAGTTGATTTAATTGCATATATATTTAATCCACAATGTGAGTATATTCCAATGTAATGTTAATGATGCTGGGGAATGTCATCTTCAAAGGTAACAGGGCTATGGCCCTGTCTGATTCCAGAAGCTGGTGAGGAAGGATGCTGCCCTCTTACCCACATCATTTGCAGCATGCATTCTGCTCAGGAAGTAGGGACCCACTTGTGTGGGGAAGACCACATGTTTTCCTTGAAGAAAAGTCTCTCTCTTCTCAAATAAGATAGACCCAGTGTACTTGCAGTTGTCTGACATCTGCTAAATAGGCAAAAAAGCCTTTCATTCTACAATTATAGACCAATTGCAGAGTAGAAATGTAAATACTCTTTGAGTAGCATATAGACCAATAGTCACCCTAGAGTGTAATTGGCTAATTCATCAGCTTAGGTGGATAACTCATGTCAGATACTTCTCATTTGGATTGGAGTTGAAGCCAAAGCTGGCAGGCATATTGAAAAAAAAAGTGCATCCCTGAATAAGAGGTGGTAATAAGGAACATAGCGAAAAGGCACTCACAGGGAGGCTGTTGTGCATAAGACGATCTCAAGACAATTATGTTCAAGCACAGCTTAGCCTTTCTTCAATTGGGTGGTGTCAAAGGAACTGTATTTCAGAAACCTACTGAAAGAAGATTTAACATTACTGCTAAGGTAGCTTAGTATGATGAGAAATCATTGCAGCTTTCTCCTGTTTTCTAATTCAGATCTTAGTTTCTTAGAGTAGTGATGTTAAGTTAGTTTCTAGAAATTCTTTCAGCAGGATGCTCTGTCAGAAGCTTAGTTAAATATTAGTGGCAATAATACTCACCTGGTTAATGCCAGCACTGCTTCAGGCACCTTAACTTGTGTGAGCTTTCTTGGGGGAATGGCACTCAATCTGTGGTTGTTCCAAAGTGGCCTACAAGTTCTTTTCATTGTCCTCTGGATTGGAAAAGCCTGGGACCCAATATTTAGTATTTGTTGCATGTTTTACAAAGTATACATGAATGCTGATGGTTTGCTAGAAAGTTTCTTCTCTTACAAAGAATGGGAACAGTTGGACACATTATATTGATTGGTGATGTGGATTTTTTTAAGATTATGAAAAAATTCTTTTCAGATTTTCTTGAAATAGAGTCATTCTTCAACAGATCATTTTTACATCAGTAACTTTAGGATAATATTTCCTTTGATGTGCCCTCTTACCTTGTAAATCACACTTCTGTAGGGCCATTTCCTCTGTGAAAGAGTGGGTTTTGGTGCTTCAGGGGAAGGGTGCCAGAACTCAGTCCCCAAGAGAATACAGGGAGTCTGCTCAGTTTTGATTGTTAAATTAGATTTTACTTTGTGTCTGCAGCTTGCAAATTAGCCCAAAACATAGGCTTTGCTGAGAATTAAAGATGTCATAAATTTCTTAAGCATGTTGAGGCTCCAGTGTGGTGAACTCACCTATTTCTTCCATACCACATAGAAGGTGCCCCCTCCATCTGTGATTCTAGGCATGAAGCTTACTGCACAGAAGGTAGGATGATGAGGAACAGGGCTTCTCAAACTTGTGGGGGAAGGACCACTTTCCGAAAGTTTCTATACGTCTTCAAGCTATGATTTTGTAAAATGTAATGAAAATAAATTATGAAAAATCAAATAGGAAAACAAATACATATAAAATATAAGCCCTACCTTTTAAAATTAGATGTAACATATAAAATTACTTTGCCAAATTACTTATGTGATCATAAAAATGTACTCTCAATTTCTATGCGTATTGTGTTGTGGGCTGGTAGTAGTCCATGGACTGGAGACTGTTTGAGTAGCACTGGTGTACAGGAATTGAAAGGCTTCCTGCCCTGAACATTTTAGAGAAGAGAGAGAAGCAGATCAAGAAGACAGAATACAAGCCTCTTTTTTTCTTCCCACTGACATGGACTTCCATCGTGGCCAAGGGCAATGGCATACCTTATTGGCAGAGCTAACAAGGGAGGTAGATGAAGAACTCAGGGGTGCCTGCCTGTCCCTTCGCAAATGCTGAACAAAGTGAATCGTGAGCATTGGATCTACTACAGATCACTGAGGCAAGGCGTCAAGTGACCATGTGATAGAGGTTGCGGGTTGGGTAAGTGAGGCCAAGATATAGATGGAGAACTTGCCAGAGTCTCAGCAGGGTCTGCAAGCAGCAGTGTGACCCAAGGTAAGATGAAATCACTCAGAGATGGTAAGATGGGACTGGACTGAGGGAGGAACTACAGTTGTGCCTGTTGCAATCTTTAGCACCACTTGCCTGCAAGCTATGGGATAGAACCAGTCATGCTTGGTGGTTCCTGGAAAGCACCAGAAAGCAGTCCAGAGCAGCCACTCTTCAGCAAAAAAGGGGACAGCACAAGGTATGAATCCACACATCCAGAGCCTTAGAGAGGGGCTGGGCAGGGGCAGAACCTATAGGACTGAGCCTTTTACCCAAAACAGATAAAGCATTTACTCCAATAGACTATTGTATAAGACAAAATTTATGAGGCTGAACTGAAGGCCACCTTCTTCCAGGTATTAAGGAGCATCCAATAGTTTACAAGGAAAATTAAAAAAATTGTATTTTCTCAGCATGTCTAGGTGCAATTTTTAAAACTGCAACCATTACTACCAAGAATGTGCATATCTCTGAACAGAGAACTGAACCCTTCATGAATTAATCACCCTGACATCTTTCTTAGAAGAAATATAGAAATAATAAATTTTTTTACAGTCGTATCATTTCTGGGGTAAGTGAGTTCAGCAGAAAGATTTCTAATTTCCTAACCTCACTATTACTCATTTTATTTACAAATGTCTGAAAATGACTATAAATTCTCATGGCTGCCTTCCAGTCAAGGCGTTTGGCCTTTCCTCATGCCATTCATTCAAAGCTTCCCTACAAGTGAAAGTATATTAGCAACAGAAAAAAAGAATGATTCAAATTTCCAAGGTCTTTGTAGGCTCTTAAATGACACAGTTAAAACCTCACTTTGAAGTAGATAATAAAAGTACTACTACAGGGACTAATTTCTAGAATTAGTAAATACAATTCCTGGTGCACGGCACATCTCCATCAACCTCTGGGAAAAGAGGGAGGATTCATTTGTTTTCATTTATGGAACTATCTAAACATTATTTTTCTAACATGATCATGTTACAAAATAGTGTGGAAAGCTGTATGAGAGATTCTTAAAAAGTTATTTTATACTTAAAATTTATAGAAGTTATAATCACTAAATAAATTATTAATGAAAAGACAAACAGAAGGGGATTTTTTATATTTTCTGGACAGACATAATTATAGTTAAGTAACTACTCAAATATCAAGACAGCCAATATTTAGTAAGGCCTTCTAGTACAGTATATCTCCCACTTTAATATGCAAAGGAAGCACTTGATTCAATAGTCGTAGGTGGGGCCCAAGATTTGGCATTTTTACAAGCTCCTACTTGATGCCAATGTTACTGGTCTAGCAACTATACTTTAAATAGCAAGATATAGAGAAGCCTCTGAACTTTCTATTATGCAGAGCTACTTTTCTTGTTTCTGAAGTCAAAAACTGGCCAGTGGAGTCAAGTGACCTTGACATAAAAAGTTCTTGAAGAGAGTAGGAGAGATACTTCATGTCCTTACCTGTCAATACTGGTACATATTGCTTGGAGACCTTCCTGAAGGTGGAAGGGTTAAACTTTCACTCCCTCAATGTATTTCCTCTGCTCCTGCATTCCCCATTGGTCCAAGATTGATTCTCCTGATTTTTCTCCAAGGCACAATTAACTCCCTCTGCATTGCTGATCTAAGCGATTGCAGGAAAGCAGTTAATTCTAACAGGTCTGATTCCACATTTTTAATGCCTCTCCATGCAGAAAGCTGGCGGTCATAGTGTTCTATGGCCTCAGTGACAGATCTTAGATAAAACAATGACCACTTTTGATTTGTTCAATTTTGTATTCTATGACTCATGATGCCCAGTAGTCTATTTTGAATTGGGGTAATATTTTGCCTGCCAGTGTTTGGTCCTACCTTTTCATACTTCTTTTCTTAAAAACATTTCAAATACATGTTGCTATGAACAGTAAAATGATTAGTTCATTCATTCATTTGTTTATTCATTCCTATTTTATTGAGAACACAGTATATGCTAGGTAGTTGATGTAGAAATTGATAAAAATGGTTCACACTCTTGAGGGGTGATTCGTTCTGGGATTAAATTTCAGCCAAGTGGGACTGAAAAACCTGAACATTTTTGGTTTATAAAACATACTTATTTTTCTCATTTAAGCCTGAAGGTGTACAGTTGCTAACATCAGTTTCACACCTTGAGAGATCAGAGAGAAGTCTGCAATTCTCTGACTTTTTCTTCGAGGCTACCTGATAGTTGTTGCAGCTCCAGCTCCAGTCATTGTGCTCAGGTTCCAGAGAGTAGAAGAGAAGAGAGTAGTGTTCATTCCCGAAAAATATTGTCAGATATCTGCACCCGACTTCTTATGTTTCATTGACCAGACCTGTGTCACAGACCTATCCTTAGCTTCTAGAATGATTATGAGATGCTTATATTTTTTGTTTGTTTTGTTTTGTTTTGAACTGAGCACATTGAGATCTCTAACAAAATTATGAATGTTAGAAATAAGTGGAGAATGAATATTAGGTAAGCATTTACATTTTTAAAATGTTTAATAAATTAAAAAACATATTTACTGATTTTAGAGAGAGAGGAAGGGAGAGAGAGAGAGAGAAACATCAGTGTTAGAGGGAAATCATCGATCAGTTGCCTCCCCCATGTGTCCTGACAAGGAGTCAACCCACAACCCACGAAGCCACCCAGCCAGGGCAACACAGGCTCTTTTTAAACATCTTCAGTTGGCAAATTAAGAGTCACTGCTAGTTAATTCTGACCTTCCTAGATAACCTGCTGGATTTTTTACCAGAAAAACATCGAAAACATTACATGTGTTTAGTTGAGGAGGTTTGTTTCATTGTGTGAGTTAAGGTCCAGACAGTGTTTCTCTTCTGAATTGCTGGTGTTCGTGGCAATTTTAGCTATGCATGACTGAATATAGATTGTTTATATAAACTTCATTTATCTCTATGCAAGCCAGTACATTGCACAAAAGAACAATTCAGTATTTTGTTTTCATTTTACTATGAATATTACTTACTTTCCCTATTTTGATCCAGACAAAAAACAACATGGAGAAACACTGATCTCAAGGACATATACTTGCTGATGTTTTATTCTGCAAATTATGAACTCATTAGATGTATTCAAAAACACTGTATTTTATATTTTTTCCCTCACCAAATTGTGTCAACAACTTACCACTTTCCCCTTGGATAGTACCCTTCTGACTTTAAGGTCAAAAATAGTTATTAAGAGCTTTTATTAGCTTGGACATGTTCCTGCTGTAGCATTTGATGGTCCAGCAAGTGTGCGATTAAAACCAGAAGAAAACAGGCAGTTAAACATGATAGGCCTTGACTGACAGTTAAGCAAATGCCAAATCACAGGAAATTTCATATTTACCTGGAGAATGGTCATAAAGCCTTCCCATCCATCAATTTATCCATCTATTCAATAGACATTTATTAATGGGTAAACAATGATGAATAAGCCCTGGCTGGTGTAGCTCAGTGGATTGAGCATGGGCTGAGAACCAAAGGGTCGCCAGTTTGATTCCCAGTCAGGGCACATGCCTGGGTTGCAGGCCAGGTCCCTAGTGGGGGCCATGTGAAAGGCAACCACACATGATGTTTCTCTTCCTCTCTTTTGCCTTCCCTTCCCCTCTCTCTAAAAATAAATAAATAAATAATTTTAAAAAATGATGAATAAGATAAAATATTATTGAAAAACCTAAGCCCTAATAGAGAAGATGATGTAAAAACACATTCTTGTTATAAAAGACAGAGATTATTATAGTTTGAGGTGGGGTGAGTATCAGTGATTGTTGGTGGAGTGTGGCCATGAAAGGGTTAATAGTGATAGAGAAATTATATAAAGTTCAAACCTGAAAGATTTGAACATATTGAGATCAGGAGGTAAGGCAAAGAGGATGCTTGCATTTTACTCTGAATAGCATGAGCAAACATCTTCAGCAAAGAAACAATAGAATATGTACAAGAAACTGTGGACTATTTAATTTGTCAGGAGCAAAGAATTTAATAAGTGGAGTGATCAGAAATAATTTATATTCTATTACTCTCTCAGGAGAATCTTTCCCATGCCTCCAAGTTGCCCAGATGCTCTCGCTCTGCCATCCCGAGGTATCCTGTGTTTATCTCCATCATACCCAAACAACTAGAATATATGGCTCAAAGGTCTAGTAGATGTTGGGGTCCACCCTGCCTGGTTTCAGGAGCTGTAACCCCCTGTGGCTAAGGCTGAGTGAGAAACCTCTGAAAACCAGGATGCCTAAGGAGACAAAACTTATTTCCCTGACAATGAGCACTGCCTGCTCTATGCTTGGCTCCCTTTGCTTGGTCGGATAGTCAATGATGGGTAACAATTCTCTGGAGAGAATGAACCTAAGACAGACACGATCACGTGGGAATAAGCAAGCCATCAGGGAAGAGACTCAGGAAGTTGTGGGAGTGAAGGGGTGATTGACATTACCCCTGCCCCTTCAGCTTTGACAAAGCCTGAGTCCTTGTTCTGGATATGAGAAATCCAAGTCTCCCGGATGCCTTTGTTTTCTCCGCCTGACTCAGGGCTTGCAGAAATAGCAGGGGTGGTGCAGTCCAGACCAGAGTCAGCGGGCCCCTGGGGTAAATTAGACCTGGGGCATAAAATATGCAAAATCCTGTGAGACCTGCTTGCTAAGGATGCTCTTGGATATGTAGGCATGGGCAGGAAACGAAACTAAGCCTGTATCTGTTAGATGATAACAGCCCCAAAACTCAGCGTGAGCTTTTTAAGCTCTTTGGAAAATACCTACCTGTTTTTGATCTTCCTTGTTAGATGATAATCCACATTCTGTATCCATTCACCTACCCAATACTACCTAACAAAAAGCCTGCTCAGGCAGGAAGGCAGGGCGCTCTATACTAGAGAGAGTGGCCATGCCGTTCCTATTCCCCCACAGGACTCAGTAGTCCGTGTGTATTTCTCTCGTATTGTGAGCATCTGAAGCATTTGTGGTCACCGCAGGCCGGTGGCTGCTTCAAGTAGAGGCTGTGTTTTTCAAACTGCAAGTTGTAGTTTGAAATCATTTACCTATTTTTTAAAATTTACTATTCATTTGCATCTATATACCTATTTATTCTTTCTTGTGTTCTTCATTTCTTCTTGTATAATTAGCCTTCCATCTGGAGTCATTTTCTTTCTGCTTGAAGAATCTCATGAAGGATTTCTGTAGTGGCAACAAAATTCTCTCAGTTTTTGTTTGCCTGAAAACATTTTCATTTTGGCTTCATCTTAGAAAGCTATTTTCCCTAAATAAGAATTCTAAGTTGGCAGCTTTTTTTTCATCACTTTGCAGATGTCCTTTCATTTTCTTCTGGTCTCCAACATTTCTGTTGCAAATTTTGAAGTCAGTTGGTCTTTTATTAACCCTTTGAAGTTGATATTGTTTTTTTTCCTCTGGTTGCTTTTAAGATGTCCTCTTTGTTTTGGGCTTAAAATGTTTTTTCTTTGTAGTTATTCTGCTTGGGGAACAAAGACTTTCTTAAATTTCTGGTGTCTTTTGTTAGTTTTGCAAAAATGTTTGGCTGGTTATTTCTTCTCTTCTATTTAGGATGTTCAGGTACACATATATTAAATATATTCTCTGAGTCCCAGGTCTTTCTCATGTTCCTTTGTGTATTTTTTAGCTTTTTGTCTGAGCAGGTACCGATTTGGGTATTTTCTATTGATTTCTATTCCAGATCATTAATTTTGTATTCTGCTGTCTATAGCATTAAACTTATTTATTGAATTTGAATTTTTAAATATGGTTACTGTATTCTTAAATTCTATTATTTTAATTGGATTATTTTTTCATAGATTATGGTTTTCAGTGAAATTCTCTTATCTTTAAACCTCTTTTTTTGAAAATATTAATTATGATTATTTTAAAGTCTTTGTTTGATAACTTTAGTGTCTGGATCACTTATTGATCTATTCCCATTTAGATCTATTCCCATCTATTCCCATGTTTATTTTTGCTCTTGGCCTTCAGTCATTTGATCCTTTGAACAAGTATGCTGCCGGCTAATTTTGGATTGAATGTTGGACATTGTCTATGAAAAATTATAGGAGATGTTAATTTTCTCCAGAAAGATTTTAATTTTCTTTTGGAAGAAAGATATAGTACAAGCAAAATATCTAGATTCAGTGAGGGACTGAATTAATTTGAAATTATATTTTAGGACTTGTGAGAACTGGTATATTTATAATCTGTATTTATTCCTAGGACCTAATCTTTAAAGGATATTCAATGAAATCTTGGAATAATTTCCCTAACAGGATATAAACTCAATTTTCTGTCTCTCTATCACCAATGCACAGCTTAAGCACTGGCAAATGTTTTTGGGTAAAATACATGCAGAATGTTGGGCCCAGTTTTCTTTATAGTGCTGGGCCTTTAAGTAATGGCTGTTTTTGCATTCTTGAACGCTAATTTTTGACCTCTCAGGTCAGTGACCCTGCCAGGCATTAGAACACTACTTTCGCTGGCTTTGGTGCTCTGAGTTGTGTATTAGCAAGTTTCCAAGAGGAAAAAGCAGAAGCAAATATAGGATCACTGCAATCCATGTTTCTTTTCTCTGCAGTTTATATTTCTGGCTGCTTTGGCTGTTCTTTAATATCTTTATACCTATAGTTAAGTTTTGATTGCCAACTAATTGTGAATGGAGGGGAAGAGCTATATACACTTCATAGGGCTAGAGAAGCCAGAAATCTGCTGTGTCTACTGATATAAAACCCATGGTATCTGGCATCTTGTGCTTGTTATATTTCTGAGATGCACAGAAATATTTCCTCCACCATTCAACAATATTTCTAACATTTCAACAGTCTGGTACTGGCATAAGCATAGACACATAGATCAATGGAACTGAATATAGAGCCCAGAAATAAACCCAAGTCTCTATGGTCAATTAATATTTGACAAAGGGGAAGAAGCATAAAATGGAGTAAAAATAGTTTTTTTAACAACTGGTGCTGGGAGATCTGGACAACTACCTGGAAAAAAAGAAACTCAATCACCAACTTACAACATATACAAAAATAAATTCAAGGTGGATAAAAGACTTAAATATAAGTCGCAACACCATAAAAGTCCTAAAGGAGAACATAGTCAGGAAAATCTCAGCAATGTATTCACTGATATATACCTTAGAGCAACCAAATGCACCTTTTATGGACATAAAGGACAGAATAAACAAATGGGACCTCGTCAAAATTAAAAGCTTCTGATACTTCCAGCCAAAATTGAGGCTTAGGTAGACACACTGTCTGCTCACACAACCAAAAGATGGACAACAACAATTTAAAAACAAAAAACAACCAGAACTAACAGAAAACTGAACTGTATGGAAGTCTGACAACCAGGGAGTTAAAGAAGATACACACATCCATTCCAGTAGGAGAGGCGGAGATGGGCAGCTGGGCAGGGAGGACTTGCGGCAAGGCAGTGGCTGGAGGATCAGGAGAGGCAAGGCAGTGGCTGGTGGAGTTGGCAGTCCCACATTCATGTGTGTATAAACTGGGAGAAGCAGCTGGGGAGCTGGATGGTCTGTGCAACCCAGGGACTCAGCACGGGGAAATAGAGCCTCAAACCACTGATTGGAAACACCTGTGTGGGTTGAGGAGGCAGTGGGAGAGACTCCCAGACTCACAGGAAAGTTTGTTGGAAAGACCCAGGCTCCTAGAATGTACACAAACCCACCCACAAGGGAATCAGCACCAGAAGGGCCCAATTTGTTGTTGGGAAGTGGGGGAAGTGACTGAAATCCAGCAGAGAGTAGAGCAAGTGCCATTGTTCCCTCTCGGACCACTTCCCCACATATAGTGTCACAATACAGTGACACGGGTTACTCCACCAAGGTGAATACCTAAGGCTCCACCCCTCACTATGTAACAGGCGCGTCAAGACCAAAAAAGTGGCCCAAATGAAAGAACAGATCACAGCTCCAGAAAAAATACAACTAAGCAACGAAGAGATAGCCAACCTATCAGATGCACAGTTCAAAACACTGGTAATCAAGATGCTCACAGAATTGGTTGAAGTTGGTTGCAAATTAGATGACAAAATGAAGGCTATGCTAAGTGAAATAAAGGAAAATGTACAAAGAACCAATAGTGATGGGAAGGAAACTGGGACTTAAATCAATGGTATGAACCAGAAGGAAGAAAGAAACATCCAACCAGAAAAGAATGAAGAAACAAGAATTCAAAAAATGAGAGGCTTAGGAACCTCCAGGACATCTTTAAACATTCCAACATCTGAATTATAGGGGTACCAGAAGGGGAAGAGGAAAAGCAACTATTGGAAAGGTTATTTGAACAAATAATGAAGGAGAACTTCCCCAATCTGGCAAAGGAAATAGACTTCCAGGAAGTCTAGGAAGCTCAGAGAGTCCCAAATAACTTGGACCCAAGGAAGTACACACCAAGGCACATCATACTTACATTACCCAAGATTAAAATTAAGGAGAAGAGCCTAGAAAAAGCAAGAGAAAAGAAGACAGTTACTTACAAAGAAGTTCCCATGAGACTGTCAGCTGATTTCTCAGAAGAGACCTTGCAGGCAAGAAGGGGCTGGAAAGAAGTATTCCAAGTCATGAAAGACAAGGACCTACATCCCAGATTGCTCTATCCAGGAAAGCTTTCATTTAGAATGGAAGGGCAGATAAAGTACTTCTCAGATAAGGTCAAGTTAAAGGAGTTCATCATCACCAAGCCCTTATTATATGAATATTAAAGGGACTTATCTAAGAAAAAAAAGATAAAAAATATGAACAGGAAAATGACAGCAAACTCACAATTATTAACAACCACACCTAATACAAAAACAAGAAGAAACTAAGCAAACAACTAGAACAGAAACAGGACCACAGAAATGGAGATCACATGGAGGGTTATCAACAAGGGAGTAGGAGGGGGAGAGGAAAAAGGTACAGAAAATAAGTAACACAGATGGTAGGTAGAAAATAGACAGGGAGAGGGTAAGAATAGTATAGGAAATGTAGACACCAAAGAACTTATGTATACGACCCATGGACATGAACTAAAGTGGGGGAATGTGGGTGGGAGGGGGTGTGCAGGGTGGAGGGGAGTGAAGGGGGAAAATGGGACAACTGTAATAGCATAATCCATAAAATATATTAAAAAATAAAAAATAAAAAGCTTCTGCACAGCTAAAGAAAAATACGCAAAATGAAAAGGGAACCAACCGTATGGGAAAATATATTTGCAAATGACACCTCAGACAAGGGTTTGATCTCTAAAATATATAAAGAACTCACATGACTCCACTCCAGGAAGACAAACAACCCAATTAAAAACTGGGCAAAGGACCTGAATGGATGCTTCTCCAAGGAGGACATACAGAGGGTCCAGAAACATATGAAATGATGCTCAGCATCTCTAGCCATCAGAGAGATGCAAATTAAAACCACAATGAGGCACCACTTCACACCAGTCAGAATGGCCATCATAACCAAATAATAAACAACAAATGCTGGTAAGGTTGTGGAGAAAAGGGAACCCTAGTGCACTGTGGAAGACAGTATGGAATTTCCTCAGAAAACTAAAAATGGAACTGCCTTTTGACCTAGCAATATCACTGCTGGGATTATACCCTAAGAATCATGAAACACCAATTCAAAGAACCTAGGCACCCCAATGTTCATAGCGGTGCAATTTACAATAGCCAAGTGCTGGAAGCAACCTAAATGCCCATGAGAAAATGAGTAGTTAAAACAACTGTGGCACATTTACACAATGGAATACTACACAGCAGAAAGAAAGAAGGAGCTCCCATCCTTTGCAACAGCATGGATGGAACCGGAGAGCATTGTGCTAAGTAAAATAAGGCAGATGGTGAAAGACAAATACCACATGATCTTACCTATAAGTGGAACCTACCATATTTTTCAGACTATTAGATGCACTCCCCCCCAAATTTTGGAGGAATATGGGGTGCATTTTATAGTCCGAATGTAGTTTACCTGGCTCACTGTGGGGAGGGGTGGCAGTGGAGATGGGTCACAGGTTATTAAATATTTTACCACATTTTTGCTTCAAAAATTTTTTTTCCTATTTTCCTCCTCTAAATCCTAGGTGCATCTTATGGTCCAGTGTGTCTTATAGTCCTAAAAATATGGTAATCAACAAAACAAATAAGCAAGCAAAATACAGAGACATTGAAATAAAGAACAATCTGACAGTAACCAGATTGGAAGGCAGAGAGGGATAATGGGGGGAAACAGGGGAAGGACCTTCAAGGAATATGTATAAAGGAACATGGACAAAGCTAAAGGGGGGTAGGTTTGAGGGTGGGAGGCAGGCATGGGTGGGACTGGGGGATGTGGTGGGGAGAAAATGGAGACAACTGTACTTGATCAACAATAAAAAATATTTCTAATATCTGGAGGTACTTCTCATAAAACCAGAAAAATGTGAATGAAAATTCCTCTAATTTTTTCTACCATATTCATTTAAAACATGAAATAAATATTGTGAGATGCTACTCAAAACAAAAATGAAGACAAATAAACCAAACACAATTATGATAAATAAGAAGTACTTTCATTTGGGACATGCTTTTTTCTTTTTTTTTAATGGATTATTATTGTTTCTGGTGTCCTTCCTTGATTATAAAGGGTAAGAGATATTATTGATTTTCAAAGCAAGGAATTTACTAGAGTTCTTATATGAAAATTCCTGAGACTTTTGTCAATTTAGCTAGCACATTAAATTTGTAATATATTTTCAGAGTAGGTTTTGCTATGGACTTTAAACTTTTCCACAATTTTTGGGGTCAATTTTCCATGTTCGTAGCATTCAATTTCAATTCCAACATTTGTATTATAGCTCCTACAGGAACACAAATTCCATTATAAGTCAGCACTTTTTAAAAAAGTGTTTTATTGTTTTTATAAACCACCCAGAAATGGAGATAATAATTCTTTAATTCAGCCTTGTCATTTGCTACAAACACCAGCTGCTATAATTGCAGGTATTCCCACATGGGGGGATTTTTACAAAGCGTTTCAGAAAGAGCACAAAGCAATCTGGAAGTGTGAAACAAAAGCACACAAAGCCTGTACAAATACAGAAATGTGAGTTCATCTGTAGCCCATAATTTATATTCATTTTTGTATGATTACTTTGGACTTTTAGTTTCTCTGTTATTGTATCAGAAATATGTTTACATAGAAATGTACCCATGAGACCTATGTAATCTTATTAACCAATGTCAGCCCAATAAATGTAATTATATATATGCATATATATATTTAAAATCAGAAAGCTAATACAATATAATCATAGTTGAGAATTAGAAAAAAGTCTATAAATTACAGAAGAGGAGAAAAGATTATTTTCAAACTATACTAACTCATGCCAAAGGAATTCTCTATTATTATAATCCTTACTGATGTGTAACAATAATAACAATATGACAGTATACATTTTTAATATACATTTCATATTAGGTTTATACAGAATGTTAACTTAAGAAATATGTCTCCTCATAACATATCTGTTAATATGCTCATTTTCCCCCCTCCAATGTTCTCTTCCCACTGGTATCCTCATCCTATTAATAATCCATCATCTACTCAGTTTAACCTTGGTTTACTTTGTGTCACCTGTCTCAATATATCAACCCCCAAATCTTGTTAGTCCACATCATCATCTCTGTCTCCTTCTCCCTATCCACACTGCTACCCCCTTGGCATTGTCATGATTTCTTCCTAGGGTACCTGCATTAGCCTTCCACCCAGTCTTTTGCCTCCAGTCTCAACTCCCTTTTGTCAGTTCTCCACTCTGTACTCCAGGCAGCCATTTAAATGCAAATGCAAGACTCCTTTTCATCAAACACTTCAGTGACTCTCAATGCCATCTGCAGAACACCCTGAATCCTGAATGTGGTTTACACACCTTTTGTGATCTAGCAGCATTATCACTCTTGCCTCACCTCTCACCCTTCCACGTTAGACGCTACCAGTTTCTCAAATATATGTCAAGTTTTCTTTAGTTTCAGAGCCTTTGAAGACATTCTTTTAGTTTAGAACTAACTTTCTTTCTTTCTTTCTTTCTTTCTTTCTTTCTTTCTTTCTTTCCTTTTTCTTGAATTCCTTTCATCTTCACCTAAATCCCACTCATCCTTTAGGTGGTCATGGGTAGAGGTTGGAAGACTTTGAGGCTAGAAAAAGCCCACATTGCTATGAATGGACTCTTGAGGGTGATTCTGCAGAGGACACAGAAGGGAATGAGGAGAGCTGCAGAGAAAGTAACTCTCCTGATCTTAGAAAACCCATATTTCTACCTGAACAGAATGTTGGTAGAAATATGGATGGGAAAGGCCATCCATATGGCCTTTCTGATGACCTTTCAGATGGAAATGAGGAATGTTCTATTGGAAAATGGAAATAGGGATACTCTTGTTATAAAGTGGCCAAAAACTTGGCTTTCATGTTCCTGTTCTAGTGTTTTATGGAAGGTAGAACTTAGTGGTGAAATTGGTTATTTAGCCAAAGCTATTTCTAAGCAAAATGTTAAAGATGTAATTTGGCTCTTCCTAACTGTTTACAGTAAAATTCAAGAAGAGCAAAGTGACTTGAAGACAAAATTATAAAGCAAAAACACTAGATTTATAATTAGGAAAACTCTCAGCCTCTCCATATCGAAAAATGAGAATGTGTTTGGAAGGGAGCATCACTTTGATAAGGGATATGGTGTGAACCCCAGGTTTAATCAGCCACCCAGCAGGATAATTGCCCCTTCGAACTGAAGAGGAAGGAGATGGGAGGGACTGAAAGAAGAATGTAGTACTTCTTGGATTTTACAGGACAGGATCATAGAACTATTCAGCTGCAAACATGAATGCGAATCTTTACGACAAGGAAAGAATGACCCAAAGGTGATTCAGAGATCATCAGGGCTGCTTCCTCGGTTTCAAAAAGGGAGACAATTAGTTCACTCTGATCAAGCCAGACAACCTTTTCCCAAAGTGAGGCCTCCCAGGGCTGTGGAGCAGGGCAGCCCAAAGTTTTGGGACCGATTTGCCCAGCAGAGCTCCTGGGGCAGGACCACTACCTCAGTGGATCTGGAAGGCAGAGCATTGAGCAAAAGATAATTATTTTCTAGCCTTAAGATCTCATAAAGTTTGCCTTGCTGGGTTTTGAACTTACTAGGGACATGTGACCCTTCCTTCTTTCATCCTTTTCCCTCGTGGAAAGGGAGTGCCTATCTTGTGCCTGTCCCATAATTGTATTTTGGAAGCACATAAATTGTCTGGTCTTACAGGTTCACAGCTAGAGAGAAATTTTGCCTCAGAAGAAATCTTACCTTGAGCTTCACCAATATCTGATTTGCTAACTATATGTGGCCTCTTGATTATTTACAAGTACCAAGAAAATGGTGTGGCTGGACCCACACAAAGATATTGAAAACTTGAGTGTGAGAAAAAGAACTCAAGGGTTCTTGTCTATCATATATACACTATATATCTTTTTTCTGCCATATATATTTGAGGGATTCTTGGCTCCTGCTCTCCAGACCTTCTTTTGTCCTTCTGTAATATAAGGATGGCATTAATTACCAAAGCATGTTCTATGGGACACAAATCCCAAAGAACATTTTAGAAAACAGTTTCCATGAGAACATGCATTTGGAAAATGTCATGCCACACATTTCACAGTGGTGCAAATGCATGAGCAATCCTTAAAACAGAGGATTGTGTTGGTAGGTGGGTGGCAACATGGAGGAAGACAAGTAACAGATTTCCCCACAGTTAAACTAGTCATCAATAAAGCTGTGAGTTAGAATAATTGTTCTGGGCTCAAACTTCAGGAGGCCCTGTGTGGTCTGAAACCTGAGCATTGAAATAACTCCATGAGCTATCTGGGTGAGGGTGAAGTGAGCATATGAGTCTGACTGGACAGGGTGGTAAGAGATGGAGAGAATTTGTAAATTCTTCCAGTTAGTACACAATAGGTTTGCACTTACATAGACATGCAGACTTTACATATGTTAATTATCATCATTAAATTTCAACTCCAAAAAGGGCTAATAGCTGTGTCCAAAGAAAGACCAAAGTCAGGATAGACAAATACTGCTGAAAACAGTTTAACATACCCTTTCAATGAAATAATCTCTTTTATAGAGAAAAATTTCAGACATAACCAAAAGAAAAGAATATAATAGGCCCTTGATGTACATTGATCTTCCTGAAGATAAAATAAAAGGACATAATAAAAGTATAATGTGAATCTGGCCAATATTTACAATGGATCAGACAGTGTCTTAGATCCCCTTCTGAGTTATATGTACAAGTTTATTGTTTAATCTACAGGCTTCCCTGTGGGTCCATATTATTCAATACAAACTATGACTTCTTCAACTGAAAGGGAATATCAAACAGAAAAATTGACATGGCCTTATTAACTCAGGATAGGAAGGAAATTTGACTTGACTCAAAAGGGGATTTGTATTAGTGTTTTCCTGAGAAAGAACTAATATTATCTATATCAATATGCATATCTACACCTACATTTATCTATCTGCTTACCTATATGTGCAGAGAGAGAGAGAGAAGACAGAGAGAGATTCATTATAAGGTATTTTTTGCTCATGTGATTACAGGGACTGGGAAGTCCCACAATTCGCTGTCTGCAAACTAGAGACCTAGGACAATGAGTGGTATAAGTTAGACTGAGTCTGAAGGCCTGGAAACCAGGTGAACCAATGGTATAAATCACAGTCCAAGAGGATGAAAAGGTGATGTCCCAGATCAGCAGACAGGTAAGAAGAGGACAGATCCTTCCCTTCTCTGATTTTTGTTCTATTCAGGCCCTCAATGGATTGGATGATGCCACTCTTATGGGGAGGGCGAGTTACTTTACTGATTCCTTTGATTTAAAGACTAATTAATTCCAAACATACCCTAACAGATACATGCAGGGATAATATTTGACCAGCTCTCTGGGCATTTCTTGGGCCAATCAAGTTGACACATAAAATTAACCATTATAGTAGGTTTCCTGAGGGAAAATAGCATGTCTTATGAGCCTCCAAAATAAACTCTTTTAAAGCCCTAAAGTTTTTCAGATTACTTTTGCTCTTGGCCTTTCAAAGAGTAATGAAACAACATTATTGAATATTTGCTAGATAAAACAACTTTAGGGGAAGACTATGCTTGTGACTAGTACTGATGACATTCCCTACTTCCTCCAACAACATTTTTATCCTTCCTTAACTAGCTCACTCTCAATTGTCAGTCCTACAATGGATTCTGATATGAACATTGGTCGATACTTTCATTTGCATTAATGAGCAAGACAAAAGTAAAGCAATGAAAATGTATGTCAGAACCTCACTCACTGGTCAATAAATAATGTGAGTGACTTCCTTGTTGAATGAGGTAACAGTTTTTAAATACTGAAGAAGTATTTCCTTATTTTTTGTGTTATTGACAATGTAACCACTACAGACCTGAACACTGTTAAGTTTAATCAGTATCATAAACATTTTTCCATTGCATTCTTAAGTATACACAACCTATAAAACAGTAAATCAAGCCCTGATCCACAGCATTTGTCCACTTCCATAGCAGAAATACTCCCATCATGGCCAATTTCAAGCTAGCAACAGGAAATCACTGAACAGAGTTGGAAAGAGATGCGCAGTACCACAGCATTAAATAGTATTTCGGCTACACAGATACGATAAATGTAAATAACATCAAGAGCATAAGACAGTTTTTTTTAAATGTGGCCTTTTTAATAATAATAACAATGACGGCAACAATAATAATGGCATTAACACTTGTTTAGTGTACCAGGCACTGTTGCAAAGTGGCTCACTACATTTTCCACATTTCTTACTCACTAGTGATATTTGCTGTGTTGTTCCCACAGCAGGGGAATCTTTTGAGGCTCCACCTTACTATTTTGTTATCATGCACTTTAGATGAGATCAGTGGGTAGTTAAATTAAGTGGCTACTATTAAATTTCTCTAATATGGCTCTTTATCCACCCCCATTCATTTCACCAGTACCCACTTACCTAGATAATTAAGAGACACATGGTGTTTCAACTGTGACAAGTTAATTATCTTAAATACGAGCATATTTTAAACTTACGGTGAATGTAAATTTTTCTGATAAGAATGTTCTAAATCCATTTTTATTAGAAATAGTTATAAGGGAGAGGTGTGCATGAGTGATTTCAAGGAGATAATAGGTTAAAGAGGAAAAGAGATGAAAGAAGACAGGCGTGTAGAAACACAAAATGGTGATTACTGTGTTATATGTTGACTTGACAGAATACTGAATTTATGCATCTCCGAGTTGGAAGGGTTCTCAAGGGATGGCCTGGAGCAGTGCCCAGCCTTCAGGCTGGTCTCATTATCCTCATTTCACAGATGAGGCAAGGATACACAATCTGCCTAAGGCCAATGGAAGCAGGTATTGTAGTTTCCTTTGCATTGCCCTTTCCCTTAAACTAGGTTGAAAGCCTTTAGCATCACATTATAAATTTAAAATATATTTTGGAAGTTAAAAAAAATGTCTTTCCCGTAAAAGATCCCCAGGAATCAGCTATAGAGTCTCCCATGTGATTCTTTTAGGGAATGAGGTTTTGTCCTCAAAATGTAAAAAACCCCTCCCCCCAATAGTTAAATAGAAATATGGAAAAGTCAGCAAGATTAGCCCAGAAAGAGTTTTCAAAGTATGATAAGTGCATATCTGGGATGGCTCAGCAAGGACGGGGTACAAATGGGCACCAAGAAAATTCAACATACACGTGAAGTATAGCAAACCCAATACTCATGTGGCTATGGGCTTTGAGCTGCATATAAATGAAGCAGTGGATCAGTAAAAATATTGATACACAAAAGTGCAAAGCACTTCATTCCTCAAGCTTTATCTGCATCACAATCACACAGAATAGTATGAAGAATTTGTATTCAAAGGCCTCACTATATCTCAAGTAGGATCCAGTGAATGTGTATTTGACAAACATCTTAGGTAATTCTAATACAGGTAGTCACTGGTTTCACTTAAAGAGTTATGAATTAGAACAGTGCTTCTCAAACTCTAATGTAATTACAAGTCACCTAGAGATCAATGCAGATTCTGATTCAATACGTCTGGGGCAAAGTTTGAGATTTTGAATTTCTATTAAGCTTCTGGGAGATTCCTATTCAGCTGGTCCGTGGAGCACATTTTGAATACCAAGGAACAAGAACACTGATATTTTATCAATTAATGTTGTTATTGTTTAATATAGGAAATATTGATGGCAATTCAATAGGTTGATAAAAATATGTATCTACTATAAAAATTACTTTCCTTTAAGTATCTGTGGATCTGGTGAAAAAATATAATGAAGCAAATGTTAACGATACTAAGCTTTTGTTGGTTTTTTAAAAAAACTGGCAGTAGTATGGGGCATTATAATGACTTTTTTAAAATTTGAGGTTATTTTCCATAATTAAAAATTTTTAATTTTATTTGAGGTTATGTTGACATTTTGAATACAGCAAATGATTCTGGCTAGCAGTGGTTTTTAACAAGGAATGTACATCAGAATCACCTAGGCAGTTATTTGAAATATACGAGACTAGCCTCTCTTTCCAAATCTTCTGATTCAGTAGGTCTCAGTAAAGGCCTAGAAGAGTTAATTATCATTATTATATATGAAACTTATATATGTTTATACTAAAAACAAACAAACAAAACAGGACAAAGAGGTATAACATGAAATGTAAAAAGTCCCTTCCCAAGGAGGATTTGGGTGAGAAACTGGGAAAAGAGGATTTTTCTTTTGTCTTATATCAAAGCCTATATTGTTTAAAATGCTTTTCAGATAAAATGTTTTTTTTCTTTTTACAAAGAACTTGATTCAGTTTTGTGTTTTACAGTGAACCTGATCATCTCAAACACTTATTTCAGTCAGTAACTACAACATCTACCCCAGCCAAATTGTCTTCACTGAGGCTATTTTGTTTGCAGGTAACAAAAGAAGCATAAAATATTTTTAAGAGCTCTTTTTGAGGAACATATTATTCTTACTTCCCTGGGTTAACCCTGTTGACAGTTTACAGTTTACGTATAGTTTTAGAAGCACTCTATGCATATAAGCCTGTACCTATATCACAAAGTAGGCATAAGCCCATAAATATATGTGTATCTCTCCTTTTATTATTATTTTAAACACAGATGGAATTACATATTCTGTACTCCAATTTGCTTTATTCACTTAATTATTTTGGCTTCCTTCCATGGGATCTACCTATATTTACAGAAAATTACTTCCTTTTAGTGGCTTCACAATATGCTTTTTCCCAGTTCCTAGTAATGCTTCAGCAAACATTTCTTTAAATATATATTTGGACACTGGTGTGAGTACAGCTATAGAATATATTCCCACTCAAATCAGATTACTACATGTGTACACTTAAATATTTGATGGCCCCTATTGAATTGCCTCCCAAAAGATTACACCAATGAATATGCCCACCCATACTGTACAGAAAAACTTGTCTTTTCTACTTTCAGATGGCAATCGCATTTCAATGAAAGCTCCCTGGGTCACCTTGAAACATATCCCTCAAGATCCACTAGAGCTGAATGCTGGTTCGTTTTATTTCTAACACTGAATTTTTATTTTTTCAATTACAGTGAATTTTCAATACTACTTTGTATTGGTTTCAGGTGTATAGCTTAGTGGCTAGACCATCATATACTTTACATTTAGAGTTCCCTTGATGTTTCCAGTACCCAGTTGGCATCGTACAGAGTTATTGCAATATTATTGACTATATTTGCTATGCTTCACATTTTGTAACTACCAATTTGACTTCCTAATCCCTTTACCTCTTGTCCCAGTCCCCCAAACCCTTCTCCTCTGGCAACCACCAGTCTGTTCTCTGTGTCTATGGGTCTGTTTCAATTTTGTTTGTTTATTTTGTTGTTTAGATTCCATATACAAGTTAAATCATATGATATCTGTCTTTCTCTGACTTTCTTATTTTACATCAGGTCTATCTATGCTGTCACAAACGGTAAAATTTTATTCTTTTTATGGCTGAGTAACATTCCACTGTATTTATGTACCACCAGTTTTTTATCTACTTGTCCACTGATGGGCATTTGGGCTGCTTCCATATCTTGGCTATTGTAAATAACACTGTGATGAACATAGGGGTGCATATGATCCTTCAAATTAGTGTTTTGGGTTTCTTCAGATAAATCCTCAAAAGTGTAATTGCTGGATCAAAAAGCAGTTCCATTTTTAATTTTTAAAGGAAACTTGATAATGTTTTTCATCATGGCTGCACCAGTCTGCATCCCTACCAACAGTGCACAAGGGTACCCATTTCTCCACATCCTCACCAACACTTGTCATTTGTGGATTTATTAATGATGGCCATTCTGACAGGTGTGAGGTGATATCTCATTGTGGTTTTAATTTGCATTTCTCTGGCCATTAATCACATTGAGCATCTTTTCATATGTCCATTGGTCATCTGTACATCCTCCTTGGAGAAGTGTTTATTTAGGTTGTCTGTCCATTTTTAAATTGCATTGTTCGGGGGGTTTTTTGGTGTTGATTAGTATGAGTTCATCATAAATTTTGGAGATTAATGCCTTATCAGTTGTATCATTGGTGAATATGTTCTCCCATTTAGTTGGTTGTCTTTTCATTTTGTTCATGGTTTCCTTTACTGTGCCAAAACTTTTTAGTTTGATGTAGTCCAATTTGTTTGTTTTTCTTTTGTTTCACTTGCCCAAAAAGATATATCAGAAAAAAATATTGCTAAGAGAAATGTCCATGATTTTACTGCCTATGCTTTCTTCTGGGATTGTTATATATAGTTTCAAGTCTTACTTTTAAGTCTTTAATCCATTTTTTAGTTTATTCTTGAATATGGTGTAAGAAGGTGGTCTAGTTTTATTTTTTTGCATGTATCTTTCCAATTTTTGCAGCACCATTTATTGAATAGATCATCTTTACCTCATTGTATATTCTTGCCTCCTTTTTCAAATATTAGGTGACCATATAGGTGTGGGTTTATTTCTGGCTCTCTATTCTGTTCCATTGATCTATATGTCTGTTTTTCTGCTAGTACCATGCTATTTTGATTACTATGGCCTTGTAGTATAGTTTGATATCAGGTAGCATGATATCTCCAACTTTGTTCTTTATTCTCAAGATTGTTGAGGATTTTTGTATCTATGTTCATCAGGAATGTTGGCCTATAATTTCTTTCTTTGTAGTGTCTTTATCTGGTTTCAAAATTAGGATAGTGTCAGCCTTATAAAATTAGCTTGAGAATCTTTCCTTCTCTTGAATTTTTTGGAATAATTTGAGAAGGATAGGTGTTAATTCTCTCTTGACTGCTAAAATTCACCTGTGAAGACATCCAGTCCAAGACTTTTGTTTGCTGGGACATTTTTGATTACTGCTTCAATATCGTTGATTGTAATTGATCTGTTCAGATTTTATGATTTTTCTTGATTCAGTTTTAGAAGATATTATGTTTCTAGGAATTTATCCATTTCTTTCAGATGTCCAATATGTTGGCATAAAGTTGTTCACAATATTTTCTTCTAATCCTTTGTATTTCTTGTGGTGTCAGCTATTGCTTCTCCCCTTTCATTTCTAATTTTATATATTTAGGTTCTTGCTCTGTTTTTCCTGATGAGTATGGATAAAGGTTTGTCAATGTCATTTATCTTTTCAAAGATCCAGTTCTTGGTTTCATTTATCTTTTGTATATTTTTAGTTTCTATGTTATTTATTTGTGCTTAAATTTTTATTTCCCTCCTTTTACTCATGGATTTTTTCATAGTTCTTTTAGGTATCAAGTTAGATTGTTTGTATTTGAGATTTTTCTTGATTTTTACAGTAGGCCTGAATTGCTATGAATTTCCCTCTTTGCACTGCCTTCCTTGTCTTCCATAGATTTTGGGTTGTATTGTGCTCATTTTCTTTTGTCTCAAGGTAACTTTTGATTTTTTCCTTGATTTTTTTCTTAACCCATTCGTTGTTTAATAATATGTTATTTCGCCTTTATGTGTTTGTATGTTTGTCAGTTTCTTTCTTGTAATTGATTTCTATTTTCATACCATTGTGGTTGGAGAAGAGAGAAGGTATTTGATATGAGTTCAATCTTTTGAATTTAATTTGAGTTTTAATCTGACTCTGACACCAGCTGTGTAAAACCTCCACCAGTATGATTAATGAATAATATGAGGGTAATTTTTAAAAATCTTGATTTATAAGCTCTCCAGTATACCAAAACTGCCACATCTAATAGTAACACCAGGGTCTTCATGGGCTATGTGTGCAGTTTCTGGCAAAAACTTTAACTTCATCTCTTTCGCTCCACTCATGGGATCATATTAGAGTGCAACTAAATAAAAATAATGATACTTATATGGAAATTATTATCGTTAGTTATATAATCTAAATAAAGCTGAGCCTCTCTGTGGCTCTCTTCATGGAATCACATTCAGAGAAACATTAGTCTGACATTCAAAATAATTGAGAAGCAATTTAATTCTTCACTTCACCTCCCTTGAAAATGCCAAAAGAAACTACATTCATATTTCATCCTTAAAATAAATCCTTTTTTCATCTCTATTACTTTCAAGTTTTCAAAAAAAAGTTCTCTGATGCTCCTAACAATGTTTCTTCTCTTATTATCCCCAAAACTCACAAACCCAGTCTGATTAACTTTTTATTTCTCTCTCCTCTGCTTTCTGGCTCAGCTGTTTATCATGTAGGTGAGCTTTACTTCTCTTGGTTCTATTAATTTTTAAGTTCCCTCACATACCTACATTCTGGGCTGCAAAGTGGCAGCGGTTCCAAAAGCTAACTCAGGGAACAAAAAGTCTTTCTTTTTATTTTATTTTTTTTAATTTTTTATTTTAGTTTATCCAGTACAGTTTCTATTCTTTATTCCCATTCCAGCCCACCCACCCATCCCTCCCCTCCTCCCTCCCATTTCCAAAACCCCTAGTATTGTCCATGTGTCCTCTATATTTGTTCCTGTAGACCCTTCCCTTCTCCCCTGATATTCCCCTGAAATTCCCTCCCTTCTCCCCTCTGGTCACTGACAACCTGTCCTCTATTTCAGTGTCTTTTGTTATATTTTACTTGTTCCTTTGTTTTGTTGTTTAGGCTCCTGTTAAAGGCGAGATCATATGGTATTTGTCTTTCACTGCCTGGCTTATTTAGCTTAGCATAATGCTCTCCAGCTCCATCCATGCTGTTGCAAAGGGTAGGAGCTCCTTCTTTCTTTCTGCTGCGTAGTATTCCATTGTGTAAATGTACCAAAGTTTTTTGATCCATTCATTTACTGATGGGCACCTAGGTTGTTTCCAGCACTTAGCTAGTGTAAATTATGCTGCTATGAACATTGGGGTGCATAGGTTCTTTTGGATTGGTGTTTCAGGGTTTTTAGGATATAGCCCCAGCAGTGGAATTGCTGGATCAAAGGGCAGGTCCATT
>CM052540.1:61253663-61266987 GCA_028533065.1 Trachops cirrhosus | reverse complement strand
GTCCTCTTTGGAGAAATGCCTATTTAAGTCCTTTGCCCATTTTTTAATTGGGTTTCTTGTCTTCTTAGAGTGGAGTCGTGTAAGTTCTTTATATATCTTGGAGATTAAACCCTTGTCTGAGGTATCATTGGCAAATATGTTTTCCCATACAGTTGGTTCTCTTTTTATTTTAATACTGTTTTCTTTAGCCATGCAGAAGAAAAAGTCTTTCTTTTTAGAAATAGGTGTCAGAGAGGAAGAGAGGGTACAATTTTACAAATCTTTAGTTTAATATTTTTGTCACAGTAACAAATTATTTGTTGTGTATCTCTCAAGTGATATTGACTCATTGCTTTAAAACTTTTACTATATTCCTCTGCCATGCATATTTTTGGTTATTCCAAGGTAGTGTGAAAAAACCTGATGTAAGTAGTTCTATATTTCTTACTAGGTAATTTCCAATACTCTCAAAATAAACAAGTAGTTTCCTAATCTATCTATTAAAAAATTTAATGACAATTTTCAAAATATTCCTAATTTTAATTTGCTTTAAAATAAGGTGTAACATATATAAAACTTTATTTTGTAAAAAAAAAAAACAGCCATGACTCAATATTTTAAGAAAATCTTTAGTCAGTCAAAAGAAAGAGCGAGCCTTATATTTTTGGGTAGACACCATGTGCCAATCCTGCAGTCGCAGCTATTGGGGTTCAATGGGGTATTATCATTGATTTTGAAGTCAGTAGTTATCCTTTTAATAAGTGGGATTATTTATAACATGCTGTTGGTCATTTAGTGCAATTATAAAAATGCTGCATGGTTTAACCTATGAATACATAACCCAGAAGTTATTATTCAAAGATTCACTTAAAATTTCACAAAACTAGCCAATCTATCAATCATCTGATGTAATCACTGATACACACTCTGTGTAAGAAAGGGGTAAAAACTTTCTAAGAGGCATGAGGGTTAGCCAGAAATGTTGACTGTTTAAAAACTTCAGTTCTTTCTAAGGACTATACTCCAGTTGGAGCTTTTGGTATGAAAGTAATGTTGGCTCTGAAACTTGTTTTACAGACTTTGATACAAGTGACTTGAGCGCTTTCCTAATAATTGGGAGAGCTGGGCCCTCCGCCCTTCAGTCTAGAGTGAGTAAAAGCCAATGCTCACAAACTGTACTCTTCAAAGATAATTTCAATTTTGGAATCATAGGTAAGATTATAAAGGTATTTTTATTCTAAAGTAGATTTTCATTTATCCAAGCAAGGAAAACACCTTTACTTAAGAACTCTGAGAAGGTTCAAATTTTGGAATCCCAATTTTTGAAAAGTGTGATTGCATGATAACAGAGATATTGTGTGCACATTTGAAGAGAATCTGTTCATTACACTGGAAGTTTTTATCTGGGATTAATCTAGATCTCCTGCATGTAATTCCCATACGAGCAGATGAATGTGTACATTGACAGACACAGTAGCTCAGTTTTCTAAGAGACATTCACAGGAGACAAATACGAAACAACCGAGTTCTGGCAGACAAGGGCAGCAGATGCAGCATCTTCCCAGGCCATTGCAGGGGCCGGCCTTTCAGTCAGATGTTCAACCCTCCCACTTCAGGTTCGCTTTTCCAGAAGAGCAGTCATAATCCCCACCACGAGGGCAGAGACTATTGTAAAGCAAGCCTTGCTGGAGCATATTCACAGCCACTGGAAAACGCTCAAATAAGCAGTGGAAATGGCAAAAATTGAGGTCCTTAGTGTCCATAATTGTTAATTCTATATGTCAATCTGGCTAGGCCATCACAGTGCTCAGATATTAAGTCAAAAGTTATTCTAGATATTTCTGTGAAGGTGATTTTTAGATGAGTTGAACTTTTAAGTCAGTAGACTTTAAGTAAGCAAATTCCTCTCAATAATGTGGGTGGGCCTAAACCAATGGTTGAAGACCTTAATACAGAAAGAGAGATCTCCTGGGAAGAAGAAGGAATTTGGCCAACAGACTACCTTTGGACTCAAACTTCAAGTCTTCCCTGGGTCTCCAGCCTGCAGTCTACCCTGCAGAGTTTGGACTTTTCAAGCCTCCATAATCATGCACTAATTCCTTAAAATAAGTGTCACAATATCTCTCTCTATATCTCTCTCTATATCCTTCTCTATATCTATATAGATATGTATATATGTATCTATATCAATATTGATATTGATATCGATATAGATATCTCACACACATTCCCACAGTTAACAAATGGCAAAATTGGGATCTGAACCCAGGGAATCTGACTTTGGCATCTGTGCTCTTAATTAATATACTATAGACCCAGAAATGGTCTTTCTTACCATTTTACAGAAATGGTAAAATCCTTAAGAAGGTTCAGCAGAGGAAGCCATTAGTGTGTTCCACAAAGAACAGCAAAGTGCTCTTAGAGTAGTTTCTTTATGCATTCCCATAATGTTAGCACACAGTTAGGGTGTCTGGGAATTGCAAAAGCGTCTTGTGATATTTGGGGTGTTTCTATGCTAAGCCACAAAATAATTTAAAGAAACTCTCACTTCGCTATGCATAGGTTGAGTTTTTGTTTTTTATTTTTATCCAGCCATAGTATAAAACTTTATGGGTTATACAATGTTTAAGTTGCAAGACTTTGGGGAAGAATTCATCTAAATCTCTTACTTTGATGTGTGTGTACAGAGGCTCAAAGTGGTTGAGTTGATTAAGGCTAGCCAATTAATGAAAATATAACACATATAACCAAGAAACTATCATCAGAGCTGGAAGATAAACTCAGATCTCAGTCTTGGTTTTGTTCTAAAAAGCTCACATTCACATGGTGAACCCTCTAGCGGCCGTATTGTGCATGACAACCCCACATTCCTCATCAAAGCTGATGGCATGATTTTTAAAAATTAAAAATTAAGACCAATGGAGAGATTTTTCTCTTAATTTTTGGGGGGCTGTATTTGTAGAATATAAGCTCTGAGGCTGAGTTTGGGAATCTTCCATAACAGAAAAGGAGATTTATAGTGATACTAGCTGCTGTAAAAGACAAATTTCCAGATCCCAATAGCTTCACAGAATGGCATAGAACTTCACAGCATAGACCTCTATTTCTCAGTCACATCAAGTCCACGGCGGTTGAGAGTAGGGGGTGATAGCGGGAGGGAGGAGTGTGCAGTTATTCAGGGCCCAAGCTCCTTTAATCCTGTGGCTCCCACCTTCCTCCAAGGGCTGTCTTTATTCTGCCTGCCGTCAGATGGAGAGAGAGAATAGAGAATTGCATAGGAGGTTCTTATGGACCAGGCATTAAAGTGGAGAATAGAATTAGGCTATATGGCTACACCTAATGGGAAATGTAGTCTAGATGTGTCCCCAGAAGAAAAAGAAAATGGATTTGCTGAAAACTAGGCAGTGTGTGTCCACAGAGAAAGCCAGTCAATAGGGAGCAAGGAGAATGAACAGATGGACTGAAGAAAAGAGATGAAATAAAGAGAAAATATGGCTTTCCAGATTCTGGTATTGGCCCCCTCCTGAGTCTCTACTGCATTCTTTCCACTGAAACTAGCTGCTGTTGGCTTCTACAGTTTACAACCAAGACAATCCTAACAAATATTCACACTCAGGAGGGTTGTAACAGTTTGGAGGAAACATACATTTTCAAAATCTTCCTCTCCATCTCTAAGAATATAATGTGCATTTCATTTACTAACATCCATTTCAATAATGACATTAGCAGCCTGGAGATCAGTGTTTACAATTCTGCTAAATCCCTTCATGCAGATGCTATAGCTGAAGTCAGCATAAAAAAGCAAAGCAAGAGAGTGTGAGCAGGTTGTGCCAGGAAGAGCTGGTTATTATATCACTCACATTGATTTATAGGTTCAGTTTGCCTTTACCTAAATGTCTAGTTATTTAACAGCTGTTATGAATCAGACAGATAGAGGATTAAGAAGGGGTGGAGTGGGGGGTAGTAGGTGAAAAATGCTTTAATCTGATGCTACAATAGAGGAACAAGTTAAGTCAGGTCTCATCTTGTAATTTTGGTTTTCTGGTGCTTCTTAAAGAAGAGCATTGTTCAGCTGAAAGGTGAAACAGTTTAGCACAGACCATGGGCTGAGCGCATATTAACCCTGTCAGTGAGCAAGGTAGGCAATGCTGAATACAGGTTAGAAAGCAAACGTATCAACAAACAGTGGGAGTAGCTGGCTCAGTCAGAATTGTTCTGATTCGATTTGGCTTTAAATAGACAACTTACTACAGAAGTTTGGATAAGAACATGAATATTAAATAAGATGCGATATAAAGTATCACATACATTACCAAAAATAATCAAGACAGAATTCAGTTGAGTGTTCTCTGTTGATTTGCATCCAAAGTTCATCCAAGTCTTGGATAACAGTCCGGAGGGATTTACCAAGTGCGGGTAACTTTTTGTAAGAATTTATTTTACTCAGGAGTTTATGAAGGCAAAAAAGGACTTGCTGAGAATGTTTGAAACCCTCTTCTGGGATGAGACAGAGAAAAAGTTACTCTTTGTGTATGTTCTGCACTGTAAGAAGAACATCAGCTGAGTGTTGAGGCAACTCTCCACTGTCTTCTCTCTCAGCACTAAGGATGATGCTTACAGGTCTGTCTAGGGGAAGGGTTGCTGTGCTGGTCCAGTGAGGATCTTCTTCTGTGTCTGGACCTGTTCTTGCCTTACTCAGTTTGGTCTGTGCTCAGAACCTGGGCCTAAGCATTAAACTTGTGAAAGTATGTCTGATTGTCTCTTATTTGATTTTTCCAGTAAGTTTTGCTTCTTTTGAAAATGCTCTGCAAATTTCTAGCTCTAGCTCTTTTACCTGAACTTAAAGACCACCATCCCTCCCTCAACATACACACTGGTAATAATTTTGCTCTGTTTGGAGGACAAAAAATGTCTATTTTCTGTACAGACTTTTATGCCTTGTGTTAAGGTTAAAAACCTCCTCCCCACTCCTAGCCCCTGCCACATAGCAGAAGCTCCGTGTCTGACATTTCATCACTTTATGGCAAACATTGAGCAGGAAAAGGTTTTCAAAAAGAATTCCACCACCACTACTAAAATTAACACCGCTATTTACATACACTACACTTTATAAGTCTCTCTACAGCTACTCAGTAAAGGTATTTGCTAAAATGTACCTATATGGATTATCCCAGTAAAAACACAAAGGCCTGAGAAGGGAGTGAATGTGTGATTTGCCCAAAAGTACACAGCTGGCACTAGCCATCTCTTCTTAGGCTGAGATCCACAGCTCCTCCTTCCAACTAAATTGTCTCCACATCTGGATACAGAAGGAGAGGAAAATTGAGTCTTATGGCAATCTCGAGGCCCTGAGTCTCTAAGTGAAAAAGAATGTAGTTGAAGAGCAATATGAACTATACCTGCACCTTCAACTAGTTTGCTCTCTAGCCACCCAGCCTGTGCCCAGGCTATTAGAGCAAGATACAAACAGCTGGTCAAATCTGGGGAGGCATGAGCAAGTTGGGACACAGAAGAGGATACAGACCTTTACACAGAAATGCTTTTCTACTGCTACTCATTTTTCATTAAATCTCAGCACAGTCAATTCCCTTTCTGACCTCCTGACTTGTCCAATATTGCAATTTTATCCTTTTGTAGCTTCATGTACCTCTACTGCATAGCTGATTCTTAATTTGTGCATTTCTCTTTGATTTCAGTTTATGTCCCCCCAATAGGCTCAGCCCTGTGAGGGCAGGAACTGTGATTTTATTCACTGGAGCCCCCATTGTAGCACTGTATTAAGCAAATCAGCATTTGTGAAATGAATGCATAAATAATTCCCTTCTGATACTTGATCCAAGGTTATTATTAAGCCGTAGAATCCAGAAAGCAAATCTATCATAGAGAAAAGCACCCAAATCTATCATAGAAGCAACCAAATCACATCTGCTATAATTTTCACAACGTAAAAAAATAGGAAAAGGATGTGACCAAAAGATTTACTCACTTTGTGGTTGTGTAGTCAAAATGTTACCCCAGGTAAAGGAAGGGTGGAGGCTGGAGTGAGTTGAGCGTGATTTTCCAAGACAAGCCCCAGCGGCAGACAGTCCTGCTAAAACCAGAGAGACGCACAGGCTTCCCTCCGGGCCCCCGGCGTCTTTGAAACCCATTAAAAGGCCTTTATTAGGCACCAGGATGTCTCTTCTCTTCCAAAAGATTCCATTGTTTTTGTTCTAACTAACTGGCCAGATTGGTATATGTTGTTCACGTTCCTAAAAAGTGATTTGAAAATCAAACTTCTGACAAATCACATCCTAAATACACTAGGGGACTGCTCCTTCACTTGGGATTCATGAGAAAAAAAGTTTCGTAGTCTATGAGTTTATAAGATTATATCCAAAATGTAGCTTATGTGCAAATGTGTGTTTTTTCCTGGAAAAAAAGAAATCTGTAATTTTTAATCAGATCACAAATTACTTTACAAGTTCAAAGAAGTTAAATCATACCTGGGGGAACATAGAGGGAATCCTTTAGCAAGTTCCTTTGTAAAGCAAAAACTAATTTATATATTATATCTTTATATAATGATTATTTTTGTATATTACTTTTATAGTATATTGCAATAGTATATTATCTTGTACAAAGTCATTAGAATAATTTCTTTCTAGTGTAATATATCAGCATATTCATGGAACTTCTATGTGCAGGAAAATAAAATAAATCTGAGTGTTTTTTACAGGGAAATTTAAAAATTTACATTTGTGTTTATTAGGAAATATTCATCATTATTACTGAAACAAAATTAAAATTTAAAACTGCAGGCTAACTAAATTATTTTTTACATTTAATACATAACAGCTATTTTTATTGATTAAAATAATCAAACCTTGTCCAGTGGGGCTCATTTTGGTAGGAGCATCATGCCATGAACCAAAAGTCATGGGTCCGATTCCTGGTAAAGGAACATGCCTAGGTTGTAGGTTTGTCCCAGATTGGGGTGCATAGGAGAGGTAACCAATCAGTGTTTCTTTCTCACATCAATGTTCTTCTCCCTCTTCCTCTCTCCCTCCCTTCCCCTCTCTCTACGCATGCCCTTGGGTAGAATTAAACACACACACACACACACACACACACACACAGAAATCAAATTGAATAGTCATCTTGAGTGATGATCATTTTGTGTGGTCACCATATTTTATAAGTATAAAGGTAGGATTATTAGAAGTGACAGTTTTAATAAACTTTTTTGTTGTTGTTTTGTCTGGACCTAAAAACATCAATTTATCCCAAATTAAAGAGTTTTAGCAGTGTGCTGGGGGTGAGGAACATGGCTTATCTTACTAAACAAACAATGTTTACTCCACATTAAGGAAAAATATCTTCATATTAAAACATATACCAATCTATTAATGAGCAAAATTTGCATTAACTTTTAATATAAATCACAAGACTTCAACTCAATTTTAATCTTCTTGTGAGTCATTGCTGTTGTATCTTTCTCACTCTAGATCATTGAAGATTTTTTGGACACAATATTGAATGTTAATGACACTTTAGAATTCTAAAAAAAACCTTTGTCTTGAGGCTTGAAATACAAATAATACAGTGAATTTTCTCTAAACAATTTTGTTTATATATATAATTTTAGATGGATGCCAGGCAATTACAGTAAAAGATATTTCTAGATTCTTCAGAGGTCTTATATATTTTGATTTCTTGATCTACACAATTAGTTATTGGTAAGGAAAATGGGGGTGGGATTTTAATTTTTAATCCACATTCATGTGCATTGATACCCATACTCTTTTATTTCTCTTCTACCTATTTAGAAGAGGTATTTCTCTTTCTCTTCAATAGGTAAGCTTTGGATACCTTTCTCCTTTTCCACATAAAAATATAATCTATCAGTAATAATAAAAAACACAATGGCTATCATCTATTGAGAGCTTACCATGTTCCAGGCACTATAATAAATTCTTCTATACACATGATTTCATTATATCCTCATAAACACACTTTATGGTAGATATAATTCTTTTTTATAAATGAGGAAACTGAAACAATGAACTTTCCCCAAATAATACAGTTATGTCCAGGAAATTGGATCTCAAATTCAGCTCTGACTCCAAAGTCTTTAAACCATTACCTTCTAATTCTATCAATTTTGTATCTTCAATGTCTCACAGGGAAATTTTTTATAGAAACCAGTCTGCATGAAAATTCTATACATTGTCTTCTTGTTGATGGTACCCAGAAAGCAAGAAATAGGGAATTTTTCAACAAGGAGGCAATATTTGTGTTGTATCTGCAATGATGTAAGTGCACCAGGAGGTATAAGGAGGAGAAAGTGGATGTTGGAAGGCAGTACCAACAAGTGTAAAAGCACCGAAGGAAAAGTGAGAATTTGGTGTGTTTGGAGTGAAAAGTATGTAGTACCAACTAGAGGAGATGATGCTGGAGAAATTTATTTATTTATTTATTTATTTATTTATTTATTTATGAGACAGAGAGACAGAAACACCTATTTGTTATTCCACTTATTTATGAGGCTGGAGAAATTTAGAGAGTTTATTCATAACAGGTTGCATACTAAGGATCTTTGGGTCTTATCTGAGGAAAGTGAGGAATCCTTAGGTAGCATTACAAGGGAGCAATTTGATGAGGTTTTAATTGAGGGTCACCACTTTGGTTCAGAAAATGAATACAAGAGAGTCATTCCAATGTGAGGGTGACAAGTTAGACAGCTTTTACAAAAACTGAGGTGAGAAATGGTTGGGAATAATGACAGAAATGACAAAGGGAATGAACACTGGGTATAAAATTAGAGGTCCTGAAAGGAACATTTACATAGCTTGGTGGTAGATGGACTGAGGGGTTTGAGAGAGAAGACAAAGTTGAAAGTGACCTGAATATTTTACTAAAGTCATAATGTCTATAATCATTCTCTCTTGAGTATGGGTACATCTATTCACTCACACTAAATTTAACTCAACCCCATCATTTGAAACTGATGAACTTGTTGAATTTAATATGCTATGTTAAAAAAATAAGGGAACTATTTAAAAATGTTATTTACTCTGAAATTTCCAAGCAGCATAACAGCAAAAAAGATTATGGGAAATATGCAAATGAAATATTTATCAATAAGTTTATCTACTCTCTGTAATAATATACCTAAAAGACAATTTACACTGGAATCCAATTTGTGTTTGTTGTGTCAGTTACTGTGCAGCAGTTAAGTGTGAGACCAGCTGTGTCAGACGAGCACTAGACATAGCAGAGTGATCACTTCATAAGGTATATGAGTGTCTAATAACTATGCTGTACACCTGAAACTAATGTAATATTATATGTCAACTGTCATTGAAAATAAATTTTTAAAAAATGTGAGACCAGCTGAGGGAAAAGTCTGACTCTTAATTTTGCAGAATTTTGTGTCAGAAGCAATTCATGAAAATAAGAAATGATCATGTTTGGATTAATTCAACATTTAAATGGATTACAATCTTGTATATCATCCAGAATATGCCATTAAAATTAAATTTAAACTCTAACTGGTACCAAAATTGAGGCAAAATAATAAAAAGTAATGTCCCAAATTCAGGTCAAGATGAGGATGTAGGTAAACACTGGCTCAAATCCTCACACAACCACATCAAAATTACAACTAAATATAGAACAACCATCATTCAGAACCATCAGAAATTGAATGGAATGGAAGGACTACAACTACGGAATTAAAGAAGAAACTGCGGTGTGGCTGGTAAGAAGGGTGGAGATGTGGAATGGGCTGGTCCCACACCAAAGTGTGGCAGAAAAAAATTGGGAGGGATATCTCAGGAGTAAAGGGTCTCAGCCCTATAACAGGACCCCCAGCTCAGGGTTCCAATGCGAGGAAGAGAAGTCGCCGTAACTTCTGGCTATAAAAAAACAGTACAGATTGGGATTGAGGCTGTGGAAGACTGAAATGGCTGGACTCCCTGGCAGATCTTCTTAAAGGGCCCATGCACAGACTTACTCAGACTTACTCCCTCTGAACTCCAGCTCGGGACAGCAGATCAAAAGGCATTTGGGGATATAGGGAAGAACAGAACTGTCTGACACCAGGGTGAGTGCTAGGGGGGAACTTTCACCCAGTCAGAAGTCCTGGCAGAGGCCACTGTTCCTTTTCTTAACTTTCCCCCTAGAAAGCCACAGAGCCAGCAGGTGGATGCCATACATATTTGAGACTCCATCAACCTGGTTCATGCTGCGTTGCCCTACCCTGGTGATTCCCTGAGACCTTGCCCCACCCAACTTTTGGGCCCAACCAAGCTGTTTCCAGTGGCTTTTCCATATGAATGGTTTATCTTGGCTTAAGCTTCAGATTTTCTTAAATTATTTCAAACAAGCAGCATCTGGCTTCAGTGAGCCCTATACCTCTCACTAAGTTGTCCCAAGCCCAGCACTAGCAACAGCTGGCCTTGATTCACATCTTGGCCTCACCTGGGCACCTCTAAGCCCAGAACAAGTAGCAGTCATCTGCAGATCACTTTGTATCTTATGCTATGTGATGCTGGACAGAACACAGGTGAATGTGTCAACAGCAATCAAGGCTCAACTACAACAGGAGAGTGTGCACAGCCCACACAGTAGCTCAATTACCCAGCTTGAATAATAGGGGAGGCTGTGCCACTGGACCCTACAAGACACCTATTACATTAGGCCACTCTACCAAGTTTGGGAGACATACCACCTCTACCTAGTACATAGAAACAAACACAGGGAGGCTGCCAAAATGAGAAGACAGAGAAACATGGCCCAAATAAAAGAACAGAACAGAACTCCAGAAAAAGAACTAAACAAAATGGAGACAAGCAAGCTACTAGATACAAAATTCAAAACATTGGTTATAGGATTCTCAGTGAACTTAATGAAAACTTCAACAGCATGAAAAAAAATGGCATGGAATCCATGAAAAGAACCAGTCAGAAGTGAATGATACACTAATTAAAATAAAGAACACTTTACAGAGAATCAACTATAGAATGGATGAAGCTAAGAATCAAATCAGTGATTTAGAACATAAGGAAGCAAAAAACAATCAAAAGAGCAAGAAGAAAAAAGAATACAAAACAATGAGGATGGTATAAGGAACCTCTGGGAGAACTTCAACCATACCAACATTTGCTTCATGGGGTTGCTGGAAGAAGAAGAGAGAGAGCAAGAAATTGGAAACCTATTTGAAAAAATAATGACAGAAAACTTCCCTAACTTGTTGAAGGAAATAGTCATACAAGTCCAGGAAACATGGAAAGTCCCAAACAAGAGGAATACAAAGAGGCCCACCCCAAGACATATCATAATTAAAATGTCAGAGATTAAAGACAAAGAGAGAATTGTGAAAGCAATGATAGAAAAGCAGTCAGTTACTTACAAGGGAGCCCCCATAGGACTGTCAGCAGACTTCTTAAAAGAAACTTTCCAGGCTAGAAGGTATGGGCAAGATATATTCAAAGTGATGAAAAGCAGGGACCTGCAGCCAAGATTACTCCACCCAGCAAAGCTATCATTTAGAATCAAAAGACAGATAAGGAGCTTCTGAGACAAGAAAAAGCTAAAGGAGTATATCACCACCAAACCAGCATGAGACTTCTGGTCAAGATAGAGTCATAGGTAGATACAGTTTGCCTACTCACACAACCACCAGAAGGACAACGACACATTTAAAAACAAAAAACAATCAGAACTGCCAGAAAATTGAACTGTATGGAAGTCCAACAATCAAGGAGTTAAAGAAGAAATATTCATCCAGACTGGTAGGAGGGACAGAGACAGGCAGCTGGGGCACAGAAGACTTGCCACAAGATGGTGGCTGGAGGACCTGGTGGGTGAGGTGACAGCTGGCAGTCCCATATTTGCATGTGGATAAACCAGGAGGAACAAATGAGAAGCAAGACCATGCAACCCAGGGTTCCAGAATGGGGAAATAAAGCCTCAAAACCTCTGGCTATAAAAACCTGTGGAGGTTGTGGTGGCAAGAGAAACTCCCAGGCTCACAGGAAAGTTCATTGGAGAGACCCACAGAGTCCTAGAATGTACACAAACCCACCCACAAGGGAATCAGCACCAGAAGGGCTCAATTTGCTTCTGGGTAGCAGGGGAAGTGACTGAAAGCTGGCAGTGCAAGGGGCATTGTTCCCTCTTTGGCCCCTCCCCCACAGACAGTTCCACAATGCAGTGAAGTGGGTTGCCCTGCCCTGTAGAATACCTAAGGCTCCACTCCTTACAATGTAACAGCTTCACCAAGACAAAGAAATATGGCTCAAATGAAAGAACAGATCAGAACTCCAGGAAAAGAACTAAGCAACAAGTAGATAGCCAACCTATCAGATGCACAGTTCAAAACACTGGTAATCAGGATGCTCACAGAAATGGTTGAGTATGGTTGCAAAATAGAGGAAAAAATGAAGGCTATACAAAATGAAATAAAGAAAATATACAGGGAACCAACAGTGAAGGAAAGGAAACTGGGACTCAAATCAATGATGTGGACCAGAAGGAAGAAATAAACTTTCAGCCAGAACAGAATGAAGAAACAAGAATTCAAAAAAATAAGGAGAGGCTTAGGAACTTCTGGGACAACTTTAACATTCCAACATGTGAATTATAGGGGTGCCAGAAAGAGAAGAGGAAAAGCAAGAAATTGAAAACTTACTTGAAAAAATAATGAAGGAGAACTTCCCCAATCTAGCAAAGGAAATAGACTTCTAGGAAGTCCAGGAAGCCCAGAGAGTCCCAAAGAAGTTGGACCTAAGGAAGCACACACCAGGCATATCATCATTACATTACCCAAGGTTAAAGAGAGGGAGAGAATCTTATTAGCAGCAAGAGAAAAGGAGAGAGTTATCTACAAAGGAGTTGCCCATAAGGTTATCAGCTAATTTCTCAAAAGAAACTTTACAGGAAAGAAGGGGCTGGAAAGAAGTATTCCAAGTCATGAAAGGCAAGGACCTACAACCTAAAGTACTCTATCTAGCAAAGCTATCATTTAGAATGGAAGGCAGATAAAGTGCTTCCCAGATAAGGTCAGATTAAAGGAGTTCATCATCACCAAGCCCTTATTATATGAAATGTTAAAGGGACTTATGTAGGAAAAAGAAGATCAAAACTGTGAACAGGAAAGCATTATGCTAAGTGAAATAAGCCAGGCGGTGAAAGACAAATACCATATGATCTCACCTTTAACAGGAACCTAAACAACAAAACAAAGAAACAAGCAAAATATATCCAAAGACACTGAAATAGAGAACAGGCTGACAGTTTTCAGAGGGGAGAGGGGAGGGAATTTCAGAGAACGGGAAGGGTTTATAGGAACAAATATAAA
>CM052540.1:61127070-61253163 GCA_028533065.1 Trachops cirrhosus | reverse complement strand
GAACAGAATCACAGAAATGGAGATCAAAGGGAGGGTTGTCAGAGGGGAGGGGTAGGGGAGAGGGGAGGATGAGGGAAAAGGTACAGGAAATAAGAACCATAAATCTTAGGTGCAAAAAAGAGAGGTGGCGGTTAAGTATAGTATAGGAAATGGAGAAGCCAAAGAACTTACATATAGGACCTATGGACATGAATTAAGGTGGGGGAATGCTGATGTGGCGGGGGGCAGTGCAGGGCAGAGAGAAATAAAAGGGAGAAAAAATGGGACAACTGTAATAACATAATCAATAAAATATACTTTAAAAAAGAAGATCAAAGATATGAATAGTAAAATGGCAACAAATACATATCTATCAACAATTGAATCTTAAAAACAAAATAAAAAAACAAGCAGAACAGAAACATAATCATAGTTACAAGGAACATTTTGATGGTTGCCAGATGGGAGGGAGGCTGGGGGATGGGCAAAAAAATTGATGGGATTAAAAAGTACAAATTGGTAGTTATAGAATAGTCATAGGGATATAAAGTACAGCACAGGAAAGAGAGTAGCCAGAGAACACATATGCATGACCCATGGACATGGACAAAAGTGTGGGGATTGCCTGAGGGAGTGGGGTGGGAGGCTGGGTGGAAGGGGGCAAATGGGGAAAAATTGGTACAACTGTAATAGCATAATCAATAAAATATGCTTTAAAAATTATATAATACAAATTCAATATATAGTAAATAAAATACATTAGCAAAATAGCTTATGATTTTATATGAAAAATAATTGTATCATTAAAAAATGTAGCTTTGTGCACATCATCCAGCCTGTTAATATGTTCTATTTTACATATGTAGAGAACTACAGTGAAAACAAACCAGTAACAAATTATCTTGAAACATCAGTGTGAATACAGTAACTTTGCTTTTGCTTAACCTAACACTCCACCCATAAACGTGGTCCTGGGCTAAATGCATGTCATGGGATAGGCCATGTTTCACTTGGGAGCACAGGTCTAAGTGGCGAATAACAGTGACTTAAAATCAGCTGGTGACCATAACACTCCCATTTTCCTTTGAAGATGACAGCACGGTCACTTTAAAGTCGTCAGTGGAATGACTCTTTAGAAAACTGTGCATCATTACGAGTACTAGAGAATTGGATAGTAACAGGAAAATACTTGACAGTACAATTACACATTATCTTTTCCATACACTCTGAAGTTTAAGCATTGGTGTTAAACTGTCAATCTGAAAAGCAGCTTAATCAAATGTCTTGAAGTTTTTGCCTTTTGTTTCTTAAAGTACTACCCATCTAGTAATGGCTTACTATCAGGATTTTGCTTTTCCAGAAACCTAAAAAAATCACAGATGATCAATGAAGAAATATCTTGGTCTGGTGGGCAAAATAATGTTGAATAAGCACATTCCTTTTTATTTTAAAAATGATATTTTAAGTTCAGTCATTTGAATTTGTAGCCCCAGCTAAAGAGAAGAGGATTAATAAAAACTGATCAGGATGTATGTGTCCTGACCAGTGTGGCTCAGTTGGTTGGAGCATTGTCCTGTAAATCAGAAGGTCACAGGTTCAATTCCCAGTCAGGGCACTTACCTAGGTTGCAGTTTGTTTCCTGGTTGGGAAGTGTGCAAGAGGCAACCAATCAATAAAAAATAATAATGCTCCCAATTCAACACTATAGAAAACTTATTGAATGAATGAACAAGTAGAAAACAAATTTGTTTAAAAGTGATGTATTGACCAGTGGGGCTCAGTTAGTTGGGCATGGTCCCCTAAAGTGAAAGGTCACCAGTTCAATTCCCTGTCAGGACACATGCCTGGGTTGCTGGTTCGATCCTGGATGAGGCATGTACAAGCGGCAATTGATTGATGATTCTCTCTCACATTGACGTTTCTCTTTTTCTCTCTCCCATCCCCTCTCTCTAAAAAGAAATGAATAAATTTTTTAAAACTCTTATTAAAATAAATAAATAAATGCAAATGACGTCTTATCTGGAGACACTGGAAGAAGGAGAAGGACACAAGCAAGCTATAACTATGGCAGGAGGCAGCATTCTCAATCTTGGCTGCAGTTGGAAAATTTTTCTAAAAGCCAGTACAATGTGAAAATATACAGTAAAGCCAGATTGGGAGAAAGCATTTGCAATGCAAAGGACTTTTATTCAGAATATAAAAACTCCTGCTACAAGTGAATGATAAAACGGTAAAAACCCAATTTTAAAAGAATGGACAAAATACCTGAATATTGTATAAGAGAGAATTCATGACTAGCCAGTAAGCACATAAAAAGATACACTCACAATAAAATCACCAAAATACCATTTTGTACCAACTACAATGATGAAAATTAAAGAGCAGCCATGGTAGTCAACAAAGGAATTTGTAGCAACTGGATGGCTCATACATGCTGGTGAGAGTGTGAAATGAAACAACTGCTTGGGGAAAGTCTGTGACAGTTCCTTATGGGGTTAGACCTTCACATACTCTACAATCTACAAGTCTAGTCCCTGGTATATACCTAAGAGCAATGAGTACCCACAAAAAGACATGCACAGACAAGTTAATGGCAACTTATTCATAATAGCTCTAAACTGGAAACAACAGAAATTCTCATTGATTGAAGAGTGGATACACAAAAATGGTATGTTCATACAATGAAATACCACCTAACAATAAAAAAGAACAAGGAAGAATACAATAATACAGATCAATCCAAATTAACAAAATGAAAGAAACAGACACAAGAGAGCATATACTCCATGATGCCATTTATGTTCAAGACTAGGCAAAACTAATCTATGGTGGAAAAAATCAGAACTATGATTGTTTATGGAGAAGGGGGTTCACTGGAAGGAAGAATCATAGAACTTTATGCTGTGATAAAAATATTTATATCTTGCTTGGAGTGGTAGTTACATGGTGAGTGTGTGTGTGTGTACATATATACACCTATATATTCATTGAATTATATTGACTGTATGTGTGAATTACACTGACTACATGTTTTGTTATGTATACATTTTACTTCAATTTAAAAAATCTAATGGGTAGCTCAGATACATTTTAGATATGGATAAATGAATAAAGTACATAAAAGCACTTTTCCCCCAAATGGGCAACTCAACATCATCATCAACAACAACAACAAAAATACTAGTTCTCACGTTTTACCCTAAGTCAGTTAAATCTGAATTCCTGGAAGTAGGTCCTGGACTTTGGTATTTTCCAAAAGCTCTTCTGGTGATTCTAATGTGCTGCCAGTGTTGAGAACCACTGGTGTAATGTAATGTATTTAAGAACAACTTAAATAGGCCAATAACTAGACAAATTATATATAATATATAGTGTATAATTTATAGAATATTATATAACTTATATTATATAATTAATATAATTTACATATTATATAATACAAAAATGTATATAACTAGACAAGTTATATAATATATATTTGTAAATAATTTAATATATAATTTATATAAGTTAATATAATTTGAATTAACAAATTAGCAAACAAAATCATTGGTAACCACATAGGATTTTTTATATCATGTTAGAACACTCATATTTCTACTCACCAAATAAATTAATTTGCCTAGTAACCTAGGTTCTGACTTAACAACTTATCCTAATTTCTAAATAGTTTATGACTTAGAGAACCTTATCTGAGTAATAAGGCACTTCATTTTAAATATGCTCAGATGTGGTCAGCATTTAAAATTCAGCCCCATTTACAAGTGTTCTATGGAATTCAAATGGCCTTTCCTGAAGTTAGTAGAAGCATGTTCAGCAGGTTTACAAGACTACAATGATTCAACAGGTAAATATAATTCCATCAGTAACAACATGAACCAAAGAGGTTTCTTCCTTGGAAGAAAATTAATTTTTATGAAAGTTGAAAGTTTGGTTTTATTTTTTAATGTGGAATAAACTGAAATCTATCAAAACCTCATCTTCATTTCCCCTCAATAAATCAAATGTCAATTAAAATTGGGACTTATAGTATATTTGGTTTCTTTGCTTTAACAGTCTTTTAATGTCATTGGAATTTACCAGTTGTTAGACCTGTGAGTTAATATGAATAAATGATATACCCATGATTACTAGTAGAAACATTTCAATGAAAAAAATATGTTTTTGTATTATTGGCTTATATGAAAAAAATTTGCAATGCCACCAACTGACACCTAGGACATCTATTTAACATGTCATCAGTGTGTGAACTGAGAAATGCAGTAGTATTACTGAAAAATCAGTATGATTTCATGTCCTCTTCAAAAGGGTCTCAGATTTTCAAGGAACATAAAAAGCACTTCAAATATTGCATTTTGACAGAATAGAAATCTTAAAGGTACTTTTTATCTGAAAGTTTAAATGTTGGAGATTTACTAATTTATTAATATATTAATTTATTGATGTATTTAATATCTTTTAAATTGAGCATCTTCTATATGCAAGATACCATCCTAAGAATTTTAGAAAAGGTTAAGGATGAAGTAGACATCTAATGGATGTGTAGTGTGAGAAAATAAGACACATACACAAATAGCAGGAATATTACTTTATGATTCAGGTACAGGCGGAATTCTGTGAGTTCAAAGAAAGAAGAAATTCCTTCTAGGTGAGAGAATCAGGGGAGATTTCATTGTGGAAAAGAGAGAATTTGAGCATTTTGACTTAGTTATTCGAGCACTTGCCCTCCTCATTTTAAAAGTAGTGTTATTGATCGTTCCCATCTCATAGGACAGGTGAGAATATTCAATTTGATAATATAAAAAAGATCACAGCACAGTGCCTGGGTTAAATAAAAGTGCAATAAATGTTAGCTTTTGTGTGTAAAATTTTTATTACTATTTATGTCAGTATCAGTGATAAGGATTACTGCCACATTTATTTCTTTAGCCCATTCCTCTTTCCTTACCATCTGTTCAACTGCTGATTCAACCTCTTCACCTTGCATTCCAATAATGGTTGGTATTCATTCTGTCAATCAATAGTATTGACTGTCTACTCTGTACCAGCATTATGCACTGGACATATATAGAGTAAATCAAGGAGACAGTCTAGGGGAGATGCAGACATATAAACAGGCAATACAAGATCATGCAATACATGCTGTAAGAGAGGTAAGTTCACAAGAAAGGAATAATTGAGAAGTCTTGCAAAGGGGGATCCGGGTCTCTAAGCTGAACCCCATTCTGAGACCTAGCATCATACCCAATACATATTGGGTCCTTAATAAACATTTGTTACATTAAGTGGCATCAAAGCTAGAAATTCAGGATGAAAAAGTATGAGCAGGTGAAGGGGTTTAGAGATACAGGAATTATTTTCTAAGACTAAGAAATAAATGTACAAAGGCTTACAGGCTAAAGTGTGTTGGGAGTGGTCTTGAGGCAAGTGTTTGAAAATGGCTCGAGTAGGCCTCACTATAGGAGCTCAGTAAACATTAGTTCTCTTCCCTTCTTACAAAGCAATTTTACGTACATTGTCTCTCTTAGTTTTCTGACAATCATTTAAATTCCCTTGCTAGGCATAACTACTCCTATTTTACAGATTAGGAAACTGAGGCTCAGGGAGACTGAATGCCTTCTAGAGTCCTACAGCCTGGATCTGCTTCGTGGGCATGCTGTCTTTGCAGTTGCAGAGTGCCCATCACAAACTTAGCTTAATAGTCTGCTGACAGTTTTGAAATTCTTAAAAACTTTTATCTTTGAATTCGTTTTTTTGTAAGTAAAGTCCAATGGGACAATGGAGTATGTGTGTGAGCCGATGGTATACAAGCAACCTGATGTGCATTCCTCATGGCCACAGAAACCTGGTGGGGGGTGCCTGGAAGGTTAGTAACAGTCAGGTAAGTACAAGGGAAACATGCTATGGCTATGACTGTTCAGACCAGAATTTTCTTTGAATGCAAAAAAAGAGAGAAAAGAAAAAAAGGAAATGGTGTTCTAAAAACCCACAAATAACCCAGAGACCCTATTATATTCTTCTATGCTCATGTTATTTCCAGGTTATGCTGGAAATAATGATATAGAAGGACAGGTAGAGTTATGGAAACCCACGGTTCCTTTTTTGTTAAGTCCTTCCTTCCTTATCAGTAAGTTGAAAGAAGAAAGTATTGATAGAATGTGAGTTATCAAGAAGTGAAATAACACAGCTGAGTTAGTTTTGTGCAAGATTTTCACTGTTCTGGTAAGAATGGAATACATAGACATGTATAAGCTAACTGCTACTATATTTGCACTTTAAAATGGTGTTGATCAATATAAAGAAAAATGACAAAATTCATGGAATCACTCAAATTGAAATTATTCTTTACTTTGAACAACATTAAATAGCAAATAAAAACACCACAAGCTGAGAGAGAGAGAGACTGCAAAGGAAATAAAAAGCTTTACATTTTAGCACATTTAATGCCAGTTTTCTTTACTGTTTGAACAAGGTGTTCGCATTTTCATTTTGTGCTGGACCCTGCATTTTATGTAGCTGGCTCAGCTAATAAATGGTCAAGTCACAATTTGATCTTAGGTTTTCTGCATCCAAATAACACACTGTACCACACTTCTTCCTGTTATACTCACAGTATAGTGTTAAGTTAATGATATCCACGTATCATTCATTATTCCCAAAGCCACGGCTTCTTCTGTCTTTGAGGAAAGAAAGGACATTCATTAACTGTAGCAGATGCTGAAGTTCATGACCAAATTCCCTTTTATGACTGAGCCATTCATGCTACGTTGGCTTATGAAAGCTCACAGATAAATCCCTTCTGCAGAAATGCCTTTAGCCAAGGGGACTGCTTCCCCCAGTTGGGTACAACTCCAAAAGGTCATCCCAACCAGAGCTTCCCACAGGACATTTGTTGCTAGTGAATCACAGACCAGCTTCTCCTTCTGCTCAGTCCTGCTTCCTTCACTCTCTCATGGATATTACTTCCTGGGGACACCGCCAATAAACTTCTAGCACAAAAATTTCTGTTTCTGAGTTTCTTTTTCATGAACTCCAACCTAGGATATCAACATAGTGAACATTAAATTTTAACAAATGTGTCCTGTGTTTTTCAAGTCAAGAATGTAGTGTCTAAATTTGCTAAATGTTTAGTTTTCTGCTTTACTTTCACTGTAGTCACAGCTGCAGTTACCTTCACTTCCATCTGTACCCAATGAGATTCTGTTGTTTTAGTGTTTTACTCTGTGGGGGCAATTTCTGTGTACTTGCTATCAGAGCCCTTGCTAAACTAGAGAAACCATAATTCCTAAGCAAGCCACAAGCCCCCGTTAGAGCCACTTTAGAGTGAAGTTCTTGCTCTTATAAGTATTTTCCTCACTTGAGGAAAGATGTATTAAAGCCAATTCTTTAGGGTTCGATCAGTTATCTTCCTGAATCATTTTAAAGAAATTACTAAACAGTCATGCCTCTTTTTCACCTTAAACTGTTTGGGGTTAAATTTATTCCAAAGTGTTTAATGTAAGCTTTCTGAACTGTCATTAACATGACTGTTTTCAATGCAGACCTATTAAGGTTCAGGTTAGCAATAAGAATCATTCTTACTCGTGTGCTTTTAATTAAAATAAAACACTAAATACCTAAATGTCCCAGGTAGAAGTTGGTGCTGCCCCAGAATGAGTCTGCTGTATGCCATGGCATTTCTCGTGAGTAAGTGTAACAATCTGTAACTCATTTTGGAAGCATTTGGCTGACTAAACCCTAACTTTTGGCTAGCAGATTAGGAAGATAAAAATATAACAGCTTCTGAGTCATCAGCCCATGGGTAAATATATTTTATAATGAAGACAAAGCTGTCCAGGTGGGAGTCATTTGATAATTTTTAAGCCTTATAGATTTTCCGAACAGTCCACCTCAGTTCCTGGGTACTGGTAATTAGCAGAGGGCAAGTATAACACAAATTTAAAGGGCAAGCATTCTTTATTTTCACTTGATAATGAACAATAGCCTTTCTCCCTTCTTTCTTTCCACACTTACCTCCACCAAACCCAGCACATGGATACATCACTGAACTCTATTTCTCAATGTTATCTGTCAAAAAACCTAACAGGGCATGAAAACAAACAAACATACCATAAAAACTCCACCTTATATCAAAGGCAGCTCTGAATGCCCAAAGGGGAACCAGCACAATTGTTTATAACAACACACTGATCCAGAGCCACGTGTCTTCCTGAGTGTACAAGAGGCAGACGCCTGGACGGTAGTTTCACTGAGATAGTCATTCTTGTCACAGAAGATAGTGATTCTTGACATATGTGTGACTGGTGACCATAGAGCAACATGGACTCTCAGGACAGGAGTCCCCAAAGCCCAGAGTCATTCCATTCAGACTTTGGCTAGGAAGAGACCAAGGCAGCTCCAAGGGTGTTCCACACATGTGAGTAAATTAACTACCAAATCAACACTTAATTTATGGTGGTACAAACAAGCCCTCTTTAGATCTTAGTGGAGTAGGCCACATATGAGGAAATAGGGGATACGGTCCCCGGGAGCCCTGGAACCACGTCAGGGAGACGGTGACTGCTCAGCGTATGGCTGCAGTGGGGTGACACACATCTAGAGTTGATACATCTTCTATTTTTTCTAAAGGTATTAGAAATCAAAATGTTTATATAAAATAATTCTACTTTTTAAATGTTAGCAGCCAATTAATGATTTTAAAGCAATGGGCTGACTAAAAACATACATCTACCTACCAAGTCCTCACCATGGCTATGGCTCCCAGCAGGTCCTCCTCACCTCTCTGACCTCCTTCCAACAAATCTCTGCTCACTCACCCCGTCCTGCTGCCCCTTGAACGCATAATGCATTCTCCAGTCTCAAGGCCTTCTCACCAGCACTTTCCTCACCTGAAAGGCCTTTCCCTAAACACTCACATCGCTCACCCTTCGCTGCCCTCGGGTATTATTTTAAACATCTCCTTCTCAGTGAGACCTTCCTTGGGTACCTTATTTGAAATCACATCCTGCCCCTTCACTCTCTATGTCTCTTCCTGCTTGGTGTTGATAGAAAGGTCTTATCACCATCTAACATATATGCATTTTTAAAAAGATTTTTTAAAAGATTTTGTTTATTTATTTTTAGAGAGGGGAAGGGAGGGAAACATCAATGTGTCATTGCCTCTCGTGTGCCCCCTACTGGGGACCTGGCCCAGCAACCCAGGCATGTACCCTAGACTGGGAATTGAACCAGCAACCCTTTGGTTCACAGGCCAGCACTCAATCCACTGAGCCACAACAGCTAGGGCTAACATATATGCATTTTATGTATTTGACTTTTTTCCTTGTCTTTTTTTTACAGTGGAATGTAAACTTTTCAAAGGCAGAGATTTCAGTTTATTTCTCTCATGGCTATATCCCCAGTGCCTAGAACAGGTTCTGGCACATAATAGAAACTTGATAAATGGTTTTGAATGAATTAATGAAAGAATGGATAACGTTGCAGGTCATCTTTGGTCTGTGGTCTGGGCTTCTCATTTGCAACTTCTGGTTTATACTGAAAACCTCATGGTATAACCCAAAAGGAGACATGATGAAAGTATGGGCAGTGAACATCTAACCTCTTACTTTCTAAGAAATTCAAGGAATCAAATTATATAATTCACAATCTCACAGAGCATTTATGACAGTTATAGTGTTCTTCACATGCAAAAATAAAGCATATTCAACATTGTCCAACTTAATTCCACAGTATCTTATTCACTGTTGATTAGATGCTTATCCAACACTGACAAAATTTAGAGTTTAAGCTACTCAGAACAGGTCCTCTTGTTTACATTGTTGAGCTACAAGTAAGTAGTGTCTAAAATTAAGCATAGTTCCTTTGCTGGTTAGGAATTGAAAATAAAATAAATATAAAGAGACAGGAGGAAACAAAGTTTAAGCTTGATTTTTGTGAAGGAAGAAAATTCACAGAGATGACATATCTTCTCAAAGTCTTATCTACCTCTTTACTCTGGTCTAGAAGATTCAAAATTTTGGATGCTATTGTTAAGAACTCAGCTCATTTCTATCATTCTCACCTGCTTTTGCTCAGAAAAGGTTCAGACAGAGCCTACTAAATTAAAAAATAAAGTTCCAGCCCTGGCTGGTATGGCTCAGTGGATTGAGTGCTGGCCTGGGAACCAGGAGGTTGCTCGTTTCATTCCCAATCAGGTTACATGCCTGGGTTGCAGGCCATGTCCCCAGTAGGGGGTGCACAAGAGGCAACCACACATTGATGTTTCTCTCCCTCTCTTTCTCCCTCCCTTCCCCTCTCTCTAAAAATAAATAAATAAAATCTTTTTAAAAAAAGTTCCAGTTGTGTATGTTGTTTATATTTCCTGATCTACTGGAACACTTCAGCCTAAATATGATCAGTATCCACACTGGGATAAATGATATACAGCAGATAAATATACATTTAAGTAATAATATACCAGAGATGCCCTGGAACTTGAGATATTTTTAATAGGGGCAAATAAATGAAACATCTATCATGACTGGGTAACACAGTTTGTAGTTTATTGCCATAAGAAGTAGTATACAATGGAAATACAAAAAACTTGAGAAGAATAAATTTCTAGATGGAAGTATAAAGAATCTACATCAATCACCTTGGCTACCTGTGGTGCCCAAGTGGGTGATTTAAAGGAGGGCTCTCAGAAGTCACCCACAAAAACTCAGGTCTGATATCTGCTAAAGACTCTGCCTCTTGTTACCACCAGAGCAATTACAGTGCCTTCTCTTACACCTGCCAAATCTTGTTCAAGTGTCTCTCTCCTATTAGAAGACCTTAAACAGGGGCACTGGTTTAGGAAATTCAGTCTTCAGGCTTCCAGGCCCTGCTTCCAGGGAGAGCACAAAAGGCAGCAAGAAGCATGCTGAAACACCAAGAGACAATCTGGCCCGAAACTGAAACCAGTAGCTAGAGTGACTTTTGTCTGCTTTCTAGTGTCAAACTAGATCCATTCAGACTGGACCATACAGATCCAACATGACCCAGGATTGGAATCTTCTGTTTTTGTGAAGGAACCAGGCATTCTTGGAACCATCAATGGGTTTAACAATCTTTTCTTTATTGCATTTTTATTCTCCAAGTAAGATAATCTCCTAAATGTGTAAGAATTGTCTTTTTACTAAAATTAATTGATTCTTTTAAACCGTTAATTCTGCTGAAGGGTATTGCTGTCTGTGGACACCTCTCAGTTGGCATCCCCACTAAGAATGGGGACTAGTGAGCAAAAGTTTGGATATAAGGAGAGAACTAGTTTATTTACACAAGCCAGACTGACACTGTACCAGACTGAGCCTAAAACCATCTCGGTAACAATATAGACTAGCAATGTCTCTCCTGCAACTCTGAAGCTTTCCTGTTCTGTGACTCAGTTTCCTACACAAAGGGGCTGTTGTCAGGGTAGTCAGGGGAAGGAAACGCTTGCTCACCTTTGCTGTGTTTAGAATAACCACCCCACATCAAAGGGCTGACTCACCCTGACCACTTGCCAGCCCTGAGCTTGCTTCCTACTCCCACCACCCTTGCTGGCTGTGCTGTTCTTGGCTAGAAAGGCCTTCCACTAGCAAGTCCAGGTTTGTGGAGTCTGGCACACACACCTCCTGGTATGATGAGGCTTCCTGAGGTGGGTTGCTCTACAGGTTGGGACCTGAAGGTGACCACCAATTTGTCTGACCGACGGTTCAAGGTATATGGTTCAAACACGAGAAGCTGGGCTTTTACTTCGGCTCCTCAAAGAGCACGAAGGAAAATGGAATAATTTTCCCCTACTCCTGTTAACAGTAAAAATGTAACCTGAAAAGGTATGATTACCTATTTTTATTGGTTTTATAGAAACATGTTGCTGCTGGAAACTCCAGAAGCCATCAGGTTCGTTTTGGCAAGCTCACCAGTGTTTATTACAGTGTGGGCAGATGGAGGGTGCTCGGAAAGATTTATTCCTGGTGGACATACCTGTGTCTGGACTGAAGCCTTCTTAGGGTAAATAACCGCACTTCAGACATCCTTAGAGAATTCACACTTCCTTTAATGAAATCCACTACCAGCTTCAATATTGAGGTGAATTTGGTTATGAAGAAATACGTGGCTTTGGAGTGAATAGAGATGGTTTTGAGATTAGGAACTCAGGACAAATCCCTTAAAGTCTTACCAAATAAATGTGCTAAAGGAATTTGGAATCAGGTTGTCTGCTCCTACCACTTATCAGCCACATGACTATTTGCAACTTAACTTCTCTCACATTTGGTCTCCTCAGTACTAGGGTAACAAATAAATTTTCCTCTCAAACTTGTTTCAAGGTTAAATAAAATAATATGAACAATGTTCTAAATACATTGACATTCAATAAATTTTATTTTTCCCCAGAATCTGTTTTCTAACTTGGAAAAAGAGAAGAATAAAACACAGCAGACTCTACTTACTGCAAAGGGATGTTAGCGGTCAGATGAAGCAGTATGGAGAAAGGGCTTCCCAAGTGTGATTTACTAGCATTATTTAACTCCCACTCCTTCTTTCCAGTGTCTGAATGTGGGCTTGTGGTTGTATCTCTGGGCATAGTCCTTGGCAATTTGCATGTAGATTTAACAATCCAGCACTCAGAGTGCCTATGGCATATGATTCCTTCCATTAACAATGAGAATGGTGACCTGCATGTGTTTAATTGAATGCTCCCATTGCTTGATTTTCTGCATGCTGAAATATTCAGAGGCACAGAGATGTACTATGGTGGCATGGCTCAATCCAGGTTGGAATGGCGCCAGGACTGACACATTAAAACCAGACCCTCCCAGGACTGTACTGGCAGTAGAATCACCTGCCCATGTTAAGAGCAAGGCTCTTTATGACCTGCCTTTTCTTTTAGGCAGCCAGATAAGCTTTTTCTGGACTATCCTGCTAAATAAAGGTGCTCTGGGTGTGTGGGGGGTGGTGTGAATGGGTTTATATGTTACCCAAATGGCCTCATTATTACTCGTAGTCAATTGGAAGATTTCCAAACTTCTCTACTTGGTCCTAGCTACCTAAGGGATTTGACATCTGCTATCACAACTTATCAGGAAAGATCATATCTAAATACTATTAGGCTTCATTCAAAAGACATTAAGTAGGAATCGTTAGTGACAAGGGTGGTATGTAGTAGAATGAAGTCCTTCTGGCCTCAGAAAAAGATCAATTTAGGTTTAAATCCTAACTATGCTAAGGTCATTTGTATGTCCCTGGGCATGTTAATTAACCTCAGAGCATTACTTACTGATCTATAAAATTTTTAAAAAAATGTCTTTATAATGTTTTGAGGAATAACAAAGATTTTTGCACACAATTCTCCCTAGTAGTAATGTGTTCAATAAATGGCAACTATTATTAGTATTTCTTCTTAATATTTTGAACTTTTCTAACAAAAGGAAATGTTCACAGAGACTGACCAGTTCTCCTTTACATATCCCTATTGCATGAGATTGCTGTATTAAACAGAGAAAATGGGCAGGAAAGTGCTCTGTAAAGCCACAAATATAAAGTTATCATAGTTATTTAGAGAAAAAGCACTTGAAATCTAGGGAACACTGAAGTGTATACCAAATGGAGTGACCCATCTTTCTTTGTTAGACTAGGACAAGAAGAAAAGAAAGGAATCAGCTTAAGGCATAACCAAGGTTCAGTTTTTTACATACTACTGTGTATGACTATGATATGTCTTTTTAAAAATTATTTATTTATTTATTTTTTATTTATTTATTTGTTTGTTTATTTTTAGAGACTAGGCAAGGGAGGGAGAGAAACATTGGTTGGTTGCTTCTCATACACCCAACTGGGGACAGGGACCACAACCCAGGCATGAGCCCTCCTCACTGGGAATAGAACCAGCAAACTTGATTTGCAGGTCAACACTTAATCCACTGAGCCACACCAGCTTGGGTTATGACTATGACATTTCCAAAATAATTGTTTTTGGTGGTACTTATTTATGTGTACCAATGTGTACACACGTCTATGTGCACATGTGCACACATTAAAGATTTTATTTGGCTGAACAATTTTTAGTTTATTGATTCTTAAAGAAGGATTAGGACATAGGAGGAAAGAAGAATGAAAGTAGATTTTACTTTTTATATCTTACTAAAAAAATTTTCAGGAAAATTGACCATAGCAACAGGAAAATAATAAAGCTAAAAGCATCTTAAAATCATTAGCTGGATGTATTATATATTACACCCAAGATTCACAAGGCTTAGAAAATTGCTCACATTAATACCAAGTAATTTATTTTTTCTTTATCTCTGAATAATGACTAACTTTTTAAAAGTTGCATTTCTTCACTAATCTGAAAAACCACACTTATTTGGGGGGCATTTATTCTCAGTAAGCTGTTTTAATTAAAATTCCAGCATTGGGATTGGCAGTGGCAACATAATCAATGTGACAAGGAGGTAAACAGATTACTTGGGTAATTTGATCTGTAAAGACGGCTGATGTAGGTATGTGACTCGGTACCCCAAGTTTTGTGGTAAGTTTTATTTGCCTGCTTTGCCCAAGTAATTACATCAAATTTCCACATCACTTGGCTGTGTAGACATAGTGAAGATTTTTAGCTCATGCTCAGCGGGTTGAGAAAGGCTGACTTGCATAATTAGTATTCTTTCTTTAAACCATCTATCTGTGAATGCTTAACTGAGTAATATGCCTGAACTTGTCTTTTGGAGTTTCTTATGTGGGTTGATATTTGCCATCTGTAACTATGGCACTTTATTAGCTTACCTGGAAATACACATCCTTCTTAAAGTTGTTCCTCTCTCCTATCCTCTTTCTCCCTTGTTTCCTCCCTTTCTTTTATTTCTTCCAAATATTTTTCATAAAATCATATAATGACGGAATTTGCTGAGACCATAGCAATTGTCACTATTCTGTTTCTCAAATTTCATTAATTCTCATACCACATCCACAGGTTTTTCACATATGTAGCTACTTAATTTTTTTAAAAACCTTAAATACTTTTTACATGCATTTTTAAAAACTACATTCAATAATCATACATTTAGCCCTGACCAGTGTGGCTCAGTTAGTTGGATGTCCTCCGCTAGAGCAAAAGGTCACTTCTTCCCATTGCCGGTCAGGGCACACGGCTAGGTCGCAGGTTCCATCCCTTGGTCCAGGCGCATACAAAAAGCAACTGATAATGTTTCTCTCTCATATAAATGTTCTCTCTCTCTGTTTCTTCCCCCTTCCTCTCTCTCTTTAAAAAGACCTATATATTCAATATGCTGATCTTATTTTCCTGGTAAATGATAAAAGAAATAAAGCAAATTTACACAAGTACCACCTAAAATCATGTTAGCATTAGGAAATACTGTTCTAGTCTGGCCTACAAATGAGGAAGTTGAGGCCCATAGAATTTTCTAGAGACATAGAGCCAGTTAGGAGCAGAGTTGTTTGTTGAAACCATGCTTTTGGACCCTTAAATCCAGACTTTTGCTACTACACCACACTGACTTAGGATGTTAGTTACCTTAAGGTGGGGCTTGTAAGAACCACTAACTAACATATTATAGAAAAGCCATCAGTGACAAAGCCATAAAAACAACCCATCTTCCTATTTATTTATCCTGTAATAACTCTTAGGCCACCAAGGAACCACAGATACTTTCAGACAGTGGTCCTCAAACAAGAACACTAATGTAGTTTACAAAGACTTTCCAAGAACATGGATAGTGCTAAGGATATTTTCCGAGCCACACCTTTCCTATGAATTCTTCCCTAAGAAAGGGTCTATGGATAATTGCCCTTTTGCCACCTTACAGAAGAAAGTCACAATATTTGTCCTTGTATTGCCCTGGAGTGAAAACACAGCATCAGTGACACCAAATACTTGGATACCTGAGAAATACTGTACCATCCTGGTGTAAGTGTGGATGAGTGGAAGAATTTCATGTGTGGATAACAAATCACTGGTCATCTCTAATTCTTTGCTTTCCACAAAACTGAAGGAGGACCAAACAAATTTTAAGCTGCTAGATTTATAAAATTAATTTTGCACGATAGACCTATATATAAATTTGGGCATAAAAGTTGTTTAAAGGTCCAAAAATTAAGTATCATAACTATATTAAAGCTCTTTCCAAACTCACTTACAAATAAAGTATTTTAACACTAGCGTCAATTAAAATAACAAACAAGAATAGAATTAATACTAAATCTATAACTCATTCTTGTAGTAAACTACATTCATAAACAAATCCACAGAGAAAAGACCTGGCTTAATTCATGTCATTAAGAGATAGATACCCCAAAAGAAGTATTTTTGAAATGTTGCTTTTTATAACTTTTAATTTAATATGCTTATCAATATTTTAATATAATTATATTAAACATAATTCAATGGTACAATCTATTTTGTTCAATTTTAACTACTAATAATTGTATTATTACTCAGGAGAAATATTTTTAAACATTAGGACCTATTTAGAAATTTAAAAAATAAATTTAGTTTATATATTTTTTCTGCAAACGAGTATAATAAAGTCATGAAAAAAGACTTTCAAAAATAAAATTATATTAGTTACATAAATAAGAGTCTATGAAATTAGAATAAAACCCAGTGAGAAAGTGAAAAACAAGTTAAAAAATAGAGATTTAAATTTCCTTTAGCTGTTAAATAAGAGCTTATTTAAAAACTGCTGGTTTTCAGATGCATGATGGTACGGGATCAAATCAGTTTGGTGTTTATATTCCATAGGATGCATTTAAAATTATGAAACAACTTTGTTTTAAAAAGTTAATATTTAAAATAAGTTGGAAATTACACAGCTGATAATTATTTATATTTTGAACACATTCTAGATGTCACCTTAAAGTTTTGCAAGGGTTGTGTCGGTTTTCAAATTCCTTTAGGGAATACACAAACAGGAACTTTGAAGGCCACTGCTCTCAGAACCAGAATCAGTTTCTTGCTGCAGAATGCTTCGAGGAGCATTCTCTGCCTCATACTGGTTTCCCAGAAATGAAAACAGTAACTGTCCAAAGGAGCACTTTAGCATCTGGATGCTGCTAGAATTCCTGGGACGAATGTTTAGAAACCCAGGACCCAGGTGAACCGAGATGTTGTGTGGCTCTTGTGCTTCTCAGACTAACGTCCACAGCGAAGTCCAAAACCTGCCAGGGGAAGGTGCACGGGTTGTAAAGGAATGTAGTCCAGCCCCCGTGCCACTATAGGCTCTATCTTCTGTGTTTACCAGATGAAAGAAAATGGTTCTTTTTCACATTCTTTTAAAAGTTGGAACGATCCAAAACAGATAAGATTAGAAATAATTTGAATTTAAAAAAGCAGTCTGCATTTAAAATGTATGTGTGTATATATATACATATATAAAGTGCACTTTCAAAAGTTGTGTAATCATAATATTGTGTAGTTATTAGATTTTTTGTTTAACTTAGTTTTGAAGTTAACACAGAAGCTGTCTTTAAGGAGTTAATTTGGATTACAATTTTCCTGTAGTACCAGTTCTCCTGTCCCAGGAAAATACAAAGGGTTCCTGTTCCATTCCAGCAACATCATGTCACCCAAAGCTTATAATTAGAGGATGGATATACATGAAGTTTCCTTTAATTTTCTTTTCTAATTTTTATGGGGTTTTTTAGCAAGAAATAAAAGGGAAAGACAGGAAAGGCAAAATTTAAAGACATTTAAAATGATTGGGCTTTTAAATACAAAAGTACAAAACTTGCTAAAAATGATTCTGATCAAATTAATTTCAATTATCTTGATACTGACATATCAACACAATTGTAGGGTAGAGGCAGCTTTAATTTCAGAGCAATTTGAAATGTAGATGTTACACTGTTCATTTAATTCTTAATTAAATTAAAAAGTGGTTGGCTTCTCTTTCCCCAAGAAAATTTATCCTCATTTGGGGAGAAACAAAACAAAACATAATGAAATCTGACACTCAGTGAGCACATTTATACACTGTCCTTCTGCAGAGATAATCTGGAAATAAACCTAATGTCAAGGCCAACACACTCCTTTGTGAGAGGACTCTTACCCTCAATAATTACAGTCCTGCCTTATGCTGCTTATACCCCCCTCTAAAATGTTGCAAAGAAGCCATGGAAACTATTATCACTGGAAGAAAAATATTAGGGAAAAATACTTCCACTTAAGAAAATTTGCTTCAATGCTAGACTTGAAAGAGATTTATTACAACCACCATATTGTGTGGAAAACCAGAAAACTGAAAATCTTCCAAGCAATTAGGAAATATCATTCTTAAGTGTGAATTGCTTCTTCAGATTGAAATGTCTTCAGATAATGTTAACAAATATAATTGTCAGATAATCCCCAGTTGTGTCCCTTATATTACCTATCCAGATGATTTTTTAAAAAACAAAACCCAACATTTTTAATGGTGTCACAAAGATAAAATACCCCAAAGTTTGTTTTGACCCATTCTGAAAGAAAATCTCAGGATTCATCCATAGAATAGGGCTCAATAGAGAAGATGGACAAGTAAGATGACATATTTTGGATTGAAGCTTAGGGTAGGTGCAGCATAGTATTCAGATCATTCACTCATGAGAAGTGAAAAGATGAGTAATACCTTGCCTTTTGATAAAAATCACGCAGTGCTTCATGCTTCGTTCAGTTTTTAGTATATTTAGCTATGATATTTATAATAACCATGTTCCAAGTTGATTAAGGTTTAGTCACTACTGACTAAACAAGTAGGTATGAAAGAGAGTAAGACATAATTACTACTGTCTTATTCATATCCTTACAATATTCAAGGATTTAGAGTCAAATTTATACTCTTTACAGCTAATTTTATCTTACCTATTCTATAGAAGATCAGTTAACCCGAGGCATATAGATAAACTGAAATTTTAAAATATATATGTGTGTGTGTATATATATATATTTGTTTAATAGTCTCTGATGTTATCTAAAACTCTGCTAAGCTTTTTACAATGTTGTTAAGAAAGGAGCTGCTTTCTCTACCTCACACATACTTCTCAGGACCTAAGTCTACTCCAAGCGTGGCTCTGAAGTTTTGATCTGAGGTAAAAAACCCTTGTCCCAGGTGAACCAGGAACAAAGGCAAGAAAGTTGTGTGTGACCTGCCCTCCCCCCCTCCATAAACCAGAACAGAAGCACTCAGCTCCCCTGTGCAGCCCTGTGGAATCGTCTCGCTTTCTGCGGGTTTAGGCAAGTCTGGTCTTCAGCCCATGGTTTGGCAGTCTGTGCAACAGGGGAATTTAACAAATTAAGCTCATATCCTTTGCAGTGGAGTACTATCTTTGAATGTGAATAGGAATTAGCTGAATCATTTGGATGATTTTAAGATGTAAACTAAATATCTGCTTAAATATCTGTTTAAGTATCATTGACAACATACAATCTTTAGCCTACTTACAACAAGGAAAAAAGAAAACATTTCTTTCTTACAGTATGATGTTTCAAGCTAGGTTCCCAACATTTTTCAGTGAAATACCCAAACATCTGGTATTTTGTTTTGTTCTCTTTCAAATATAATAAAATAATGCTCTAAAATTTTGCTTAGCTCAATAAGGTAGGAGTAATTAAAGAGCGATCCTGAGACACATTTTGGGGACCTGATGAAACGTTATTTGAACACTTACAGGAACATGTAAAACTCGCAGCCGAGAGCACATAGCAATGACAGTTTTCTTTCAGATCTCATGATTAGGCCAAACTCCTATAGATACAGATTCACAAATAATGGAAAAAGGGATAAAAGAAAAATGCCACTTTTTATAAAACAATAACAACAACTTATTGTAAGACTTTAATGTTTAGGCACAAGCAATTTCATTTACAAAGCCAAGATTCTACGAGTAATAAAGGAGAAAACACAACTCCTTTGGAAACTGAACTCACAGGTTAATAAAAAGTTTCTTTTTTATTTACAAATATAAAACCTCTAATTACCCTTCTTGTTGACTGCATTTGTGAAGGGTACTATAATTGTCACATTAGTTTCTCATATATTAGAAATGTAAGTGACAGTTTATCCTGATATTTAGTATACATCCATGTAAGGATTTTCCAAAAGAGTGGTTGCCTCCCAATTTCAGTTAATTTTATGTGCTACATTCTGTTCAGAAACACATTTCAGAGCAGAAAGAAAACTATCCATTTGCCTGGAAGATTGTTACTCTTGGTTATCCCTCATTACAAACAGCGTTGTACCTCGTTCAATCATTTTGCCTTTTGTTCCATTTTTCCACCCAGTGATCATGTGGGAAATATTTGGATGAGCCTAAAGCTTTCAATCAAAGTACAAAATCACTATTAAATGCAGCAGCATAAAAAAAGAAAAGTATTTTTTAAACTTTCTTGATTTGTCAGTTAAAAGAAACATGTCAGATTTGAAACTTCATGATGATAAAGTTTTTCAAATAGTAATTTCAATAACTGATGTGCTTATTGTTACATTGTATAATTTTATTATTTTATGTACTTTTAAAATATATTTTATTGATTAAGCTATTACAATTGTCCCAATTTTCCCCCCTTTCCCCCTTTTGCCTGGTACCTCTATGCCCTCCACTAATCCCCCCCATAGTTCATGGTCATGGGTTGTACATATAAGTTCTTTGGCTCTCATTCCCTGTACTATTCTTAACTTCTCCTTGTCTATTTTGTGCCTACCAATTTATGTTTCTTAATTCCTGCACTTTTCCCCCCATTCTCTCCTTTCCCCATCCTGACTGATAACCTTCCTCCATATCTATGATTGTGTTCCTGTTCTCATTTTCTTTCATTATTTTTTTCAAATAAGTTTTCAATTTCTTGTTCTTCCTCTTCTCCTTCTGACACCTTTATGATTCAGATGTAGGTATGTTCAGAGGTGTCCCAGAGGCTCCTTATCCTATCCTCATTTTTTAAATTCTTTTTTCTTCTTTCTGTTCTGATTGAATGCTTTTTTTCTCATGTTCAATGTTGTTGATTTGATTCTCAGTTTCATCCCTTTCACTGTTGGTTCCCTGTAGATTTTTTTTTATTTCACTTAATTTAAAATGCCTGGGTCATTTTTATGCTGTTCTTATACTCAGTGGGTTCATTGAGTGTCTTGATAACCAGTATTTTGAACTCTACATTGACTAGATTGGTTGTCTCCATTTTGTTTAATTCTTTTTCTGGAGTTTTGTTCTGTTCTTTCAATTGGGCCATATTTCCTTGCCTCCTCAAGTTGGCAGCCTCCCGTGTTTGTTTCTGTGTATCAAGTACAGCTGCTTTGACTCCCTGTCTTAGTAACATGGCCTTATGTAGAAGAGTGGACTGTAAATTGGGTGGAGTGGAGCCTTAGGTGATGGGTGGGGTGGCGCAACCTGTTTCACTGCTTTGTGGCTCTGTGTGGGGCGAGGGCTAGAAGACTGGACAATGCTGCTGCCTGGCTTCTGGGGGTTTGCCTGGGGAGGAAGCTGTCTCCTTGCACTTAGCCTATTTCCAGGCTCCTCACTTTCTCCCCATATGCCACTTCTGCCTTCCAGCTGTTGCCCTGGTACTGAATTCCAGAGAGGATAGGTCTATACCAAGTCCTAAGTCCATGTGAGCCCTTTAATATGAGTCTCCTGAAAATCCAGCAGTTTCTTCCACCACCCAACACCTACTGTTTTTTACAGCCAGAAATTATGGGGTTTTATTTTCCTGGCGCTGGAATGCTGGGCTGCTAGGTAGTTTGGTTTGGGACCGGGACCCTTCACTCCCAAGGTATCCTTCCTAATTTTTATCTACCACATGTGAATGTGGGACCACCCATTTCACTGCCTCTCTCCACCTCCTCACTTCTCTCTGTGTCTCTACCCCTCCTGTCAGGACTAATATGACTTCTTCAAATCCTTGGTTGTCAGACTTCCATACAGCTCTATTTTCTGATGGTTATGGGTGATATTTCTTTTGTCATCTAGATGTAATTGTTTTCTCTAGTTGTGTGAGGAAGTGAAGCGTGTTTACCTATGTCTCCATCTTGACAGGAAGTTGGAGGCTGATACTTTTGCCTTTTGGTGCCTGATATGTCCCAGATGGAACTCCCTGGGGAGCATTCATTAGAGCAAAGTCTGACTTGAACTGGACTTTGGTGGATGTTGATCCAATAGGTGTTGGACTTTTTTTTTTTTTGCGAAGTATGGAGAGAATAAATACCCAGCATTTGTACTGCCCTTTTGGTTCTAAATCTTCCTATAATTTTGGATTTGGGCATTCATTCCCTTTATAATTTAGGAAGGTGACATTAGGTTAGAAGAAAAATTTTGTTACAGATAAGGCACACTCTGTATTTCTACCCCTACCTTCTATGGCCATGCTTGTAAAATGACAGAATGCAAGGATTAAAAGAGACATTAAAAGTCATCTGGTGGCACTCTTTCCCTTTGCAGGTAAGCAAACTGAAGCTCAAGGAGCCAACATGGTTTTCTGCAAGGTCATGAATTTTGGAGACAAATAGAACCAGGCCTAAACTCTGTCCTACTAACTATGTAAACTTGAACAAGTTACTTAAACTTCTTGAGCCTTGGTGTTTCCCTCTGTAGAATGGAGATAATAATAATTAATGGCTAGGAATGTCCTGGAGGATTTTGTGAAAATTATGTATTTGAATGCCTGATAAAGGGTAGACAGTACTTCTTGGTCCTCTTCTTTTTTCAAGGTAATAAACTAAATTAGTCATAGAAACTTGCTGTAAATTTTGAGCACAACAGATACGTATTTTGTGCTATTTCTATCACAATTGCTGAGTCCTCAAGGAAGCTTCGGCTTTCAGAATTAAAATCTCTCTATTTCCTGCCTCTTCCAACCATGTAACTTTTCTCTGTCCCACCTTAGGGTAAGTTGCTCAGCAAAAGCAGCTGACCAATAGTTCTAGATGGTAGATGCTGAATCCAGCTCAAAGTCACTCTTTTTATAATGCTTCCTTGCTCTCCAAGGACTAGTGCCAAACCTATTATTTAAGAATCAATGGACCTTCTCTAGGGATTTTCAGATCTTTAGTTCAATGCATATGAGCAATAATGTTTGGAGAAATGAGAAGGCAGAAGAGAAATGGCAGACCAGAAAATCTATACATAATACTAAGGTTTTTGCCAAGAATATGATGATCAATAAATAATCAAAGTTAATGCCTGAAAGCAAAGTCCAGACATACCAGTATGCCACAGCAGACTGTGAGATATGTGACAAGAAATGCATTACTAATAAAGGACCAATGTTTGCAAAGGCCATATTTTTATCTTCTGATAAATTACAGAAGATTTAAGATTATCTTTCTAACAACATTATTTCTACTCAATTGCATTTACTGAATTTTCTTTGGAAGAGAGATAGGTTGGCTGGGTAATAAAGCTATTAGGATTGGTATTTGGCACAGTAGAGAGCCTGCCTTAATTATGTTGAAATCTATAAGAAATCTTACTGATATACTGAAAATAGTTGTGCATAAATGAATATATAAATACAAGGTTCTATGTGAGAAGTGTGAGACTTGGAAGTAAGGTGGGCCAGCACACACATCTTTCTTTTGCAAGGAGGAAATACATTGTCAGGGCATCTGACTCATGTTCTCATTCTTCCTCATACTATACCCTAAACACAGGTGTACAAACATTGAGATAAGGCATGGTGAGACAAATCACGGCCTTTAACTTTCTCTATCTTCTTGAACAAACAAAGCAGATGGAAGCCCCACGAGTGGCATAGTAAAGTGCAATCCTAATCATTTGGACCCAAACCAAACACAGATAAGAGAGAATCACAGAAATTCTTTGTCAGGTAGTGGGAAGTACATTTGGACCCTGATTGCAGGAGACATTAATCTGAATTTCACAAAGTCCAATATTTCTTATTAAGTTTGGTGGACATTACCCAAAGATTGCTTCTAAAGCCTTTGCCTGGGGCTCTACCTGCTCTGTAGAATATGAAGATATTCTATAGCAGAATAAAATTTGAAGTAGCTAAATTTAAGTCTAATTACTTATTAGAATACATAAGAAAATTCTATTTATTTTTAGTATTGAATTTGATACATGCTCCTCTTAAATAAAATCATATACAATAAAAGAAAGAATCAAAAGAGCAAATAAGCAGTAAGGAAAAGGAGAAGGCTGCTTTGTGAGAACCAAGAATGTGAGAACCACTAAAGCTAACATAATAGACATGGTTAACTTTAAAACTGTGCTCTGACATCTCTGGCAGCTAAGACAAAAGGGAATCATTTAGAAGTTGTATAGTTTACACCATACACCAAAATTTATGTGATACATATCAAATAAACTAAAAGTATAAATTTTATAGAAACAGAAAACATGGGAGAATATCTTTGTGACTCAAATATTTCATACAAAGAACACAGAAAATTCTCACTATAAAAATTAATAGAACATCAAAATTATAAACTGCTCATCAAAAGATCATTAAGAAATGAAAAATCACACATTGCCAAAATAATCACATCACATTACATTTGTCTAACAAGAGGTTTATAGTCATAATATATAAAGATCTCACACTACTCAATAATAAAAAGCGAAGCAGCCCAAAATGTTTAAAGTTGGCAAAAATTTGAACAAAAAGGAAGATAGCCTTGACCAGGTGGCTCAGTTGTTTGGAGTGTCACCCCGTACACTAAAAGGTTGGGCGTTTGACCAGGGCACATACCTAGGCCGTTTGTTTGACCCCCTGCAGGGGCATGTGTGGGAGGCAATCTATCAATATCTCTCTCTCACATTGATGTTTCTCTCTCCCTCTCTACCTTCTTCTCACTCTAAAATCAGTGAACATATCCTCAGGTAAGGGCTAAAAAAATTAAAAAAAGAAGATATATGAATAGCCGTGAAATACATGAAAAGTGTAAATTAAAAATGTAAATTCAAATTACAGCAGGATACCTCCACATACCCGCTGGAATGGCTGAAGTTTTAACACCTGACAACATGAAATGGTGGAGAAGATTAGACATTTTCCTCTGTGTGTAAAATGATGCAACCACTTTGGAAAATATTAAATGCACCTATTCTCTGGTTTATTAAAGGACTTGGACAAGAATGTTCATATCAGATTTACTCAAATAGACCCAAAGGAGAATCAGTCAAAAATATTAATCAAGACCTAACCTGTGTGACTCCGTTGGTTGAGCATCATCTTGCAAAACAAAAGGTTGCCAGTTTGATTCCCAGTCAGGGCACGTGCCTGGGTTGTGGGCCACTTCGCAACTGAGGTGTGTGTGAGAGGCAAGTGATTAATGTTTCTTCCACACATCAATGTGTCTCTTCCTCTCTTCCTTCCTCCCTTCCCCTCTCTCTAAAAAATAAATAAGTAAAATCTTTTTTAAAATATTCATTAATATGTGAATTGATAACAATGATAGGATATTCATACATTGAATGCTATTTAATTATAAAAATTGCGTTAAACATGCAATAGCATGATAAATATCAGAAACATAATGCTCAGCAAAGCAGAAGATACAAAAAAGTTTATATTATACTTCAAATATACTATATGAAGTTTTAGAACAAGAGCACTAAGCTTTGGTTGACAAAGGCAAAATGGGTTAGTCCTGGCTGGTTGAGCTCAGTGGATTGAATTCTGACCTGTGAACCTAAAGGTCACTGGTTCAATTCCAACCAGGGCACATGCCTGGGTTGTGGGCCAGGTTCCCAGTTGGGGGCTTGTGAGAGACAATCGATGGCTGTTTCTCTGTCTCTCTTTCTCCCTCCCTTCCCCTCTCTCTAAAAATGAATTTTAAAAATGTAAAAAATATTTTAAAAATCAAAATGTTTTAGTGGTTTTCTGTGGGGGAGGGGGAAGAGGAAATTAATTGGGAAGGGACATGAGAAAACTTTCTGGGGTAATGGAAATGTACTGGAAATTATATGGGTATGGATTACATGGGTGTGTGCATTTGTCAAAATTCACCAAATTGTACACTTAAGAGTCATGCATTTTGTTTGTGTAATTAGAAAAAGAACAAAGTTATTTTGTTAGTCACTCAATTGTTGAAATTAACAATGCTCTGTCTACAGCTTAAAAGCAAATTATGAAGCAGATTTGTATGTCTAAGGGACCACAGAGCTCCTAGACATCCTCACTAAGTCACCTTCTTGTTTTCATAATCTCTAGACACTTGATCTCAACTAATTTCTCCCCCTTGACCACCAATACTGTGGACCAGCAGCATTTGCATTACCTGGAAGCTTGTTAGATCTGCAAGTTTTAAGGTCCCACAAAAGCAGAATCCTTGGGCTGGGGTCCAGGAGTCTTTGTTTAACAAGCCCTCCAAGTGACTGTGACACACGTTGAAGAATGAGATGCTTTGCTGTATTATAATCCAAGGTGGTGAATTAGGAAACAGACACCATCAACAGACCACCAGCAAAGTGCCTCAGCCTTGAGTGCTGAGTGAGCCCACAAGCCCTTGATTTGAGGAAGGGAAGGACAGTTGCGGAGCCAGCTGGCAGCCCCAGAGCAAGCACGAGTATTCAGGGCACAGGGACTCCACTGTGTGGTTGCCAGAGCCTCTGTCTCAGAGAAGCATCAGGGCCAGCCAAGATATAAATGCCATTTCTTCCACTTCCTTTTTCTTCTCTTTGCTGACCCAGTTGCACTGCTGACCTGCCCACCAGATTTCATTGCAGGCTGGGAGAGAAGATCTAGTGTTTAGCTTTGGTTCCCTAAGGAAAAAATGACTTACTTCTGCTGGAGGGAAATATGTTTTCAAAAGGGCAGAGGGACTGTAGGGCAGGGAAGCCCACATGATCAGCACCCTCAGTGAGACCTTCCAGCTAGGCTCCAGGATGAGCTGACAGCAAAATGAGAAATGACCGAGAAACAGCTCACCTTGCTGGGATTTAGAGGAAACCTAGAAACCTTCCCGGGTCCTGCTCCAGCCCATGCATACATCTGAAGAGCTGTTGCTTACTCATTGCATAGTGGTGAGCAACATACAACATGTATAGTAGGCTCACAAGTCTAGACCCATGTTTCCCAAACATAGGCTCAGTACTTTGTCTGTATTTTTGTAACATTCTCATTCTCTTTTGGATACTCAAAGCAAATGTCAAAGAAAATTGTGGTCTCCCCAAAGCATCATAGGTCACATGAGAGGATATAAAATCACATGAGAAATGCAATCTCTCTCATAAGACTGATAACATAAATGTTACCTATTCTTCATTTCCATTGTGTCATTAACTATGACTTCAAATAGACTGGTGAGTAAAGTAAAACAGTAAAACTTTAATCTCCATTAGATGGATTTTAAAAATAAAAGGCAACAGCTAAGAAGAGTCAGGCGGGTATGGTTTTGAACTCTCAGTTTAACCAATCTAGCTAAGTAAGCTTGGATATCTTTATTTAAATTTTGAGCTTTATTTTCTTTATTTGTAAAAAAAATATTTTCTTTCACTTGGGTGCAGATTAAAGGACAAAAATACATGTAAAGTACATAGTATAGTACTGACTTTTGGTAAGTACTCAATAAATATAGTAATAATAACAATAATAGACTAATAAGCAACACTAGTTTAAATTTCAGAGAAAATAAATATTTATGTATACATATTTCATACATGTAACTATATTTTATCTTTTAGGAAAATATAGGAGGGTGTGCTCCTTATGATAGAAGAGAATCTTACTTGATTTCCAATAAGTTGTATTTTAAGTAACCAGGGCAAATCACTGTCAAATAGTTTATAACAAAATTAAGATAGGTATAGATAAGTGTGCTTACTTAAAATAACTAGCTTCTTAATCAGTATAAAAAAGTTTAAGCTTCTGCTTATTAAAGAGATTTCAACTGAATATAAATTCACTTATTAACAAGCCCTTATTATTTGAATAATTTGAGATATGCAATTCTGGGTGTTTATGTACTCTTTTATTTTATAAAAGACACTGGAGAGACACATGAAGAGATATTTGTACACCCGTGTTCATTGCACTGTTATTCAGAGTCACTAACAAGTAGAAGTAATCCTAATGTCCACTGATGGATAAGTGGACAAAGAAAACATTATATATATAAACACACATACATATATAATATATAGACATTGATATATAGATACATGCATATCATATATGTAGTGAAATATTCTTCAGTCCTTTAAAAATAGAACAATTCTGTGTCACGTGCTATAATATGTATGAACCTTGAGGACTTTCACTAAGTAAAATAAGCCAGTCACAAAGAGACAAGTGCTCTGTGATTTCACTCGTCTGAGGCACCTAAAGCGTCACTCTCACAGAACCAGAAGGTAAAGTGGTGGTTGCCAGGGGCTGAGGAAGGGGAAAGGGAACGCTGTTCCCGGATGTAGAAATTCTGTTTGGCAAGACAGGCACGCCTGTTGAGCAACAGTGTGAATATACTCAACACTACTGAACTCTGTGCTTCAAATAGATGGTAAATTTCATGTTATATGTTTTTTAACCACAGTTTTTAAAAAGATACTGAATAGCCTTCATCTTTGACACTTTCATCCAAAGATAAACTAAAAGGCTGCTCTTTGTTTTGTTAAATCATGTCAATATTTTGCCTAGAGCCGGAGATACAGTGCCCATCTTCCCCTTCAACTTGGGGATGTTTCAGTTATCAAAAGAATTTAAGTAAAACACAAAAACTAGTATTAGTCTTCCCTAACATTTTAACATAATCTTCTCCATGTTTCAAATGGAAGAATCTAGTCAAAGTTCATCTTTAAATAGAAAATTAATTAGAACCATAAATAAAAATAGCAAGAACTTCTTGATAGTGTTAGTTCTTTGCAATTGCTAAGAAAGAAAATGCCCACTTCCCACAATCCAGTCTAGACTAGAAACCAACTTGGATGAGTGACCTGTTATGATAAGAAGTATCTGGTTACGGCTCTTACAAAACTTCAGTTTTCTTTCAACACAACAAGCATCACTTTTGACAGTCCTGCCCCACTGGAGACAGAAGCCCTTACAAATTTGCTATCACTCAATTGGCCCCATTCTCTGCTTTAGAGGTCAGAGGTGCAGAGGTTATATAGCTGATAAAAACCTTCTAATGATATTCAGAGGGAGAATCCAGACTAAACTGCAGAGAAAATCTGAGAGAATTCATTGCTTTTAAATATTTTTGATATTTTGTTGTTTTCCCTATAGAAACACAAAGGGACAAGGACACTGTAGAGCAGAAAATGTCTTAGATTTAACATTAGAAGTCATTAATTACAAACTTCTTTTCAACAGTTTTTCAAACCTGAATGAGACATGTAAAGTATCCAAGTTTTTATTTTCACATTCTATAAAGTAGGTCATGGTCAGATTCAGGACCACTTTTAGATCGTGCACTTTAAAGCCTTTCTTTGGCTTGTCCCTTCCCACAGAGCTAAGCGTGAAAGGCACCAACAGTGACTGGGCCCACCCCGAACCAATTCATCCCTCTTCTAGACCATACTCTGACACACGGCTTCCCAGAGTTCTCTGCCCCAGTGGACGTGGCCCTGTTCTAGGACAGTGTGAAGGAATTATCTATTCCATCCCCCTGACTGACACTGTGATGCTGGGGAGCACACCCAGACCTATGAAGTGGCCAAGTAGTGTCTATCTGCATGGAGAACGGACAGACTTAGACATATGGGTTGGAGTGCCCACATCCAAGTTTCAAGTGTCCTTCTGGTATAGGACTGAGCAGGGAATGAGAAAAGAAAGGGAACAGGCCATGGACTGGAGGTTCACATTTGCATTTTTGCCTGGGCCTTCATGAATATTATGGGCAGGTTTGGCATATCTGCCTCTCTTATTGTATGGTTCATTACAATCAGACACCAAACAGCCTTTCTTTGTCAGACAGAGTGAGACTTCATTACCAACAAGATAAGAAAAATCATGTCTTAGAAATGGTCACAGTCTGACAGAGGAGGTCTATAATTATAAACATATACTTTCAACATAATGTGGAAAGGGCTGTAAATCCCCACCTTCTCCCTACCCTCTACAATCAGTTCAAATGGCCACAGGCCCCAAATCCACCACATCATTGGAACAATTCCAATTAAGACCATGCTGTGTGGCCAAAGGGTTCCATGAGAAGGTTTTGCATTCAAATTAATCTCATCTAAGCATTTGACACAGGGTGTGTTTGCCCTACCCACCTGCATGGCAGACATCTCCCCGGTAGAGGATCAGGAGCCTCCAACTCTGGAGTCATAGAGGAGGGTTTGCACCTTTCTCTGCCATCTGTTATTTATATGACTTACAACTAATAACTTCTCTAAGTTCAGTTTTTTAATTTGTAAAATGAAGATAAGACTCTCTTCCTGTTATGCAAAATGGAATCACTGTGAGGATTGCATGAAATAAAATTTGTAAAGTACTTCATGTAATATCTGGTATATGATAAGCACTCAATACAGAATAGCTATTATTTTTAATAACGGAGGAAGTCAGTTGGACTTACAGTGCAGCTTATCTATTTTTTATGACTCTATCTTGCATTTTCCAAGAGTCATTGCAAAACAAAACTTTAAACTAATGAAGCACCTTCAAGCTTTTAACATTCCTGCTTGATTAGAAACAACTTCCTTGTAGGGTTTAGAGTCAGACTTTTTTGTGTTTTTCTTTTCACACACAGCATTTTCCCTGGCATGATATGTTTTAGATTAATTTAGGAGAGAGCAAAAACTATTTTCCAAGGTATATTCAATGTTATGGCCACTTATGTTCAACTGAAAACAAGGCAGTTACAAGTTATTTAATGAAAGATGCAGTGAACGGGAGCTTTGTCCTCACTCTTTACCAAACTCTACACTTGCTAGTAAACCAGTGAGATCTGGATTTGTGTTAACACCAGCAATCAGGACAGAAGTATAAGTTCGCTGAAACTAATGCCCTAAAAGTTCTGGGTTTGGAGCCCCAGAAGAACACCAAACCCTATGACTCCTAAAGGGGAGACTCAGATCTCCAAGGTGCCATGCCAGCAGAAGGTTAGTTTGCACACCTAGCTTGGGGTGCACAGAAGTTGACCAAGATCTTAGAGGGAAGAGTAGACAGTGTTTACGTGCTACCTATATACTGAGAGCTCTGCTAGCTTCCCTTGTTTACTGTTTAACCGAACTGAGCTTTTTTGAATTAGACACTTATAAAAATGTCATAGCCTGGTACATACTTATTTCTTGTCACTTGCTGATCTTACTGAAAATGTTTTTTGATAGTTTTATAAATATTTCAGTAGAATTTCTCTAGAAGAAATTTAGGGGTCTCCTCATTTTATCATCTCTTTATCGTGTAATTGAAGGCAGGTCCATCTGCCTGCCTCTATGAAAGCCAAACACTCGAGAGGCAGGTGCTGATGTAAAGGAAAGTGGTTTATTTTCAGGTGCAGGGCACCTGGAAGATGGGGGACCCATATTATAAAGCCCATCTTCTGAGAAGATGGGGGACTTATGTCTCAAAGCCCATCTTTCTGGGAAGATGGAGGACTCATGTCTCGAAGCTCATCTCCACCTCTCAGTGGAGGTAGAGGCTTTTATAATGAGAGAGAGGGAAACAGAACAAAGAGATCGAGGGAGGGAGTGGCAAAGTTCTCTACGTGCAGACGAGCACAGATGAACACAGTCCATTCTGATAAGGCAAGTGACAGTCTAGTGCATGTTATCCTGGTTTCACGTCATCCTGGCTCCACAGTTGAAGGCCAGCAAATTTCCCCAAACTGTGGATACCTGAAAGTCGGGGAATGTATCTTTTGAAGTTAATTCCTAGGATTCTTATACAAACATGCTGTCATCTACAAACTGCACATTAGTCAGAGTCAGCACTTACAGAAACAATGTTAAAAGAATGGTGAGGTGGGTTATAATTTCCCACCATTACAATTTTCCACTGTTACAATAGAGTCTGCAGTATACTTCTTTTTTCAGTGTGTATGGTGAAGATAGTCTGGATATCTAAAACAACAGTTTTTGAACATCATTGTTCATAAGGAACACTTGGGAGCATGTTAAAATTTATAGACCATAAAAAGGCAGAGTAGGTCTAGAGTAGCAGTCATCTCCACATTTAGCCCATGGCCCCTGTTCCTCCAGCATCATTTATTATGAAATCAAAGGATTAATCACGAAACTACCCTCATTGCTCCCCAGTGTGGCAGGAGGGGGAGGAAACGTGGGGAGTAGGAAATCTAGGGAGATGTAGGTCAAGAAAGAGCTGTGGGATGCTGCTACACAATGCTGCTTTGACTGCAAAATACTGGATTACAAGGTCAAAGCCAGGAGGGTCTGGAACCTCTCCAAGAAAAACAGATAAAGCCAGAGGCCAACTTTAAGAGAAAATATCTATTCGCAAATTTAATATTGTATCTTTTGAAAATAATTCTGGGCCAAAGGCTAATCATTTATTAGCTTAAGTAAAACCTGGAGGTTTATTAGGGATTTCCTTTGTTAAAATAATGAGTAATATTGAGTTCATGCCAGAAAAATATATACTATTAAATATTTACTCTCAAAGTGTTTTAATAGGTAATTTAATTAAAAAAATAATGAGTAATATTGGAGCCGTGGTAGAAAAGATATACTGTTAATCGCTAATGGAAGTGGGCAGTTCAGGTTAACATATTATCTAGTAGCAATTTCCTGTTTTCAGATACAAATCAAAAATGTTTAGGTAGAATACTTTTTACTTATGCAGGTATACATAGGTCGCTTAATGTACCTCATTAAATGTTAAAAAATGATGACTGAAAACTTGATAGAAAATAGACTTTTAGAAAAGTGATCATAATAAAAACTTTCCATTTACAGGAATTCTATAATTAATGCTTTTGTGGAAAATAAAAAGTAATCACCCACTAATTGATGCTTCTTGGCAAATTTAGATTAATTGTGTCTCTATACTTTAAATCAAACTTTGTCAGATTTGGAATACTGCAAAAAATGAATAAAGGCAAGTAAAAAATGCATTTGGAATAAAAATTTTATAGCAAGAAAAAAGATAATATGGAAATTTTTATTTGAATAAACCATTCTAAAAATGATGAGTCTTAACTTTGCAATAAGTCAACATTCATAAAATAACTAATGTAAATTATAACAGTCAAATATAAAAATCAGTACAATAACTAATTTCATAACCTGTTCTCATGACAAAGAGTACACTGTTATTTAAAGACCAGGACAATTCCACCAAAAAGAAAACAGCTGAGGCTTCCAGGTGTCAAATTAATGAAGGACTTTATCGAAGAAGGTGGGTTGCAGGAATGTGGCTTCTTCAGTTTCATGGAAACTGGCAAAACATCACTAGTCCTAATCCTACAAATGTAGATGTTAAAGCAGGTCGAGGCAGCACCATTTTATAGACCAGCATGAAAAGAAAAACAATCACAGGAATGATATAATTATAGGGTAATAAAATATAAACACCATTATTGCATTAACTTTATATTTGAGTTTTTTTCTCCATGGTTGGCTTACCAGCTTATAAATGTTTTGATTACAAGGTTTTGATTACAGAGTCATTTAGATATTTTGTCATATATCCAATCTAATACACACACATATTGGATTTGATCATTTTGATAGGAATTTGGTGTAAATGGCCACTGAAAAGAGGATTTAGAAGGATTTTAACCAAACCTGGAAAGAAAAGAAAGAGTAATAGCCACCACGTTGATGTCTTGGATACTTACAGCTTAATGCACTGTCAAAGAGTAACGGTTCCTCTTTATTGACCTCTTGAAACTATCAATATACTGTTTTTCAATATTTATTAAAGTACAGGCTTATTGGGAGACAACCGTGTTTTCTTGGCAAGTTACTTAAACCCTCCAAGATTCAGTTTCTTCCCTTGTAAAATGAAGATAATAATGGCGACTTCAGAAGTTTGTTTTAAAGAGAAAGGGTAACACAGAGGTGCTTTACATGGCTCAGTGGATGAGGATTATAATTTTAATGCTGGAGGGGAGAGCCAGAGTCAGAACGGAGTGCCTCATTCTGATCCTCTTATGCAGCTCCTCGTTAATATGGATGAGAGCCAGCCCTTCACAGGGAAACTGGCTCACCAATTCTTGACGTCAACTACAGTAACAGAATGACCTCGATCATGGTATGACTGGAAGTTTGACTCCTGTTGGGGAGGATGTGTGTTTGTGTATTATGTTTTGTTCTGTTTACAAAGAAGTAGGTACTTTAATAAAAATTTAATCAAATTATAAAAAGAATCTGTAGGTAAAGTTATCTGTAACTGAGGGCACCAGTAAATCTTGAGGGACCACAGAACAGGGTCCCCATACATCTGGAGTCCAGGCTGTGGGACAGGCCATTCTAATGCTCCTCATTTGCAGGTACAGTCACACTGGGAAGCCTGTTGGCCTCTGGCTCTGCTCTCTGATTTTCAAAAATCCACTCCCCTTGTCCTCAGACCAGTGAGCTGATTTGTCGTTATTGTAGTCCCTGAGATACCACAGATGAATACATATCACTTTACTCCTGCAAAATGCTCATTAAAAAAATAAGCATATGATCAAATATGTTTGGGAAAGGCAGCAGATTTTGGATATTCACAGAATGGTAGAGTATCATAGGCTTGAGAGGTCCTGTTTCACTCAATTATTCCAAAACATTTGCTCACTTAAATTTTTTCATGTAACTTTATTTCGTACTCTGCACAATTATTGTCCTGCAGAACATACTGTGGGAAACACTAATTTAGGTTTAACTCTCCTACTATTACAAAGTTTACATTGTTTTCAATGTGTTTCCCTTTCTAACCTCTGTTTTCCCTACATTTCATGGCCCATGTATTGAGCTTCAGCATCTCAAATATCCTTGAGTTTAGATCTGATGGAGGAAAAAGGCAATACTAAGAAACAGGAAAACAGAAACTAATAATACTAATATTTTAAATGCACATATTTACAAACATTATTTTATCCATCAGACACAAAGGAGTGTGAATCCTCTATGTACACAGCCCCAACCACATACATCACACTCAAAGGTAACCTGAGTGTGAAGAATACAGAATCCCTATATACTCACTCTTCAGATTCTGAACTGGTAAGGGATCCACAAATAGCAAGTCTGTCTGGATTCACAGTTCCACCCCGAGAACACTAAATTTTATAGTAAATGTGAAGAAGGTATATGCAGAGTGGGGCAAAAGTAGATTAACAGTTGTAACCACATGAAACAGAGAGTATTCTTGTGTGATTTAATACAAACAACTGTAAACCTACTTTTGCCCCACCCTGTATTACTGCTTCTCAGAAATAAGCTGAACTTTGTCATTTCACTATAGTGGCCACTTACAATTAACCTATAGATGTGAACCTAATTGATGAAGACATTCTATTTCTAGCACCCTTCAAAATGGAATACTATAGTTATTATTGCAGATTATTATTATTATTATTATTATTATTATTATTATTATTAGGCTAGGTAGAGACAAATTTTCCTCACTGGTGGTACAATGTAAAGAACATTCTACAGAATGTTGAATAAGAACCCCCAACCTAAATACCAATTTTCACACGATGTCAATTATCTAAAATGGTCTTAGTAGAAAGCTCAAGAATCCTAATGCAGGGGGAAATATCCAAAGTCAAATCTAAAGTTAATAAAACACAAGGAGATCAAACAAGCCTGACAGGAGATATTGCTTGAACTATTGGCAATTTTCACCCTAGACCTCTTGTTCTAATCATATTTTACCTCAGCAGAACAAAGGGCAAGGAAATTACAGTGGAATTAACTGACAATGTTTCTGAGCAAGTGTGTGAAACAAGTTTCTGGTATAAGCTACATGCTAGCTGAACAATCCATTTATGTTTTAGTATGTAGTTCAGATAGTTTCCAGGCTGGTTTGTTAGAATAGTGTCCATAATCTATAAACCCATATCCTAATCCAGTGATTCAGAATGAAAGAAACATTCAGTTGTAGAAAGACCAAACTGCAAGTACAGACCTAGAATTTATACTTGCATCAAGGAACTAATTGTTTAAGCAAATAATTTCACCTCTCTGGGTCTTAATTTTTGCATCTGCGAGGTGATAAAGTTGTGTTAGATAATGTTTAAAATTCTTTCCTTCTTTATTTGCACGATGGAATAACTATATTCTCTCTCTTATAAAAATAGTTATTCCCAAACACCAGTGTATAGACTGGCTTTATTGAAATCTGCTCATGAGTTTTGTAAAAATATAGAATCTTAAGCTCTGCCCCAGAGATTCTGATTCAGTAGGTCTAGGGTGGAGTTCAAGGTTTTGAATTTTTTCAAAGGTGCTATTTGTTCTAGTACATAACCATGCTTGATAACCATTAACCTAGATTTACAAAAGCCAGGAGTATAATCAATATTTTTCATTTGGAGCAAATCACTTAGGATCTTTCAATTGCTAATAACAGAAAAACTGTGAATTTGATTTATCCCATGAGGGAATTTATAATCTCAGATAACTGGAAGCTTAGAGGTTGGGGTTGCTGCATGTTTTGGTTTCACTTTTGTTGGATTTGGCAGCTCTGTCTGCCTCTGTGAGGCATTTTCAACCTGAGAGTTTTAACAGGTCCCGTTGTCTTTTGGGGAAAATAAATCTTTTACCAAAGCTTTCCTGCAGCCTTTGCTTCCCATTTTGTGGACCAGAATTGGATCACATGCTCATTTATAAACTGGTTACTAGCAAAGGTTATAGAATTCCCAAGATCAGTGGCCAAAACACCCAGAGTTTCCCAGGCGACTCCAATGTACAGCCAAATTTGAAAACCACTGTCCTGCATGAATCATCTGGAGATGGAGTGCTGCTGTGGAGTCAGCTGCCATGACCACTGAAGACCTGTAAAATCCCTTAGACAAAAAGGGTCTCTACCTTATACTGGTGCTATAAAGCCTTACACCACTTGAAGCCTTACAGACTTACCCAAGGTAAGAACAACTACAAAGTGCCAGGAAAATGATGTTTTTTTTACTCCTAGTCTAATGTGCTCCTTACTATGACGCCCCTACTTCTGTGTCTAAAGTCGCTATGGAAAGGAGGCTAGTCATGTAGAAAGCATTGCAGTTTATCCTTGGTGATTCCAACACTATCTACATCTAAATGATCTCAAGTAGAACTTGATACAGTCAATGAGGGGGACCAGTAAGTAAGGCATATGCAGTCACAGGGATGCTAAAAGGTAGATTAAAACCATAGAAAATGCTTACTTGTGCTATGATAGTCCATGACATCAGCACGATAAGAGTATGTTTTTCCATATGCATGGGGACAGACCTTTCTTCCTTTAGAAAATCTCTTCTACCAAAGAGCTCTTGTTGGTGAAATAGGACAGGCTCTATAAGAGGGAAAAGACAGCAGTAAATAGGGCAGAAAAAACACTCACTTTTTCACATCGCTTTTAAAATGCATTTTTTTCCCAAAATAGTGATAGAATTTAGCAAACTGGCTTTTAACCAAGAGAAAATCATTGTGAGTTACTTAGAGGCCTGAGATCACCACTCGGATTCTCCTAACTACATATGTTCACAGCATTTTACACTTTGAATTTTTCACCCTGCATTTTATAACCATTTGAGTTGTTATAAATATAAATTAAAATGCCTTTCTTGGCCTATTAGCTTGGTGTAGACTTTGTTTTGGTTTCATTATAAATGATAATTATAATCAAAATATGAATAGTCTCCTCCCAAATTTCAAAGAAAAAGAACAAGAAAAAAAGATACAATTCCTGAGACTAGAATGATTTCAACAAAGGAGCTATGATTAAAGTTTAAAAAATCAGAAAGAAATAATAAGGTAGCTATAAATAAATTCACTTATTAATAAAATCCTTATTTTAAATCTAGGAGCTACCCCCTAAAACTTGAATCAAGATGATCTGGGGCCTCCATATCAAACACTATTATGTAGTTAGCATAATGTTTGACTTTTTGTTAAAGAGTATATACAGGTTGAATATATGGTTTTGAGAAGATGTTAGATAAATCCTATATTGATTATCATTTGTTATGAACTACTAAAGATGATTAAAGACTTGTCATTGTGACTGACTTTCCTTCTTTCCAAAGGTATGTTATACTGTCACTATCAGAACAAAAGTCTTGACTGGTATGGTATGATTTTCATATCCTTACATTCTGAGGTGCTTGCTGTTGGGGCCCCACTTCCCTGGAGAAGAAACCATCTACCTCATTCAACAAGTTACATGTGGTAGAGCAGCACCGACCGTGAGCCAGGGGCTGTATCAGACTCTGGCAATATGTAGGTTAGGAACACAGATGCCCTGTTAAAGACTTCTTGTCTAGTGGGAGAAACAGTTGATAAAGCCATCTATGACATCTGGGACAATTCAGTGTACATCATAGCAAAGGTAAGCATGGATTGGTGTGGAAACAGAGAGAAAGTACCAAATAGAGCTGGAGGGTGGGGCTGGGTTGGAGAAGGGAGGACTTTTTGGAAGACTAATGGCTGCATAGGAATTAACCAGGCAGAGAAACAAGATAAAGTCATTTCAGTATCACAAGGGAACATCATGTGTAGGAGAGATACAGTAGTTAAGTTCAGCTGCCATACAAGTTTGCAGACACGGAACTTGTGCGATGGCTGAAAAAAGTGTTACACAGAGATCACATCACCGAAGCCTTGTAAGTCCCTACACTTTAGCCTGAAGGTAGCATCTTGAGCTTTTTATGTCGGACTTTTATACATTTCCCCACTTTTCATGATAATAGAACTCAAATAATTTGAAAGATGTTGTAGTGAAAAGACAGATGCCCTACTTGTGCGAAATCATAATAATCTACTTATAGAGAAAGTGAGGCAGAAGTGATTGCATAGACGCTTTAACTGAGCAATTACTGTGTGACAGGCAGTGTATGAGATGCCTTCCACACTTATTTCTAATAACTTTGCAGGTTGAATGTTAATCCTATTTTATAGATGAGAAAACCGAAGCTCAGAGAGAATGAAAGGTTTATGTAGACCTGGCTGCTTCTGTTGAGATGAAAATCATGGCTTATTATATTGTGTGATGAAGAAATATTGTGTTTTTTGTTTATCGTACATTTCTGATATTAGAAAAAAACATAGAAGATTATATTTCCATCAGCATCAGCTCAGATATCTGCCATTCAGCAAATTAATAAATGAGTCACCTTTACTCATTTTCCCAGGCTAGAATCCAAAAAAACTTCTCATTATTTTAATATGTGGAGGGTGTCAACTTGGGATTGAACTCTGCCCACATCAATTAAATGCATGTACATTCAGCATCTGCTGACTATTTAGTTAATTGTAATCAGATCTTCCAGTCACTACATAAGGGGGAAATAACTTTATTATATAGTCAGAAAACTTTGCTCTACTAACATCTTGACAGCAGAAGCATGAACAAGTGGCCCAATGTTCCCACAGGAAATTTTACTGTAGAATGTAATCTTTCTTACACAATTAATGTGTTGATTAAATGAGAAGATATATTTAAAGCACTTACTACTATGTCTGGAACATAGTAAACCTGTAATATATGGGAGGTATTATTATTGAAAAACAGCCAAGACAGCTCTCATCTCTATCATTTCCCTCTAACTCCACCAAAACACATGCGCACACACAGATGTTTATGACTAAGAGGTCCACTCTGAACAGAACCACTCAATACATTCACTGAGGTCTCAAGTCTGGATGAATGAGGGGATCACTCCCACAGTTTGGGTCTATCAAGATAAAAAAATCTGTTAATAACCAGACAATAAATTCTCATCACATATTGTAGACATAACATTTCCTATAATCCCCTATTGTCAGTAAACCATCCCTTTGCTTAAAAAAAGTAGCTGAACCCCAGCCTTATTTCCAGGTGAGGATCCAAAACAGAGAGAGGTTATATATTTTATTCAAGAACACACAACTAGAAGAGGCTAGAATTGAAAGCACATCTCTTGATGATAGGTCATTGACCAATCTTCCTAAAACACAGATCTGAGATCATCACTCACTTGCTCAAATTTTCCTTGATTCTTTATTACTTGTTGAATACAACTTAATACTTTCAAACTAGCATTGAGAGCTCTTTACAGTACAGTTCCAAGTTCTCTCTCCAGGCCGTCTACCACAGCTCTCTTGCAAACAACCAGAACCCAGACAAACTCAACTATTGTCATCCCCTATATTATTAGCTCCATGTCACAACACTTGGACACTTTTGCTCATTCAGTTCTCTCTGCTCAAGTGCACCCCCAATTCATACCTTTTGCCAAGTGCCAGCTCAGACTTCACCTCCTGCAAGAAGACTTACGGATATACCCTCTGGAAGGTAGTGATCTAAAGTGATCTAAATTCCCACACCTGACTTCTTCATGCTGTTTTTTTTTTCTGTGTCATTGAAGCTATTTTAGTATATGTAAGTTCCCCATATACCTCTCTCATTTTCAATTTAATTGTAAGCTCCTTATGGTTAGAGGCTATGTTTCAATCATCTCTGCATCCCCATAACCTGAAATACTTTTATATAAAATAGGTGATAAAAATGTGTTTTCTGTCAATGAAAGACTGAATGAGTCCTGACTCAAATTTCCATATGCTTATTTGTTATTAATAAAAGTATGTTGATTTGGATACTTTGCTTATGTAAAGAGAGGTTTTTCTATTTTGTATTACATGCTCAAGCATCTCAGCTCCACAGAACAGAAGGACACTTGTGCCCTGCATTCTGTCAAGAAATATTTGAGTGTGCAAAGTTTATTGGGCTTCTCTAGGAAAAACAGCTATGAGAAAGGAAGGCCCCAGCATTTGGTCAAAAGGGAAAGTTGAACTGTGATGGGTCACATAAAAAGGCCTATTTGGAGCTGAGCAGTCAGTCCTTCAGAGCTAAGGAAAAGGGGCTAGACCTTTGTACCCCACATCATCAATCAGCCATGTGATACAGGCAGCATGCAGGGGACAGCCTTGGGCAAGGCAGCTTGCTTTGACTGAGACAGGTTCCAGTTAGGGGCTTAGCTTTCAGCTGTCAGCCATTAGGGGCATGTATGATTCAATCCTGAAAGGGGAAGTCTGTGCAGGGTACCACAGAACCAACTATAGTCATCCTTTGCACTGGGGCTTCTGCTTGGTTTATATAACATGAGGCCTCCCTCATGAGACCCCCCCAAAATGGAATAATCTTCTGGCAGACAGGCCCCTTGTAGTACTGGCTTGCCCCACTAGGCAAGTGTTTTAGGAACCCATCTGTATCAGTGTACCAGGTGTTCTGGTTGTAAGAGGCTGCATTGGGCTTTAGTGAATTTTTTTTGAAGACTCTTTCAACGTGTTTACCCATTTCATGATGGGTGGTTTACAAGCACACCTGTCCACACCACGCTGAGTGTTCAGCAGTTTTTAACCAAAAAAATGGCATGACTCCCAATGCCCCACCCTCCCTTTTCACCCAGTCTTGCCCTGAGTGATTTTTTTTGCTTCCCTGGATGAAAAAAGTCCTCAAAGGAAAACATTTTGCAGTTGTGGAAGAAATGAAACAAAAAATGGCAGAAGCACTAACAGGCATCAAAATTGATGGGTTCAATACTGTTTGGAGCAATGGAAAAAACATCTCAATAGGTGTGTTGCATCAAATGGAGAGTACTTTGAAAATTACTGAAGTTTAAACATGTAAGAATAAATACATAATTTTTTACAAATAAATTCCAGTTTTGGGGGAGTGTTCCCCTTTGTAAGTTCACCCCACCTGGGGACAGCTCCTCTAGGATTTCTTTTTTTAATAAAGACGTTATTTATTTATTTTTAGACAGAAGGGAAGGGAGAGAGAAAGACAGGGAGAGAAACATCAATGTGTAGTTGCCTCTATTGTACCCCTACTGGGGACCTTGTCTGCAACCCATGCATGTGCTCTGATTGGGAATCGAACCAGCGACCCTTTGGTTTGCAGGTTGGCACGCAGTCCACTAAGCCACACCAGCCAGAGCATCCTCCAAGATTCCTTTGGTTTTTCCATGCACACACTTTGAGAAATGTTTGTGGAACAAACTATAGTCCCTGAAGCTAGTCTTAGAGCAGTAATGGACTTTCTATTCTCTATTCCTCTTGTTCTCAGCCAGCAAATCTGTTGGTCTAGATGACAGTCCTAGAGAGGTGATTTAGACCTACATCCTTGGTTACCATGCTCTTTTCAAGCTGTGGTTGCTTCACGTGTCCTTTAAGTGTACTAAGAGATGTCCAGTGGGTTATCTGGATACCAAGTTCCCATCTGCTCCTTTGTATAACAGCAACCCTGCCTGCTCCTGATAATCACAGTAAGTGTTTCCTGCCAGGATTGTGGCTCCTCCCCTAGACTGCTGGTCTCCTGGCACAAGGATCCTGAAGAGGCTGGGCAGCAGCCATGGTTTAAAGTTTAATAAGACTCTTGCTTACTTCCATCAAGATGGAGAAATAGATAGACACACTTCTCCTCCTTGCACAACTGTAACAAGGATCACAACTAATCTCAAAACAAAAAATACCCAGAACTACCAGAAAATCAAATTGTATGGAAGTCTGACAACCAAGAATTTGAACAAGCCATTTTCATCCAGATTTGTAGCAGGGGCAGAGCCAGGGAGCCAGGGGCAGAGAGGATGCAGTGTGGTGGTGGCAAGGCAGCAGCGGTGGCCAGCAGAATGGGCAGTCCCACATTCATGTGTGGTATATAAAAGTGGGAAGGGACAACTGGGGAGTGAGTGATCCAGCCCTATGCCAGACCATGCTGCCCAAGGTTCCAGCTCTGGGAAAATAAAGTCACATAACGTTGGGCTGTAAAAACCAGTGGGGTTTGGGGTGCCAGAAGAAACTGCCAGTCTCTCCAGAGAGTCTGTTTAAAGGGCCCTCACAGTTCTAGAATATACACAAACCCACCCGCTCTGGGAACCACCACAAGAGCAACAGCTAGAGGAGCGCCAGTCATAAATAGGAAGTGGGTAAAGTGACTGGAATGAGAGTCTCCAGCAGCCAGCCAGCAGCATTGTCCCCTCTCCAACCCCTTCCCTACATACAGAGCGACAAAGCAGTGAAGCAGGTTGCCCTGCCTTGGCAAATACCTAAAGCTCTGTCCCTTACAACTTAACAGGTATGCTAAGACAGGGAGTCAAAGCCATTCTACCCAATACACAGAAACACAGGGAGGCTGCCACATTGAGGAGACAAAGTAATATGGCTCAAATGAAAGAAGAGAACAAAACCCCAGAAAAAGAACTAAACAAAATGGAGATAGCCAATCTATCAGATATAGAGTTCAAAACACTGGTGATAAGGATGCTCAGAGAACTCACTGAGTATGGCAAAAGCATAAGCGAAGACATGAAGGCTACACTACGTGAAATAAAGAAAAATCCACAGGGAACCAACAGTGAAGGGAAAGAAGCTAGTGTTCAAATCAATGATTTGGAACAGAAGGAAGAAATAAACAGTCAACCAGAAGAGAATGAAAAAACAAGAATTTAATAAAACAAGGAGAGAATAAGAAGACTCTGTAACATCTCAAAAAGTGCCAACATCTGAATCATAGGGATGCCAGAAGGAGAAGAGGAAGAGCAAGAATGGGAAAACTTATTTGAAAAAATAATGAAGGAAAGTTTCCCTAATTTGGTGAAGGAACTAGACATACAAGTCCAGGAAGCACAGAGAGTCCCAAACAAGTTAGACCCAAAGAGGACCACACCAAGATACATAATTAAAATGGCAAAGGTTAAAGAGAAAGAGAAAATCTTAAAAGCAGCAACAGAAAAGCAGAGAGTTACCTAAAAAGGAGTTCCCATAAGACTATCTGCTGATTTCTCAAAAGAAAACTTGCAGGCAAGAAGAGGCAGGAAAGAAGTATTTGAAGTCATGAAAGGCAAGGACCTACAATGAAGATTATTCTATCCAGCAGGATAGAGTAAAGGTAAAGCTAAAGGAGTTCATCATCACCAAGCCCTTATTACATGAAATGTTAAAGGGACTTATTTAAGAAAAAGAAGATCAAAACTATGAGCATTAAAATGACAACAAATGCAACTATCAACAACTGAACCTCAAAAACAAAAACAAACTAAGGAAACAACTATAACAGGAACAGAATCATAGAAATAGAGATCACATAGAGGGTTATCTGCAGAGAGGGAGAAAGAAGAGCATGGGAGAAAAGGTACAGGGATTAAGAAGCATAATTGGTAGGTATAAAATAGACAGGGGGAGGTTAAGAATAGTATAGGGAATGGAGAATCCAAAGAACTTAATATGCATGACCCATGGACACGAACTAAGGAGGGGATTGCTGGAGGGAAGGTAGGTACTGGATGGAGGGGAGAAAAGGGAGAAATTGGGACAATTGTGATAACATAATCAATAAAATATACTTAAAAAAAAGACTATCACTGTGTCTCCTGATGGAGGTATTTGCCCACTGGATTCAGGCCCTCTAGATGAGCATTGCCCAGAGTTGCAAAGGCAGGAAGAACAAATTGTCCAGGTGGGTCACAGGGAATGATGGTAAGTAAGACCACTGCTACTTCCACACCTTTGTTCTACCTTTTGGTAGAATTTTTTGGGGACACAGCACCATATATGTGGTGTTGATTTAGAGAATATACTGTATTCTGAAGAATACTGCCCCATCGTTGGAGTGGAGATGGACCCTCAGCTGCACTTACAATTGGGTGGGCCTATGTTCTATCAGGCCAGCTGCTTCTTGGTGATTGCAGATGCTAGAGGAGATGTTGGCTCTTTGATTGCATGTCCACTAACCATACTTCCCTTGCTGTTAAGTTGGTTTCTTCCTCTGAATTATGTGGAAGATCCTACATCTGGACCAAATACTGTTTTGAATGCTGCTGCTAGCCAAGACACCCACTTACCATGTGACTATAGCTCTGAGCTCAGAAAGGTGCCAGTATAATGGTGCTTTCTGAAGTCGACACATTTATCCCCTGAAGAGCCCAATTTTCTGAAACTCTTTTTGTTTTCTTCCCACTGGAACTTACATTCCTACATCTCATTCCCTCAGAATCTAGATCTCAGCTACCTGTTATGGTGAAAGCAATCTAGGAAACTGGTATGTGCTTGCAGGCTAATAACAACTCATTTAATAAGAGGTTTCTGGAAATGGTCCCTCTAAATCAAGGTCACGGTCTCTAATGCTAGATAGAGATATAAACACTGGAATTCCAGTTAGGAAGAGTCTTTTAATTAGGAAAAGTGAAAAAGGATAACATTTTAATCTCTTGAACAGATAGATATAATATTATAATGTCTGAAAATGGTTGAATGGTGTTACACAGGACTTATCACTGTGCAGTGATTCTGCATAAGAGAAGATCCAATTTCGATTTTTACTCGGAGCATGGAAGGGCGAGTTTAACAAGGTTTTCCTACCCACCCCTCCACTGTCACATTGTCTAGTATTAAAATAACTTTGCATTCTTAGAATGAGCTACCCTTGGACATGAAGTATTTTCCTTTTCATATAATGCTAGGTTTAATTTGTTGGCATTTTGTTTCACATTTTTTAAAAATCTGTGCTCAGGAGTGAGAGCGACCTTTAATTTTTCTTCATACTGTCCTTTCCACTTTGGTGAAGTACTACTGGCCTCAGAATGAGTTGGAGAGCATTTCCTCCTCTCCGAGCCGCTGGAAAAATTTGTGTAAGGTTGTAATTATCTGATTCTTGAAAGTTTGCTAAAACTAACCTTCTAAAACCATCCAGGCCTGCTGTTGTCTTCATGGAAAGATTTTAAAATATGAATTCTATTTCTTTAGTGGTTATAGAATAATATGTCTCTTTGAGTCAGTTTTTCAAATACATTTTTTAATTTATTGGCATGAACTTATTCCTGACAATTCTTTATCTTCTTAACTTGCTGTGTATTAGTTGTATTCTTTCAAAAATTGTAATACTGGTGGTTTTGCTCTCTATATTTTATGATCATTATTAACAACATTTTGCTGGTGTTATTAATATTTTCAAATGAGCTCCTGGCTTTGTCGATTATCTCTTTTATAGCTTTATTTCTTGCTTTATTAATTTTTGTTCATACCTCTAAATACTGCTTTAGGTGCATCACACATTTTATATATATATAAAATATGAGTATATGTTATTATTTCTTCTTTACCCAATAGTTATTTAGAGATCTTTTTAAAAAGTATTTTGGAGATGAAATTTTAAGTGATTTTTTTTGTTACTGATTTCTCATTTAATTCTACTGGAGCCAGAGAAGTGATTGTATGAAACTAATTTTTAAAGTTTATTTTGACTTGCTGTGCTGTCAGTATGTGGCCAGTTTTCAGACCCCATGTGTGCCTGAAAACACTGTCCGATCCCCAGTGACTGGGCATCTCTATACATAGGCGTCAGGTCAAGTGTATTAGTTATGTTGTTGAAATATTTTATATTCTTGCTGACTTAATTGTCTATGTGATCTATCAGTTACTGAGAAAAGTGAGTTAATGTTTCTCATTTTGATGGTGGGTTTACACATTTATTTGATAGTTTGGTCAACTTTTTCTTCAGGTGTTTGAATTTATATTTTAGGTGCATATATTTCAGAACTGTTATATCCTCCTAGTGATTTGAAGCCTTTATCATTATACACTGACCCTTTTTAACTTCCACAATGCTCTTCAGCCTTAAAATTTACTTTTGTACATTTGCTTTTTGTAGTCATTTTAATGTAAAGGCTGTCATTTTATTGCATAATCTATGTATTTACGATAGTCCATGTATTTACTAATCCATGTATTTACTATTTACTATATACAGTACTTTTCTTTTCTCCTAAGTTTTCTTAAATAGACTTCATGTTTTAGAAGTTTTAGATTTACAGAAAAATTGAGAAGTTAGTACATTGGAAGTTGCTCTATTCCACCTCACTCAGTTTTTCTTATTATTAACATGTTAGTTGGTACATTTGTTATAGTTAATGAACTGACACTGATAAAATATAACTAAAGTTCATAGTTATTCATATTTCCTTAGTTTTTATCTAATATCATTCCTGCTCCAGGGTCCCATCCAGGATTCCACATTACATTTAATCATTATGTCTTCATAAAATTCATTAGGAAGAATCCCTATTTTTTCTTGTTTTCTGGAAGAATTTCTGTGAGATTTGTATTACATATATATTATCATATATAGATAATATCTATTATAGTACATGATAGATAATCCATATAATATATAATGTATAATATAATATCTTATGTATGTATTTAAGTTTTAACATTGTACCTAAAATGTTTGCAGAATTGAATGTGATTTGTCCTGAAGTTCTCTTTGTGAGAAGGTTTTAAATTATGTATTCAGTTTCTTTTATAAATACTGGCCTAGTCAGATTTTCTGGCTCTTCTTTTGAGAGTTTTGATAAGTTGTATTTTTATAGGAATTTTCTAATTCTGTCTAAATTGTCAAATACTTTACCATTTATATAATATTCAAGTTTTAATATGTATTTATCTACTAATTTTTCTCTAAGCACTGCTTAGCTACAGTCTGTAAGTTTTTTTTTTTATTTTAGATTATTCAGTACAGTTTCAATCTTTTACTCCCATTCCAGCCTACCCACCCATCCCTCCCCACCTCCCTTCCATTTCCAAGCCCCGTAGTTTTGTCCATGTGTCCTCTATATTTGTTCCTGTAAACCCTTCCCTTCTCCCCTGAAATTCCCTCCCCTCTCCCCTCTGGTCACTGACATCCCATCCTCCATTTCAGTGTCCTTTGTTATAATTTACTTGTTTCTTTGTTTTGTTGTTTAGTACAGTCTGTAAGTTTTGATATGCTGTTTCTTCATTATAATTTTGTTCAAAATATTTCCCAATAGTTTAAAACTGAATGTTGTTTTTTTAATCCAAGAATTATTAAGAAATATATTTCTTAACTTCCAACTTACTTTCCACCCTCAGTTCTCAGACCTCATCTGGGTATTCTACAATTCAATTCAGTTCTGACATTAACCATACAAAGTTAGCCCAGACCCCACAAGTTAAGGACTTAGTCCCACAGAGCTGCTCCATTTCAGATGTTCCCTGAAAGTCCTGGGTGTCCCCAATCTACCTATGCTTCTGCTTGACTGGCTACAAACTGAGGGCTTCCCATAACACCCTCAGACTTGATAATTTCCTAGAACAATTCATGGTACTTATGAAAGCACTCTATTTACAATTACTGTTTTATTATAAAGGATACAGATGAACAGCCTGATGAAAAGGTACATAGGGCAAGACGGGAAGAATCCTGAATATAGCAGCTTCTGTCTCCATGGAGTCAGGGTGCAGCCACCCTATAGAAACACAAGTATTACTAACCAGGAAGCTCCCTCCGGCTTTATGTTCAGAATGTTTAATCAAGTTTTCGTTATACAGTCATGATGGATTAAATTATTGGCCACATGACCGAACTCAATCTTTAGCCTGCTCTCTTCCCTGGAGGTAGGGGGATGGGACTGAAGATTCTAACCCTCTAATTAGGTGCTTTGTTGCTCTGAGGTGGCTAGCTGCTCCCTTGACACTATTTAAGGGCTCACCATGAGTCATCTCACTCGCATAAACTCAGGTATAGTCAAAGTGACTCACTATGAAAAATAATGACCATCCTACCAGGAGATTCCAAGGGTTTTTGAAGTTTTGGGTCACAAAGCAGGAATCAACAATAGTGATCAGGTATACTCTTTATTACACAAGTAGTCGGAAATTTTCTAGTTACCTCTTCTCGACATTTTTCCTAGTCAATTTTCAATGTGTTCAAAGAAGATACTGTGAATGAGTTGAATTATCTAAAATGTTGAGAAATGCTCTTTGACTCAGAATATGATTTTGATTAATATTCCATAGGCACGTGAAAAAAATATGTACTCTGCAGTGGCTGGGTATCAGTAAGGTCAAGTTTGTTAGCAATTGTTTGTTACTTTATAATTTTTGTGTGGGAAGTGTATTTGTTCTAAAAGCCAATGGAAAAGATATTAATGACTCTCACCATGATTTTGGGATTACTATTTCACCTTCTAGTTCTCAGAACTTTTGTTTTATACATATGGTGAAGCTATATTATTTGGAGAATACTACTTTAGAATTTTAACATTTCTCTGGCAGATTAATCCCTTCATCATAATGAAGTTTCCTTCTTTCTTTTTAGTAGTGTATCCTGCTTTAAAGTCCATTCCTTTTGATGTTAATACAGTCATGCCAGCTTTCCTTTTATTTTCTTTTCATCAACTATATTACTGAGGAAGCCGCCATGACAATCATAACACAAAACAATTCCATCACCCTACAAAGTTCCCTGGTGCCCATTTGGAGTCAATCCACCATCCCTCAACTGATCCCTGGCAATAGCTGATTTGTTTCTGTTACTACAGTTTTTTTCTAATGTTTTATTTAAGTGGAATGACATGGTATTCAGTCTTAATGTCTCATTTTGTATCATTAAACATGATTCATTTTAGATTTATCCATATTGTTGGAGGAATCAGTAGTTTCTCTTTTTCTATTTCTAACTAATACTCCATGGTATTAATATGATACAAATTGTCCCAGGTTTCACCAGGAGCTCCTTTGAAACTGATCTGTGTCATTTTGATGTTTCCTCATTTTTTGATCACTTCCTTGCTTTCTGGCACAAGATATTCTAGATTCATCTTACACCTCAACTGAACCAGTTCTAGATTTTAACTGAAAATTTAACCTTAAATTTTAATTTCAAAAATTTGCCTTAGAAAGGGCTTTTTTGAACCATGAAAATTATATGCATTCAGGGCTACATATATTTTGAGAGTCAAATGGGGCCTTGAAATCTCAGAGGATGGCTTTTTTTCACATCTACCCAGAGCTTAGTATAAGGTAGACATTTTCCTGTGCTGTTTCCCTGTTGCAGGTATTATCATTTAGTGTAAGTTATGATTTTTTTGTAAAGTAACCAGAGATATAATGGTAAATATTTAGCAAATGACCATCTGAAAAAAAAAGAGGGAATGTGATTCACAGCCTGTGTGGGTGTGGATTTCTGTGGTGTAAGTACTCTCGCCATAGTTGTTTTTTTTTAAGCCATCTATGTAAAGTCAACCAGCATGCAAAATTTCTGAAAATTTAACAATCAATATTTGCAATCAAGTACAAACCTTCCTGTGCTTAGCTTTATGTGAGCAAGACTAAAGGTATCTCCCCTGCACAACCCCATGCTAAGATCACAGTCCCCTTCATGCGTGGGAAGCTCCTGCTCCCAGAGTTCTTTCTAGGCACTTAGGGTGTGTGGCAGTTCCAGTGTTCATTTTCCTTCATGGACTGGTTTGTTCTGCTTTGTTCTTAGTGATTCTTATCTCCTTCTATTTTCCTCCATTGACTTAAAAGTGTGTGTGTTTGTCTCTGTATGTATGTATGTATGTATGTGTGTATGTATATTCTGATCCCCATATTGCTAGAAGTTTTGTACCTGGAGGATTTCAGGATCTTTTTTCTGTCATATTACCAGAAATGGATACCTCCAAATGACTTGATCATAAACTGTTAATCCATCAATACCCTAATCATACATCTTGGGCAACAATTTTAATAGACTTTACCAACTAAACACATGGTAATATCCATCAGACATGCTTTCTTCCAAAAAGAAATAACTAATTATTTAAAGAATGTAAAATATTTGCACTTAGCACCATATCCAGAATAAAAGTACTTCAAAATATCAACAATTATTATCCATGAATAAATTTATGAAGTACATAATGAAATCTACATATTGTCTGAATTATGGTTTCCAAACTTCCTCTACAGAGCCCTAAATTCATTCATTTAAGGGATACTACAAGGGACAAAGGGGACTGAATAAGGGATCTATTCTAGCTTTCAACTTGTATCAGATTTATGCTCTTGGAATTCAGTGTAAGATTTTGTTTGAAGACCAATTCTACAGCTATTAAAAGTTTGCAAACCATTTTTCATCTCCTATGCCATCTCTAGTGGCCCAGAGATATAGCTCCCAACAGAAACTAGGGCATACTGTAAAAAAATTGAGTTTCTGAACTGGATCTGTTTATTCCGGCTGCATGTGTTCACTTGTACAAACCCCACCCTACCAGACAGCATTAAGGCAGGAAGGGCTAGTGAGTGTTACGCAGCTCGTGCAGTGAAAATATTCCTGGTCCTTAGATTGCTTACAACTTTTGTACAGCTGTTGTGTACAACGTGCTGTCCTACAGATCTTTTTAAAATCTGCTGAGAAGCATTTTGAGCATCTCATTTTCTCTGTTGACCTTCTTTGGAGTCTCTATCAGAGAAATCATCAAAGGGAAGATAACATTAAAGGAAACCATTAGCAGGAGACAAAGGGAGAAAAGAGAAATGCACAAACAACCCTACTTGCTTCTAAAAAGTGAAGCGTTGACCAAGCTCCTTTCAGCAGCATAAGGACCCACTTCTCTCTCAAGTGTCTATAGAATTTTTGTGCTTGTTTTCCAAGACTTCCTCATTTGATCTTTTAAATGGAGTCAAGTGCACAATAAAAAAAGGGGGTGATTTGGAGGTAGTGAGTTAAACAAAAGCCCTAGACATCCTATCTCTCACCGTTCATCTGGGAGCCAATGGTAGTCTCAGCATAATTGGAAAAGGATAAAATCTCATGAGGTTCTCTCTTTGCCCAACCTTTCTATAGGCTCACTCTTACTGATATCCATCCATTCAGATTTTATAACCATTTTTTCCTCTCCAGTGTTTGGTACAGTTAATATGATATGTATACCAAAACCGAATTCCTTTCAGTTATTCAGTCCTATCAATTCAACATAACAAGGAGAAGTACACAACAAGGTCAAACCCACTTGGAGAAAGAGAACTAAATGGGTATACATGTAAGTTTGTAATAACTGTAGCTCTGATGAATTTGTGCTTACTAAAAAGAAGGGAGAATGAAAAACTATCATCATCTGAAAAATGGAGAGTGATTTTATCCCCTTGCAGCCCTGAAATTGGTCAACATCCCCAATATCTCTAACTGCCCAAATCATAAACCTGGAAGTCATCATTGCCTTCTTCCTCTCCCTTTCTTTCAATATATGTATTAGTCAGTATTCTCCAGAGAAGCAGAACCAATATGAAATATAAATATGTCTATCTCTCTCTGTATATATGTATATGATATATAGTTATATATCTATCATATTTATATATATATCAATATGAGACAGAGAGAGAGAGAGAAAGAAAGAAAGAGAAACAAAGGAAGGAAGGCAGAAACAAAACAAAGAAAGAAAAAGGAAATGAGAAGTCTCATGATCTGTATTTGGCAAGAAGAAAGAAAGTCCCAGCTTGAAGACATCAGGCAAAGATAGGGAATTCTCTCTCCCACTGCTTTTTTGTTCTATTCAATTAGATGATGCCTATCCAAACTGTTTTACTCAGGCTATTGGATTCAAATGCCAATGTTATACAGAACAACTTCACAGACACACCCAGAAATAAAATACTGTTTAATCAAATGTCTGGGAAGCCCATGTCCAGTCAAACTGATGCGTAAAATTAGCTATCACAAGTGCCTTATCAGGCACCAAATTTTATGCACTCTGCTTTCACATATTTCTCAAATCCATCTGCTCTTCTCCTTCACAGCTCCTCTCTTAGTTCAGTGCCTCATATTCTCTCTCTCTCCTTCTCTCTCTCTCTCTCTCTTTTCTTAAACATTTCCTTTCCTTTAGAGTGATTTTTATTTTCATTCTTTTTCCAAACGCTCCAGTGAGTTTCCAGGGACTTTACCTGAGGGTGTAGTGCAAACCCCTCTCCGTAATCTAGCATCTGCTCGTATTTTCAAAGGCACTGCCTGTCACTCTCTTGCATGTCCCCCAGGGTACCAGCTTTATGGCATTACTAGCTATTTTCTCCTAAGATCCTGTGTCCTCATACCAACTGTTCCCTCTACTTGGAATCTCCTCTTTTTTATTCACTTCAAAAATTTCTATTCACTCAAATCTTGGCCCACAGAAACATCTCTGTGATTGTCTTCCATCTGCCTCTGCCCTCTCTTCACCTTCAGGCAAAGACTCATATTGCTCTCTCCCTCTGCCATACGGGAGTGCATTACATTATCATTATTTATATTTGTTTGTCTTCTCCATTAAAATTTCTTCTTTAAGGGCAGTTATCAAATTATCACTGTAGCTCTAATACTTAAAGAGTCTTTTTAAATTGTAGACTCTCAATTACTATTTAATGAATGAATAAATGAGTGAGCAAAGGACTTTTGCTAATTTCCTACAGGGAGTGTTGTGAAACATAACGTGGTGGTGGCAAGATGATTGGTCTAGGACTTGTACATCTTGTGAGTTGTCAGACACTGTGCAAGTCACTCAATCTTTCCCAGTTCCCAATTCTCATTAAATAAATCATTTATGTGAAAGTGTTCTGTAATCTGTGGGGAACTATACAAACATAGGAATTATATATTGCTCTATATAGGTTATTTTCTTTATTCTAAAAGTATAACCTGAAAGCACCTAGGCATCTTTTTAAATTCACAGCTTAAGTCTTCTCCTTGTGTCTTTCAGAGGTAGGAACATGCACTGGACCATCTTATGGAGGTCAGCCTGGCTAACACTTTAAACTTTATTTGTTCATTGGGAAGAAAGAGTGTATCAGACATTCCAGATGCTCTGACTTTGGGAGCCGTTTTACTGCAACTGCCATACCCTAGGGAGGTAGCAGGGTGCGGTAGGGAAAAGGGCTTGCTCTGCAGATGACTTCTTGGCTTTGCTCCAGGACCTGGTTGTGTGATTTTGATGTAGTTCACTAACTCTTCCAGTTTTAGTTTCTTCAGCTTTAAAATAAGAATAATATCTTAGGACTGTTGTGAGGATTAAAAGAGGTCAGACAAAGGCATTAGTTATGAGTATCAACCCCAAAACAGGCAAGTAAGCAATAGGACTTTATCTTAAAAACTCAATTTAATTTGTTTTTAAACTTCTTGCATTGGCTGCTTTGAAACTTAAGCTCAGTCTTTTGCAGATTGCCCCTTTACTCTCTTGAGTTTTCCCATGTTCTAGACCAGTTAATAGAAATGTAATGCAAGCTGTATATGTAATTTTAAATTTCCAACAAGGCATATTTTTAAAAGCTAGAAGAAACACATGAATTTGATGTTTCCCATCCAGAATGAATGAACTTTATTTAAAAAAATTTTTTTAATTTATTTTCAATTACAGTTTGCATTCAATATTATTTTGGATTAGTTTCAGGCATACAGCATAGTGATTAGACAATCATATACTTTACCAAGTGTTCCCTTCGATATTTCCAGTACCCAACCAGCACCATGCACAATTATAACAATATTATTGGTGACGGGGTGGGGCAACAGTAAGTGTACAGTTGTTCATATGGAAAATAACACAATCATTGATAAATAATAATACAAGAATAAACTGTGTTTTGCATATTCACAACTGTAAACTGACTGTACTTTGCATCTTGTGACTATATTGTGACTAATAATTTGTACTTCTTGCTTCCTTCATCTCTTTCACCCAGTGCCTCTCCCCTCCTTCCCTCTGGCAACCACCAGTCCACTCTCCACATCTATGAGTCTGTTTCAATTTTGTTTGCTCATTTATTTTATTCTTTAGATTCCACATACAAGTGAAATCATATGGTATTTGTCTTTCTCTGACTGATTTATTTCACTTAGCATAAATTTGACATTAACAATACATTATACTTTAAGTCATATCAAAAATGTTATTTTAAAATATAATAATATAATGAGATTGTTTACATCATTTTTGTACAAGTTACCAAAACCTGGTGTGTATTTCACATTCATAGCACATTTCACAGCACATGGGGCTCATGGCTCACATATTGGGCGCAGCTCCAGACTCCTGTACAACCGCAAGGTGACTGAGAGCGGTGGAAGCAGATGCGGGACCACACTGCTCATTGCTAAGATCCTGCCCAGGTCCCATTCCTCCTTCTGCTTTAACTTTCTAATTAAGTGAGGTGAAAGGAAAAAAGAACATATAAAGAAAAACAAACATTATTATCTGAAAATATCATTTTATTGTGTGTACTTCAGTCCCTCTTTATTGTCCAAACATGAGCAGCTAATAAATATTAAGTATCATTATTGTTATAAGATCTTTCTCATGATATCATATCTCTCATTATAGATTCTTTTCACTTATATATTGCTCTAGATCTATAATGTATGCCTTTCCAGAATAAGATAAAGAAGTTCTTGAGCTAGTATAAACGGCCAGCATAAACTTTCTTTGTTCAAAGGAAACAACAGAAGAGAGACAATTTTATTTATAAAATGAGTCACTTCATTAAAAAAGCAAAGACATTGAAAAATAGCAACCCTTACAAGTATGTCTCTAAATAACTTCCAAGGCTCACTTTTAGAGGTTATTCTGTGCTATTTTAAAATGCTCAGGAGAATTGGAATAAAATTCATTTGACCTTAGAAACTCAGACCTCACATTGCTTTTGTCTTTCATACCTTTGCATTTCTCATATTTCCTTTGCTCACCTCTAAGTAAAGCAGGGGTAAGTGAATTAATTACATATAAAGCCTTTAGAAGCCTTAGTGGCATGCCTGGCACATGGCAAGTGACCAGAATTAATCAAGTGCTTCTCAAACACCATCTTTTTAACTTAGTGCGATGATCCTATGAGGTAAGTATTAGGTGAATCCTCACTTTATAGACAAGAAAGTCGAGCTTCAGGAGGAGAAAACAAGCAGCTCCAAAGCACTAAGATAGTAAATACAGGAGGCAGTGACCTAACGGGTGCAGCCTGACTCCAAAGCCCACGCTCATCCACATTAAGCTGTAGACACTCCCTGGGCTCTGTACTCTTCAGTGTAAGAGGCAGAGAGCACTGACCAACTCAGCCTACACGGAAGCTCGGAGCAGCAGTTATACATACTTTGAGGAACACAGATCCCTGAAAATGTTACTTGATAAACACAACTTGTTTGTTGGGTATGCTTTGCAAGGTATAGTTTTATATGTAGCACATTGCATGGTATCTATATATTTATATCTATAATCCCTCTCGCTGATGAAACGGTCAGGAAACCCACTCTGACCTCCACTTCTAGTAGTAATAACAAGGACATGCAGATTAACCCTTTATGCGACGGAGTGGCAAACAGCAAGAGAATGAACACACTCAAACATTCACAGCAATGTGGATGAATTGCTCAAACATAGGTTGACCCAAAATAATAGTCACTGTATGATTTTATTGTAGATAAATGAAAATAAACTATTGTGTTTGCAGATGCATGTTTAAATGGGAAGACAGTAAAGAAAAGTCAGGACTTGAGGACCAGAAAAGTCATGATTATGAGTCTCCTCGGGAGAGAAAGAGGCTGTTACAGCGGGAGGAGGCACAGAAGGGCTTCTAGAGAGTGGCAGCTTTCTATTTCTTGACCTGGCTAGTAAGTACAAGCCTATTTATCTTAAAATAGTTTATGAAGTTGATGTTTAAATGTTCTCTATGTGTGTGATTTTTAACAATAAGAATGTTGAAAACAAAATTCAGGAAAGTGTTACAAATATTAAGCACTGCAGAACCATACAATAGTGATGACATCTCTACTTTACAGCGGTGAATAATTTGAAATTATAAATGAGGGCTTCTGAGTTGTGTTTGGGTGGGGGGACCACCTACAGCAGAAGCACCAAGGGGACTTTTAAAGATGCAAGCTCTCATGACTCCTCCACCCCAGATTCTCATTCTTTCACTCAACAGTATTTGTTGAGCACCTGCTATGTGTCAGGCACTGTCAGTGCTGAGGACACTTCGGTGAACAAAAATGGCAAATCCATATTCTTCTGGAGCTTACCATCTAATGGGGCTTCTGAAATACCCCCAAATTTGTATTTTTGTAGGTTTCCTAAGTGATTCTTAATATGAAACCACTGGTGTATGTGTCAAACTTTCTTTAAATCCTTCCCAGTCCACACTTACAGAAAGACCTACATTAACAAAGTTAGAATTTAAAAATAATTAGTTCCTCTCACATCACAGAAAATCTAAAGAATTTTTATATAAATTAGAACTCTTAGGCTAATATGGGTCAAAAGAAGAAGACCATCCTGGTGAATATAATTTTCTAATTGTCCATCAGACCTTCAGATACCACCCCCTTCTGACCCTAATCTTTTTATTTTATTTTATTTATTTTATTTTTAGAGAGAGGGTAAGGGAGAAACAGGGAGAGAAACATCAGTGTGTAGTTGCTTCTCACATGCCCCCTACTGGTGACCTGGCCCACAACCCAGGCATGTGTTGTGACTGAGAATTGAACTGATGGCCCTGTAGTTAGAAGGCTGGAGCTCAATCCACTGAGCCACACCAGCCAGGGCTGTCCGTAATCTTTTTGAGTTTTAAAATTATTCCACCCCCACCATTCTGATCCGTGTTTTTATTTTCCTTCAGTACAAATGGGACATTGTAAGCCAGTGATTCTTTAAAGGTATAGTAAAGAAACTTCTCATTTTATTTTAATTCTTTCTGTACAACTCAGCTTAGGCATCTGACATTTCATTTGGGGCATTCTGAGCAGTACTTCTAGTCCCTAATGAAGAAATCTAAGTGACACTGAAACAAATAAGACAATAGCAATATCAACAAAACCTCAAAGGACATATATCATCTTGCCTGAAGTCATCCTGCTGAGATAAATGGGATTAAACTGTATTCCTTCATTCATTCTTTTATTCATTTATTTATTCCTTTACTCAATGTGCCAGGCACTCTTTCAGGCTCTGGGGAACTAGCTGTAAACAAAATTGACACAAAACTCTGGCCTGATAATGCTTACATTCTAGTGAGTGTGGGGGGGGGGCGGGGGGAGGCAAATAGGATGGCAGGTAATAAATAAATTGTAAAAGTAGGTTATTTAGAAAATCAGAATATAATAATTGTTAAAGTGAAAAATTGAGTGTGCTATGGGAGAATAAAGAGAAGGGTGGAGATAAGGTTTGACATTTCATGTAGGATGGTTAGAGAAGCCCTCGAGGAGAAAGTGACATTTGAATAAAAACTTGTAAGAGGTGAGGGAGTGAACTGTTGAAAACAGGGAAAAGAACATTCCAGACAGAGGTATTCAGATTTGCACAAGCCAAGGCCTGGAATGGGAGTATATATTTGGCCATTTCTTGAAACCTAAGTTTTAAAAGGATATAATAATTCTCTCCTATCAGAGTAATTTTAAAGGTTAAATGACATCATGGGTTTTATCATGGGTATGAAATTTGACACACAGAAACTCTAATCTTAAAATTACCAGTCATTTGTTTAGCCTCTAATATATATCAATTCTGAGTATATAACTATAAATAAGAACTGCTTAATGATTTGAAGGAATACTCAATCTTATAGAGACAACGGTAACAGGAAAATTTTATGTTATGGCATTTGCTACAATAAATTTAGGGGGCCAAGGGAAGTAGGTAGAATAAATAATGTAATTCACATCTGTGAGTGAAGGAACTGAAAGTAGAGCTGTTAATGGATACAGCAAAAGGTGGTGGATGTGAGTTTTGAATCTTGACTTTCTGACCACATAGGCTATGCTTGCACGAAGACATTCCAATATAGTCACGAAGCCGTAGAGCACAGCATAGGGAATTATGTACAACATTAGATGGGTACTAGATTTATGGGGTGATTATTTCATAAGTTATATAAATGTTTAATCACTATGTTGTATACCTGAAACTAGCATAATATTGTATGTCAACTGTAATTAAAAATAATAAAAACTATAAATTAAAAAAGACAATGGGCAAAAAAATAAATAAAACACTCCCAACAAAGTCATCTCCTGGGTTTGCAGATGTGGCCAAGTGAGACTCAGTACCAGGCTCATTGCTCTTCACTGCTGGTGTTGCAGCTTTGCGCATTGTTCCAGCACAGGGAGGTTGATTAGGGAAAAAACAGTCAATCACCTACCACATGGGTCTGGGGTGGAGTAGGAAGGGGCAGAACTGGAAAGAGCCCTCAGGATGTGTGAAGCAGGAATAACCCACTTGTTCTTTGCCATCTTTTTTTCCATTTGATCCATACAACAGTCTTGCTAATTAAGCAGAAATTGTTAGTTTCATTTTACAAATGAGAATAAAAGCTTAAAAAATTTAATCACTTTGCCCAGGGTCAAATGACTAGAAAGAGGGAGAAACAATAATGAAGCCCAGACTTCTACCTCCAATTTCATTATTCTTTCAATAATCTTATTTAGGTAGGATAGTGAGGCTCCTGGGTCTTGGTTTCCTCAAAAGTAAAGTGGAGGGAGAGGACAGAAGTAGGCTATGATGTCTGTGCTTTTTTACACATGTACCTTCTGCTGAAATGCCTTCTCTGCCTTTCTTCCCTAATCTGTATGAAGACCCAATGTGTTTTATTTACTTTTTAAAAGATTTTATTTATTTGTTTTAGACAGAGGGGAAGGGAGGGAGAAACACCAATGTGTAGTTGCCTCTTGTGTGCCCCCTGCTGGGGACTGAGCGGGCCTGCAACCCAGGCATGTGCCCTGACTGGGAATCGAACCGGAGACCCTTTGGTTTGCAGGCCAGTGCTCAATCCACCGAGCCACACCAACAAGGGCAACCCCCAGTGTGTTTTAAAAGAAAGAAAGAAAAAAATGTATTTTAGAGCAGTTTTAGATTTATAGAATTATTATGCAGATGGTACAGACAGTTCCTACATACTCCACATTCAATTCTCCCTATTATTGACATTTTACCTTAGTATGTACATTTGTCACAATTAACGAACAAGGATTGACATATTTTTATTAACTAACGTCCATACTTATTTTGTCTAGGTGTCCTCATTTTGTTCCCTAATATCCTTGTTCTGTTCCAGGTTCCATCAGGATACCACAGCACATTTAATACACATGTCTTCTTAGGCTACTCTTGGTTTTGACAGTTTCTAGGGCTTTCCTTATTTTTGATAATTTTCACAGATTTGAGGAGTACTAGTCAAACATTTTATAGAACTCCCTACAACTGGAATTGGATTCATGGTTTCTTCATGATTAGACTGGGGTTGTGTGTTTTGGGGAGAGAGACCACAGAGGTAAAGTGCCTTTATAATCACAGCATGTCAAAAGTATATGCTGTCAATATGACTTATCACAGTTGATGTTAATCTTGATAAAAAACAAACAGAAACAATAAGCTTTATGTGTTTTCTCTTTCTGTTGCACTTTGTTCCCCTTTCTCTTCTCTGATGTCACAGGAAAAACTAGGAAAAGTGAAATTATGGAAAAGAGAAATATTTTAGGCTGCATCAGGAAACTGAAGAGAAGTATGTAATTTTGGTAGATCTATGCATACAAATTGACAAAATTAAGACTGGGGAAAATAATATCTGTTAATTACCCTGACTATACTTCATATTTACTTTCTTGTTCCCCCCAGATCATGCCATGTCAAACAATAAAAGTAGATTTAAATTTCTAAAAATTAAAAAGAAAATGACATTTTCAGTGTTGAAATCTAGAGACTTTACAATAAATACATGTCATTTAGTAAGATCAGGATGGAATTGATCCTCTGCTAGGAGTTAGCCAAGGCTTTTCCACTCAACCTGGTAATTTTCATTCAGTCATTTTGATGCACTTATTTTCTTTTACTACTGAAAATCTACTTTCAGGAAAACTTCAATTCAATATTGACTTTTCTACCCTGGCTGGTGTGGCTCAGTGGATTTCATGCCAGCATGTGAAACAAAAGGTCACCAGTTCAATTCCCAGCCAGAGCACATGCTTGGTTTGTGGGCCAGGTCCCCGGTGGGGTGCATGCAAGAGGCAACCACACATTGATGTTTCTCTCCTTCTCTTTCTCCCCCCTCTCTAAAAATAAATAAATAAAATCTTTAAAAATATATATTAACTTTTCTAATAAGAAAAAAGGTGAAATTTATCCTCTTTTATACTACTTATGTGACATTTGTCATGAATTTGGGAATCAGAATGTTTCCCACATATTACAAACATTTATTTGCAATCCATTGGGACCTTTTAGATGGCTATAAGTATAAAATAATTACTTTGGCAGGAGACAAAACAAGTATATGGACATAAAAATAAGAACACAACTATAGCTGATTGAATTTAAGTTGTGATAAACATTTATTCCATCCACACTATCCTTTTTTTTTTTTTTTAACTGTTGTCCAAGTACAGTTGTCTGCATTTCCCCCCCTTTACGGGGAACCTAATCAACAAACCAAGCAAGCAACCAAAATATAACCAGAGACACTGAAATTAAGAACAAACTGACAGTAACCAGAGGGGACATGGGAGGGGATGATGAGGGGAAAAGGGGGAAAGGTTTTCAGGAACAACTATAAAGGACACACTATTTTTTATAATGTTAAAAACCCAACAGTGCTGTACTTCTGTCATTACTTAAAACCTAATGGAGTTTGCTCAGAGTCATAGCATCCTAGAATGAAAAGGAGTGTGGCTTAATGAAAAGTGCAGAAAAGCCACACCTGTCTCTGCTCCTCATGAATGGACTATCTGGAGCTATGGAACCTCTGTCTGTAAAATGAGAGATTGTATCTGGTAGTCTCCAAAGTCTCTTCCTGCTTCAACACTCTTTGATTCTGGAACATCATTTCTAACCACCCAACCCCCAAATCATAGACCATCTAAAACCATCTTTCTATATAGATTCTGAGCACATAGTCTTAGAAATTCCCTGTACATCACTAAAGTATCTCCTTTTTCTTGGGAAATTAATATTTCCAGGATTTGTTAATGATGTAATGGCACCAGATGATAGATGTTGGTCCTTGAGTCTTGACTAAGAAAGAATTTAGAGCCACAAGTCAAATACAAGCAAAAGATTATTTACAAAGCCACAGAGGTAGAAGAAGTGAGCTGTGGAAAAAGAGCCAGCTGGGCTGCATGGGCTCAGGAAGCAACTTACAGAAGCAAAAGAAGGGCCCTTGGAGCTTAGAGGAAAGAAAGCAAAAATTGCCTGGGGTAAGGTGATGAGGACAGGTACAGGCATGCTCAAAAGAAAGAGAGAGAGCATGCTGGGGAAAAAAGGGGGTGGGAAAAGGCATGGGTGTGCTAGAGAGAGCATGCTCTGGGTCCTTTGCCTTAAGGGTTTTTATCTGGAGGTCTCAGGGGACAATCTCAAGAGAATATTCATCAGTTTACCAGGTGTGTCTTTTCAGAGTGGTAGTCTCTACTGATTGGTTGGCATGAGGGCAGTGTGTCATTAGTCATTGCAGCTGTTCCTGATGTTAGCCATGGTATTGCCCTTCCTGGACTTGCTGCTTTTGGAGCTGAAACACAACTGAGGCCTAGATGTTATCTCTAGGGCAGGGGTGTCAAACTCATTTTCACTGGGAGCCACATCAGTCTTGCAGTTGCCTTTACAGGGCCAAAATAATTTTAGGACTGTATGAGTGTAACTACTCCTTAAGTGTTAAGGAGTTGAAATTGCATTCAGCCCTTTGAAGGCAACTGTGAGGCTGATGTGGCCCCTGGTGAAAATGAGTTTGACACTCCTACTCTAGGGCTTAATGCATAAGGGAGGGGTTGTGCAATGGCTTGTATGGGAGTTGTATGAGGCAATTCTCTGGCCCCCTTGTTCAGCCTCTAAGGGGTTCTACCACATGACTAGTGACATGCCAGGAGAGGAAAGGTCAGGAGGGGGTCCAAACCTCATGACCAGGGTGATATGAAAGGTCAGGGGTTCAAAACCACATGACTTGTGATATGCTAAGGGAGGAAAGTTCACCCTGGAGGCAAGGTCCCAGCCCAGTTTTGCCTATTGCTAGGTACCCTAGGCCTTCAGTACCTGGCCTATAGCCCTACTGTGCTTATGTCTGTATAACAGCCTACTATATCACTTCCATTATGTTGATGTTGTGAAAGCAAGGCTGAATTAAATTTGGCTTGTGCCTATAAAGGCATTTATCTATTCAGAATGATATTTTGAAAAGAAAGCATATGTTTATTTGCATTTAAAATAAAAATAAAAAAATCAATCTTCCTAATTTTTTGTGAACTAATTTGTTTGCTTGCATTATTTGAAAAGTTGAGCACTCATGAGAATCGCATCTGAGTGTACAATTTCCCTTGTAGCTAATATAAATTCATAGACCATTCCAAGTTGGGCATACTCATAGTTAGTCATTTGAGGGAACAGAGTTTTGCATACCTGTGCATCATAGAAAAACACCCACACATACAAAGGCTGCATTTTTACCCAGACCTGAAATGAAAAAGTAAAAGAACTAGAATGCCTCTTACCACCTCCACCCTAACCACACCTTCCTGCCCTAAGCTTATTGCCCAAACCTGGCTATGCCCCAATGTTTGCTTCTTTGAAAATTTGAAAAGATGTTGAGAAAAAAAGGTGAGTGAAAGAATAAGGTCAGGAAGAGAAATTGGTGAAAAATAGATGAAGAGCAGGAAATTTAGTTGGGAGTGGCTTTCTGAAGTGAATTGCTTCATTTGGAAATGTAAGAAAGCAATTAAGGCTGTAAAAATAACCAGGATGTTGCTCATCCTCATAGTTTCTTGCTGTCTCAAAAACTAGATGAATGCTGAATAATTCTGTTGATTTAGACAAATAGGGGTTATATTGATGACTTCAAATAAATTTTTATGTCTTCAACAACCCATGATATTTCAAGTCATTTAATAAAATTCTTTGCTTTGATCATTTGTGTTGGCGTCTTAAAATAGATAACTGATTCAACTTAATTTTCTTCTCCTTATACCTCCCAGATGGTGCTTAATCTCCACAGAAAAATCAATAGTCCACTTCCACCGTGGCCTCTCTTGGAACTATCTTAATTCTTCCTCCTTCCCTCTGTCCCTGTGGACTTTGCTTTTACAGTACAAATTAGTTGACGCTTTCAACCCTTGCATCTGCTTTGAAGACAAGAAGCCTGCTGGGTCCTTCAAAAGAATAGGTAAGTTCAAAGACAGAACCTCAGAAAAACCAATAAAGAGGAAAGGAAGATGATGTCTAGAGAAAAAAACTTCTGTCAAGATACAGCCAATCATGGCTCCAATCATTTGATAAACCTGTGTAGATAAGGCAGAGGGAGATGCTAATTGGGCAGCTGGGAGTTGGTGAAATGTGCTGATACTGTCCAGTTCTTGAGGAGATCAAGCGAGGTGAGAATCACACAGGTCTAGAGCCAGGCCAGTTGCTGCTCTGACAAAACTTCTTGGTTTGGATGGGTCAACCTATTTTGCCTCTACAAAGAATATGTGAAGCAGAAACTTGAGCCAATTATTTGGCTTCAGTCACTTTTAAGCAGCTTGACAATAGTAATTAGATTCTCAAAACCATTGCTATATCCTTTTATACAAATATGGTTCATTTCTTCATTTTTCATTCTGAAAAGTAAGAAAAGCTTTAACAAGTAATAACTTCTAGTTTGCAGAAAACACATAGTCTTAGGCATTCATAATTAATAATCAAGCTGCAATTTCTGCAAGAAGAAAGGGTGTCATCTATTACATTAGCATGTACAAACAGTTTGGTTTATTAAGTCTGAGCTGAGCCAAGATGTCTGTCATACACTGGCAGCATTGTCAGCATTGCAGAAGTAAATAAAATGAAAATTCTACCAGCGTCAGCATTGATCCCTCACCCCCTCATGCAGTGATGAGATATTACTGCATTTGAAAAATATCTCAGTTGAAAATGGCTGAAAAGTAATTGGATTCAATTTAATTAACAACAAACACTTATTTACATACATAACACATTGCATTGACTACATATATATATTGCAAGGAAGGTAGAAGGTAGGAATTCATACCTTCCTTCAAGCAGTTTATGGAAGATATAGTAGTCACATATAATAATGAGGTATTGAAATAAAATTTAGGTAGAGACACATCATGATAAGTCAATAGATCATCAGCCCTGTACCACAAATAGATCTGAGTTTGAACCATGTCTCTACCAGTTATTATCAGTGTGATACTGGGCAAGTTACTTAACCTCTCTGAACCTCAACTTCCTCATCTGTAAAATGGGGTCCATAAGAATAGCTTTATATAGTCATAATGATTAAATTGGATAGTATACAGAGAGTGCTAAACTAACATGTATTATATTTATTTTGTTCTTTCCAGGGTTAGGGAAGAATAAAACTAATTCCATTAAGAAGAATCAGAGACAGTATCACAGACGAAGCTATAGACTTTAACTGATGTGGCAAGGTGATTTCATTTGCAGAACAGAATGAGTAGGGGCCGAGTTGTTGAAGCACACACACATTTGCGCTGTGGTGAATGATCCGTTGTGACCAAACAAGAGAACAGAGGAAGAAGGTTTAAAACCTAGGGCATCAAGAAATAATTAGCAATAAAACTAAAAAATAGGAAAAATAACTTTAACAAAGCAATATTGAGAAAATGAAGTAACATGATTTGACATAAGTTCCAGAAAAATAACTTAGATAGCCATGTGAAGAATGACTGTCTGTGAACATTTCAGAGACTACTAAATAGCTTTTGTAAATGATGGTGACATAAATTCAGGCCATAATGCTAATAATAGATATGAGGAAATGGCTACAAAAAAAGGATTCTATAGTAAAATTTGCAAAATAAAGAAAAAGCCCCTTTCTTTGGGGACCCAAACTTACAACATTTAGATCCATTACATCCAAGTTTTGCAGATTACATGATTAATAATCTTGCCTGTTATAATAGTTGACTTATTTTTTAACAAAATAGGTCTAGGGTCACCATATCCTTTCTGATACATATTTGCATATCTACACTGAAAGAGATTTGATATAAATTTAAGTTCAATGTCTGCAGTTCTTTGTTCTAAGAGGGCAGTGGTCTCAGACTAGTGTGCATAAGAATCACCTAGAGGGCTTGTTAAAGCAGACTGCTGCACATATGTCCAGACTTTCTGTCTGATTCAATAGGTCTGGAGTAACATCCATTTTGCTGATGTGGATACTATGCTTTGTGATCCACTGTTGTACATATATAAAGGCTTTTCCCTTTGTTTAAGGCTAGTGGGTTTCACCCTGGGTAAGGGCTAATTGTATTAGCCCATTATGGTGAATGGAAGAGCTATTTCAAACTCTTCTAAAGAAAAGTAATCTAGAGACTAGCCCATCCTTTTTCTCCTGTGGGAGCTATATAGCCTTGACATTCCCTTCAGAATTTCAGTTTGTAAGTTTTGGTTAATGAGTTCTGTCATTTGCCCCAATTATGAATGAGCCATATTAATTTCAACGTTAGGACCACTTGGGCAATTAGACGTTTCCACACTGAAACGTAGAGCTAAAAGTCATGTAGGTAATATTTAATTCTTTGGGGTATTGCATTTGGCAGGAAATACATTTTAATGTGAGATTCTTTAACTGGACTCTGTCTCTTGGTTCACTGAAATTTCCATCTTGTTGCAAAGAAAATAAGAAAGGTTTAGCCACATACATACACATACACAAATGGAGTCATTCCTAATTTTCTAATTCTTAAAACAATTGATGTGGGGCAGAAATATGTGTAGAGATAAGTGCCAGATTTTAACTTGGATGACTGGCAGAAAGATCCAACAACTAAGATACAAAACCCAGGAGGAAGAGCAATTTTGGCAGGAAGGCGAGGTTGAATTTAAACCATCACAGAGGCTTCCAAGTGGAGATTTTCCACAGACAATATTGGTTTGGTGCTTAGGTGTTTGCCTGTATAAAAATAATAGTTATGCCTATAATAGTTATTAGATTGGATGGACTTGCCTATGAAGAGATCATAGAGAGAAGGCATCACAGTCTTGTTCTTAATTTGTTGAGAAAAGCATATGTTCTCTAAATTTTTTTCTGTAAATGATGGTAGGAAGGGTTTCATACTTGAAGTATGAAAATATTGTTGAGGCAACATGATTGGCACTTAAGAACAATCTCTAAGCTTTGGGTTTCTTCAGTGTAAATCAACATGGATGTTCCATCATAAAATTCTCCTTGGGGTTAATATCAGAGAAAGAAAAACAGGACTAGGTAAACTGGTATCTATTGTTTTTTCTTCCCACATGTATTTTTTATATTCTTTGTAAGCTAATAGAATGTTCAACCTAAAATCATTCAGTTTCTGGCCAATTTTACAGGGTTAGAAAATGTAGAACCCAAGTGGTTAATTCACTAAGTAAGATCAAGGAAAGGCAGAGCTGAGACTAAAATCCAGGTTTCTTGACCCCACCTCTAGATCTCTTCACCTAGTCTCCCAAAACACCCATGGACCCACCCAAAATCGTTTTACTACACATAGAAATTAGTCTTTAAGCAGCACACTTTCTTTCCTATTTCTCTGTAAAGCTTAAAAATAAAAACAATAAAACTGAATCCAGAAACCGAATATAGATGAGACATCCCCATGAACTATCTACATAACAAATATGTGAATTTGAGAGGTTTACCCCAATATTCTATGTTGTAAATGGACAGAGCAAATTAAAAGTACATGTGACAGAAAAAAAATCTCTTTGTAGTCAGCACTTCTTTTTATGTATAGGCTTTTCCTATGCATAATGCCAATTTAAAAACTAAAACCAACAAAGCATAATTTTGCCAATAGCGATGCCAAACTGATTTGACTGAATCATTTGGGCTTCATGTAGATGCAACTTTAAACTACACTTATATCTAGCTGTATGTATATACATATATATGTGTGTGTATGTACACACACACACACACATTTTTTTCTGTCTCCTCTGGAATAAGTCTCTTAAGAAAGCTAAGGAAAACAAAAGAACCAAATCATTGTGTTTCAGATACATCTTGAGATAACTCACAAGAGGAAAGAGAAATTAGTAGGAGATTTTTTTTAAAGGATCAATTAAATGCCCCATTCAGTTGAAGAGTGCCAAGTGAGTTACCTTCAGAAGGAAGTCCTTTGGTGTCATGGATAGGGGTTTAGCTTCCTGTATTAGACTTTAACTCTGCTGACAGAAATCACTGTTCTGACTGATTCAACAGCTCTACATGGTTTTTCAAAGCACATTACTACCTCTCTTAGAGCCAAAATCCCACAGAGCCACCAGGAGAATGGAGTTTAATGGAGTTTGTGTGAGGCCACTGGAGGTCAGACAGCCTTTTTCCTCTTCTTCTACTTGCTATCAGCAGTTTTCTCCTTAGTATCTTATCATTCCACTTAATCTGTGTTAAGGGGCCCAAAAGCCATTTATGTCCTCAAACAACTGGGTACTTATTTTTCTTCCAAGACCCCCTCTTTCCTTTTTAAGTAAACACTGACACTCAAATAATGTAGGTGGTACCAATGAGTCTTTTTTAAAAAGATTTTATTCATTTATTTTTAGAGAAAGAGAGAGAGAGAGAGAAACATCAATATGTTGTTGCCTGTTGCAAGCCCCCAAATGGGGACCTGGCCTACAACCCAGGCATGTGGCCTGACTGGGAATCGAGTTCACAGCCTGACCCTCAATCCACTGAGTCACACCAGTCAGGGCTAAATCTTTATAAAATCAACAAACAAATGTTGGAGAGGAGATGGAGAAAAGGGAACTCCGGTGCACTGTTGGTGGGAATGCAGACTGGTGCAGCCACTGTGGAGAACAGTATGGAATTTCATCAGAAAACTAAAAATGGAAGTGTCTTTTGACCTGGAAATCCCACTGCTGGGATTTTTACCCTCACAACCCTGAAACATCAATCCAAAAGAACCTATGCACCCCAATTTTCATAGCAGCACAATTTACAATAGACATGAGCTGAAAGCAACCTAAGTTCCCATCAGTAAATGAATGGATCAAAAAGCTATGGTACATTTACCATATGGAATACTATGCAGCAGAAAGAAAGAAGGAGCTCCTATCTTCCGTGACAACATGGATGGAACTGGAAAGCATTAAGCTAAGTGAAATAAGCCAGGTAGTAAAAGACAAATACCACATGACCTTACCTTTAAGTGGAACCTAATCAACAAAAAAAACAAGAAAGCAAAACATAATCAGAGACATTGAATTAAGAACAAACTGACAGTAACCAGAAGGGAGGTGGGAAGGGATAATGGGGAGAAAAGGGGGATGGGTTTTCAAGAACAACTGTAAAGGACACATGGACAAAACTAAGGGAGTGGGATCAGAGGAGGGAGGTGGGGATGGCTGGAGTTGGCAGGGAGGATGGAGACAACTGTATTTGAACAACAATAAAAAAAAGTTAAAAAACAATAAAATAAAATTGCCTCTAAAAATTTTAAAAAATAAAAATTTGAAGATATTCTCATTCTAGGGTTTTAAATATATAGACAAAACTGAGTAATGTTTAAAGGGGATTATCTTAGAAGTACTTGTGTCTATTCTTTGAATCCAAGGATGACATATGTGAGGACATTTTATCTGTGGATCCATTCCTAGAATTCAAAACTGGCTTTGTTGTCAACATAAAATTTAAATGCTGTGTTCCCAAGTCAAATATGCCAAGAAATTGTCTTTCCCCAAGAACCAGTCCATCATATACTTTTGGATCTTGCTCTTTTAGACTCCTGTATCAGGCTTTCTTCAGGTGGTAGTGCTTTCTACAATTTCAAACATGGAAGAGAGAGAAATTCATGGACTGGTCTTATACTATATTTCAAGAGCAGGTGATTAAATATAAACATGAGTCATTGTGACATCCTCACTTGTTCAAGGAGTCATCAACTTCAATGTCAATTTGAATTAAGTGGGGAAAAGGCAGGATCACCCCCAAGCCTTGATCCACTTTCCCAAATGCTGAATCTTTACCAGTTGCACCATCTCAAATCCCATGCAACTGGCTGCTGGCAAGTACTCCATCATGCTTATTCAGCCCTGGACCATTTTGGTCCTCCTGGAGATTACACAAAGGTTCCTGGAGCCTCGGGTTTCAAAGGAGGCTCTACAAATGAGTCATTCTTTATATGTGAACATAGCATTTTATTTTTCAGCAAGAAAACAAAGGAAAACCTACACAGGGCTGCAGGCACACCCTCAACTAACTCCTCACTCCATTTGTGTGTGAAAACTCCTGTGTCAGTGCTGGCCCTAAAGTTCATGTGCAGACACACCCTTTGAACAATGTGCCTAAGGCAGGAAAAATAGCTTCTTCACTTTTGTACTCCCTGTGTCCTCACTACATCTGGTCAAAAACCAATCAATTCTTCTGAGTGAAGGACAAGGAGTAAATTGCTCAGTGTAAAACAATTTCTCCTATGATTCATTGTTGTTGTTGAGGTCTTATATGTGCCAACTGTAACACTGGTGCAAGTTTGCTAATTGTCTTAGGACCTGAAAGGCCAACACCTATGGAACTTAAAGTAGTAACTCATGTTCTTAGTAAATCATCTCTGCTTTCTCTGCTTTAAAAACAATTGTAGCAGGTGCACGGAGAGCGGCATATGGTGGCTGTGAATGCTGGGCAGAAGAAAAACAGCTGTAGCTTTCAGCTGCCTGATGCTGGGCTTGTCAGTGCCTGTGGTTTCCATGCCATGGTCAAAGCTGGCCAGAGACTGGTTCCACTACTGTGGGCTATTCCTTTTTGCCTTGAGCTTAACTCTTCAATGAAAGCCTGATGAAGAGTATCCTGGAACATGAATGCTTATTCCTTGAAAGCAATGACTTGGAGGTCCAAGGCAGCAGAGAAGTAAGTGCCACCTTCTACCAGGAGCAATCTGGAATTACAACTAAATTGTAGAGAAATCATCTTGAATAACCAACTGCACAGTAGCTAGAGAGAAGTTTTATAACCAAGGACAGACAAAAGAAACCACTTCACCACAACGTGACTGGTAGGGAATGGAGAGGAGGCACAAAACGGCTGGATGGGTTCCCATGAGAGACAGCTGAAATTCCAGAGGGATATTTCAGTGGCCAAGGGATTTTCCCTGAGAAATGCAAGGTCTAAATCCCAAGCTGGGCCCCACAGCCTACAGCACCAGAGCCAGAAGGGAATCCAGATAACACACAACTGTGAAAAGCATCAGAGTTTCTATCAGCAAGGGAGAGACAGCTGGAAACTCAGAGATCCTCTTAAAAAGCGAATGAACACAATTTCTTTTGCAGCCACTTACCCTGGGCTCTGAAAGAGGAGGGAAGGTTGGAGTAGAGATACTTGAAGAAAGTCTGGGTTTGGTGGTAATGGGGAGAGAACTGAAGGAATAGCCACCAGGATGCCTGTGCTGAGTCATTACCCATACTGCAGAAACCATCTTTCTCAGGCACAGAACTCCTCTCCAAGTGGCATCAACCTAATGGAAAGCAATAGCCCCACCCACAGGAATTACTCTGCCTCACCCAGTGGAGCTTAAGCCAGGCTGCTGATTACAACTTGATTAGTTTAACAACTAAGATAGAAAATATAAAGCAGCCAAAATGGAAAGACAAAGACACAAACTCAAATGAAAGAACAACAGAATTCTCCAGAAGAACTAGATGAAATGGAGGCAAGCAATTCATCAGATAGAGAGTTTAGCATAATGATTATAAGGATATTCAACACTATGAAAGAAGACATAGAAACCATAAAAAGGATCAGTCAGAAATAAAGAACATAACATCTAAAATAAATAATACACTGGAAGGAATAAACAGTAGGTTAGGTGAAGTAAAAAACTGAATCAGTGATTTGGAAGACAAGGTAGAAAAAATCCTCAGGCAGAGCAGCAAAAAGAAAAAAGAATTTTTAAAAAATAAGGAGAGCTTAAAAAACATTTTTTGGACAACATGAAGCTTAACAACATCTGCATCATGGGAATACCAGAAGGAGAAGAGAGTGTACGAGGGATCAAGAACCTATTTGAAGAAATAATAACCAAAATCTTCCCCAATCTGGTGAAGGAATAAGATACACAAGTCCAGGAAGCTCATAGAGTCCCAAACAAGTTGGACCCAAGGAAGCCTACACCAAGACACATCATAATTAAAGTGAAAAGGCTTAAAGACAAGGAGAGAATCCTAAAAGCTGCAAGAGAAAAGCAGGTAGTAACCTACAAGGGAGCACCAATTAGAATGGCATCAGATTATCCAACAGAAACATTTCAAAGCAGAAGGGAGTGGCCAGAAATATTTAAAGTGATGACAAGCAAGTACCTACAACTAAGGCTCTTTACCTAGCAAGGCTATCATTGAAAATCAAAGGAGAAATAAGGAGCTTCCCAAACAAGAAAAAGCTGAAGGAGTTTGTTAACACCAAATTATACTGCAACAAATGTTAAAGGGGTTACAAGAAGGAGGAGAAAGAAGGAGAAGAGAAGGAGAAGGAGAGGAGGAGGAGAAGGAGAGGAGGAGGAGGAGAGGAGGAGGAGAAGGAGAGGAAGAAGAAGAAGATTATTGAAGGGGAGGAGAAGAAAGAAAAAAACAGAGGAAAACAGTCTTATAATAAAACAGCACTACATACACATCTATCAAAAATCACCTTAAATGTAAATGGCTTAAATCCTCCAACCAAAAGATATAGGATGGACGGATAAGATACAAGATATAGCTGGATGGATAAGAAAACAAGACCCATATGTATGCTTCCTCCAAGAGACCCATCTTAGATTGAAAGATGCACACACACTAAAAATAAAGGGATGGAAAAAGATATTTCATGTGAATGGAAAGAAGAAAAAGCTGGGGTAGCAGTACTTGTTCCAACAAAATAGACTTTAAAATGAAGGCTTTAGTAAGAGACAAAGAAGGAAACTACATAATGATAAAGGGAACAATCCAAGATGATATAACCCTAGTAAATACTTATACAGCCAACATAGGAGCACCTAAATATGTGAAGCAAATCTTGATGGGCATAAAGGGAAAGACTGACAGAAATATAGCCATAGCAGGGGATTTTAACACCCCATTGACTTCAGTGGATGGATCTTCCAGATAGAAAATCCACAAGGAGACAGCAGCCTTAAATAACACACTAGATCAAATGACTTTGACATGTTCAAGCATTTCACCCCAAAGCAGAAGAATATACATATTTTTCAAGTGCACATAGAATGTTTTCTAGGATCGACCAAATGTTAGGACACAAAACAAGTCTCAATAAATTTAAGAATACTGAAATCATATCAAGTATCTTCTGTGACCACAATGCTATGAAACTAGAAATCAATCACATGAAGAACAATGAAAAACACACAAAGACATGGGAACTGAAAACATGTTATTAAACAATGAATGGGTCAACAAAGAGATCAAGGAAGAAATCTAAAGATACCTTGAAACAAGTGAAAATAAGGATACCACAATACAAAATATGTGGGACACTGGGAAAGCAGTCCTAAAAGGGAAATTCATAGCATTACAGGCCTATCTCAAAAAACAAGTAAAAACAATTGTAGAGTCATTACATTTAACACTACCTAACTAAAACATTTAGAATAATTTACATAGAACCAGGAGTATAAATTCAACTTTAAGAGCAATGTAAAGTGTTTTGTTTTTAATTTTTAAATTATGGCTTGTAAAGTGTAATTTTAGATTTAACAGATTTATTACTTGGGCCATCTATGCAGCTTATGTGCTTTTTAATTTCTTTCAGTTCCACTAAACTTAAATTTCCTATTATTTTCTTTGTATGATCTGTAATAAGCCACTTTTCTAGCTTATTCCTACTATCTCTTATCTCATGCTTTTGATATTTTGCAAAGCACTTCAGACTTTACAAAGGAACTTTACACATGCATTTCTTTTTATTTTCCATCCCACAACCTACGAGGTTGGCAGCTTTACATCCTCATTGTCCAGTGGAGGAAACTGGATGTTCAAGAGCTCCAATGATTTTTTAAGATCACATTGCCAGCAAATGACAGGATTGGGCCTGGAAACTTGGGTTTTAAATGTTAAGTTCCTTTTTAATACCAGCTCACTGTTGTTCATCCACACCACATACTTTTCTGTCTCAAAGCCTTTGCATACACTAATGTCACCCTAGCTTGCCTCTACTTCTATCCAGCTATATATGTATATAGCTTCTACTACCTATCCAACTCACACATTCTCCAAGATTCACATTGTGTGGGAGAGGACTGCGGTGTGTAATGAGGCTAGTTGGTCCTCTCCAATTCTTTGTAAATGAAGACTGATGAGGAGGCTATGTAACTTTCAGGAGAGATGTGGAAGGGTGACCAGAATAGACTGACTTCAGTCATTGTAAAATGTCTCCACAAGGTGCAATCTGAGCAGGAGAGGTACTTCAAATCATCTCCCCTGCAATGTAATCATGCTGCCTAACATGCCCAACAAAAGAGGTGCACTTCTTAAACACATGACTTTGGTGACATTGTTTTTTCCTTTGTTTCTTTCTTTCATTCATTCTTTTTTCCCATCTTCCTCCTCCTCCTCCTCCTTCTTTTCTCCTTCTTTTCTCCTTCTTTTCCCCTCCTCCTCCTCCTCCTCCTCCTCCTCCTCCTCCTCCTCCTCCTCCTCCTCCTCCTTCTTCTTCTTCTTCTTCTTCTTCTTCTTCTTCTTCTTCTTCTTTTCTTCTTCTTCTTCTTCTTCTTTTCTCTCTCAATCCCAATCTCTTGTCTAGTGTAGTAATTAATCTTTAGAGATGGACCCAAACAATTCTGTGTCTCCATGTGGATATATACTGTCTCTCCCATCAAGAGGTGGAGCTTATGTTTCCTACCCATGAATCTAGATGAGGCCTATGAAGAAAGTAATATGCTGAGACTTCTAAGCCCAGGCATTAAGAAGGCCTATAAGCTTTTGCTTTCTTTATTTTGGAACCATAAGCCACCATGAGAGAAATCCAGGTTACCATGATGGGGAGAGAGGCCATATGGGGAGGCCCTGGAAGATGAAGGGCCTGTGAAAAGGGGCCTGTGGAGGAACAACAAGGCATCAACCACCAAGTCCCATCAGTTGCCCAATGGCCATCTGACTACAACCTCATAAGAAACTTCAAAGGGTGTTGGGGAACTAGGTAAAAAAAGGTGAAGGAATTAAGAAGTACAAATTGGTAGGTACGGAATAGTCACAGGGATGTAAAATACAGCATAGGGAATATACCGTATTTTTCAGACTATAAGGCGTACCCCCCCAATTTGGGAGGAATAATGGTTGTTAATGTTGCTGCTGAGTTCTGTTTACATTTACATTGGTAAAACTATTATGTTATTTATGTTATTAAATATTTTACCACATTTTTTGCTTCAATTTTTTCCCTATTTTCCTCCTCTAAAACCTATGTGTGTCTTATGGTCCAAAAATATGATAGTCAATAATATTGTGATAATTATGTATGGTGCCAGTTGGGTACTAGAAATATCAAAGAGAACTCTGTGTAAATTATATTGTTATCTATCTACTAAGCTGTACAGCTAAAACCAATACAAATAAAATCAAAAGTAAATTGTGAAAAGAAAAAGAGAAGCCTCAAGTAGACAGAGACAGATAGAGAAACCACCCAACCAGGTCCTTACCAATGCAAAGAATCATAAAATATAGTAAAATTGGCTGTGTTTTAAAGCAATAAGTTTTTAAAAATTTATTTTTAGAGAGAGGAGAAGGAAGGGAGAAAAAGAGGGAGAGAAAAACCCATCAGTTGCCTCTCATGTGTCCCCAACTGGAGAACTGGTCCACAACCCAGGCTGTGCCCTGACTGAGAACTGACCCAGTGACCCTTTGATCACAGGCTGGCACTCCATCCACTGAGCCACACCAGCCAGGGCTAAGCCAATAAGTTTTTAAGATATTTTTATGCAGCATAATTGGTTATTTAACCCCTCATCTCAATGTCAATAACCCTCAGTAAGTGTCTGAAAAGTTCAGGCTCCAAATAGGCCAGTTTGGGACAGATTTGGGTGATCTAACATATATGGTGGTCAGTGGGTCAGGAGAAGACAATTTATACCAAAGATGGAATAGAAACCCAGAAAATGAAAATATAACTCTCTTGTGTCCTGGGTTATACTTAAAATAGAGAAAAATGTTGCACATAGCACAAGTTTGCCTGGACCTAAAATTTCAAGGAGTATATTTATCTCCTCTCTCTCTTTTTCTCTCTCTCTCCCCTCCTCTCACTCTCTCTCTTTCTTTGGTCATTATTCCTGGGTGCAAGAAATGGAAAAGATAGTTAATGAAGAAAACTCCCCAGTCATGCTTTTTAGTGATTGCACCAAGCAAATAATCACCTTAAGCCAGTGGATCTTTGTGTTTCTGGACAGAAAAAAAAAAAAAAAAGCACATTGTTCAGCACATGGGAGGAATTTGGTAGTTTTTTTTTTCAATTTAACTGACCAGGAACACTGTCAGATCCCTGAGTGGAGAAGGTGCAGGTGAAGAGATTCTCATATATTCCCATGGATTGGTTCTGGGCCCTCACTGTCTTCCATCCAAGGGAGAAACACTGGATCATCACTTGACCCTCTATTATTTATCCTTGGAGTGTCTATCTAAAATGCCCACAAAACCATGGATAAAGCTAAGAAATTTGGAAGAAACATGTAAGTTAAAACTAGCTCAAAGTCACTTGCTTCTTCTATTTATTTATTTGGTCTGAGATGATTCCCACATTCACTTACCATATGGCATTAAATCATTCTGGTCCTTGAGTTATTATTACATGATTCAAAGAGTATAATTTACAGACTTGCCAGCCCAGGCTGCACTCTGTCCCACACCAAAAAAAGACCACAAGGAGGGGAGAAGAAAAATGACTGTTTCCTGGTAGCCCATATTTACGCAATTTTCTTTCACCACAGATTGTTTTGGCAGTCTAGACAGAGTCTTGTAAAATCCTTCCCTGATGTCATCCACATCCTTCCTTGATAAGTTCAAAATGAGTCTGGAGCAAGCATGGCTCCCCTAGCAATGTCATACAAATAATTAGTGCAGTGCCACCCCAGAGAGGCCTTTGGACTCCAGTGATTTCCACATGAAGGACTGGACTGATGAGCTGGCCACCAGATTATGTAAATATGTGGCGGAGAATGCAGCTGCTGAAGGGCAGAAAGGAACACACATATGGGCATTTCATGTTTGAAAGAACCTTGTGGAAAACAAAACAGATTAGAGAGAGAAGTTGGCCAGATTCAGGGAAAGAAAGATTAAGGAAATTATTTTCTAATTGAAGCCAGGGACACATGTCAAGATAATGATTCCTTGAAAGGCAACTTAAAATTGTGCTTCTAAGAGAATACATTGGATCTTATGTCTATCACTGTTATAGAGGGGAAACTGTTTCCACATTAGGATTTGAAATTCAGGTTATGAGAAATGGAATTTATTCTTTTATCATTTTGTTTCTTTTTCATCCGTCAGTATAGTAATGCGTTACATACACCAACACATGTGTAATAGGATAGAGGATTCAGAGCAATGTACTTATTCTCTAACATAAGACACATTCAAATGGTTACCATGCTTATAGCTTCATTGAAAATCAATTCCAGTTTGTTAAAAAAATTCTGTATCAGAAAACATAAGGGCAGACACAGACCTCTATTAAAGGTTTGAAAAGTTTTTTGTGCTAAATTTTTATTTTGATGTGGTTGCATATTTCTTGCCTTCAGAGGAAATTGAAAGAAAAATGCTTCTCATGCTATACTTGTAATATTCTCTTCAATTTAGTTAAATTCTTTTTAAAAATGAAGTTGTATAAAAAGGAGTAAGAAATCTTTGACTTCACTCTTATATTTTCTCTGCAGCTGGTTATTTCAGAACAAGAAATTTTCTTTCCCTGAATCCTGACATGTTTCTCACACTGAGCTGTTTCAATACCTTTCTGAATATTCTCCTGTACAGACTCCATTGGTAACTAAAACATAGACCTGATCAAGTTCTCTCATAACTTAAAGCAATTTGATGATCTCTAAACTTCCTACCATTCCCTGCCTCTGCCTGCCACATGCCACTTCCTACCCTGTGCTGAAGTTACATCTTCCACCATTGCCTGGAACTTCAGGTCCCTTAAAGTGTCCAATGGCTTGGCCAATTCCTGCCCCCTCTTCAGTAATGCACCCCATTTCATCTGCCTGCTACTCATTCTTTAAGAAATAAACCCATGCCACTCTATTTGTCCGTGTGGTCCTACTGGGCTCCTTTAATTGCATAGTCCTGGTTCCACATCCCACAGCTGACACCACATGAAAAAACATGTTGGTTACCCTTCTATTGGCTACAGCTTCTGCCTGAACTCAGTATTGTTATGTATCTCAAGTTCACCACCCCTAAGTCTGTGCCTTCCCAGTCTCCAGCCTCCAGTTTGTCCCTGACCATTTTTTAAAATTTATTTGTATTGAGATATAATTGACATATAACACTGTGTAAGTTTAAGTGTGTTGATTTGATATACTTACATATACCACCATCATATTCGCTAACTCCTCTACCACATCACATTGTTATCGTTTTGTGTGTATGGTAAGAACATTTACGATGCCCCCATATTCTCCATATTTCTTGAAGCATTATTCATAATAGCTGAGATATGGAAACAAACTGTGTCCCTCAATAAGTGAAAGGATAAAGAAGTTGTGGGGCATATTATTCAACCATAAGAATACAGTCCTGCCATTTGTCATGACATGGATAAATCCTGACAGCATTATGCTCTGTGAAATAAGTCAAGACAGAAAAAGACAAATGCTGAATGAGATCACTTACATGCAGAACCTTAAAAGGCTAAACTCATAAAAACAGAGTGTAGAAGGATGGTCACCAGGTACTAGGGGCAGGATGGGTGAAAGGACTCGGGGATGTGTTATTTAGGGGCACAAACTTGTAACTGGGAGATATAATAAGTCCTGGAGATCTAATGCACAGCATAGCGATTATAGACAATACTGTATTATAAACTTCAAAGTTGCTGAGAGACTAGATCTGACTCTGGCCTTTGATGTTAGTTTGCAACTTCCATTTGTGTCATCTGCCTTGATTACTGCACTCAGCTGCAGGGCTTACTATTTTATCAGACTCTTCAGGTTCGCACACTGGCAGGTTTACCTCACCCCAACCAACCAAGAATCCCCAGTTCCCCTAGGGACCCCATAAAACTGTGTGCTCTGTTCTTCTCTAGTAAAGACCGTCTTGCATTATTATTACGTTTTTACCAGGTAGAAAGCTCTTAAAGAGCAATTGTGGTGTCTTACTCATTCTGGTATCCTCAGGGCATGAGTTAGTGCCTGATATACAGCAATGGGTATGAACCTCCAATTTCCCACCTATTTATCTCATTACATCCACCTGCTTTACCAGATTGCCTGGAATACAGTGGGCCTTCAATAAATATTTTTGGATTAAATGAATACTGTTGTTAATTTCCCTTTATCCTGCTTGACTTGTTCTGACGAACATAAATAGTTTCTGTAATTTTATGTGAAGAAAATGGAGAATCATAAAGACCTCTTTGAAAACAGAGAAATATTATGGTTATGTCTTTCTGAATTCAACATGGTGAACCCAATTTAGGGACTAAATTGGGACTATATCCCTAATTAAAATTTGTGTGTGTGGAAATGCAACTGCAGTGTTATTGCCCACGACAAAAAGACAAAGGGCTCTCAAACAGGTGCATCAGAGAAGCAATATTAAAAAGCAGTTATTTTCAAACTCTTTAAAAAATCCATTTGCTTACAAAGCAATGTATTCTAAAAGTTTTTAATAATAGTTTGAAAAGTAACACTAGCTTATTTTTAAAAGCTGTGGATCCCCAGTAATATTATTCATGGGTATATCATAAATACCTATGATAAATAACAAGCCTAAAAGACATTTAAGTAGCTTTTTAACTGGTCCTTCTTCCATTTATTTATCACATTTCCATCGTTCATTCACGCAACTACCATGTGCAATGACTGGACAGGTGTGATGTTGGTGATACCCTGAGAGAAAAATAAAGCCTACTTAAGGTGCAATTCCATAAAAGGATTGGCTATCCAACCTAACCTTCTGTAGTCACCCAGGTCTTCAAATAATGGGGTAGGGCCTCTATATAATTCAATTTCACTTATAATTTGGAAAATATAAATTAAGACTACAATGAGGTATAGTCACCCTTTGCCTATGATATCTAAAGTATTGCAACTTTAGAGCATGAGAATAGCAGGTGTTGGTACTCACATAGGGGAAATTATACTCTCACACATTGCTGGCACAGGTGTAAATTGCTAAAGTCACTCTGGTGAACAATTTGATAAATATACAGAAAAACTGAAAGTGCGTTTGCCCTGTGACTCAGCTTTTCCACCTGAGTATATTTCTTTAAAAACAAAATAAAAACCCTCTCAATCTAGACATGTTCATTGCAATGTACTTTTTATCAGTAAGTAAGTAAATAGATAAAATTGACTACTCCCTTAATTTCTATTGGTAAGAAATTAAAAAAAAGAATTCTGGCCAAGATGGAGGCATAGGTAGACACACTGTGCCCCCTGGCACAACCAAAATAAGGACAACAACAATTTAAAAACAAAATAACAACCAGAACTGACAGAAAACTGAACTATATGGAAGTCTGGCAACCAAGGAGTTAAAATAGACACATTCATCCAGACTGGTAGGAAGGATGGAGTCGGGTGGCCGGGAGGAGAGGGGTTGCAGCAAAAAAAGCAGTGGCACTGGGCATGCAAGGCACCCTGGGTGTGCCTGACGGCAGCAGGCGGACCCTGGGAGTGCAGGCGGTGGCTGGCAGACCACCCCCCCGCCCCATGCCGGGTGGCAATGGGCAGACCCAGTGAGGCATCAATTGTGAAGTGAGGCACTGTGTGCAAGGTGGCTGGCTGAGCAGGCAGTCCCACATTTGAGTACAGATAAACCAGTCGAAACTGGGGAGGGAGACAGACCGCACAACTCAAGGTTCCAGCACTGGGAAATAAAGCCTCAAAACACCAATAAAGCCTCAAAACACCAATTGAAAGCACTTGTGGGGGTCAAGGCGCAGGGAGAGACTCCCAGTCTCACAGGAGAGTTCGTTGGAGAGACCCACAGGGTCCTAGAATGTGCACAAGCCCACCCACCTGGGAATCAGTGCCAGAAGGGCCCAGTTTGCTTGGGGGAAGTGGCGGGAGGGACTGAAATCTTACAGAGAGTGGAGTAAGCGTCCTTGTTCCCTCTTGGACCCCATATGGCGTCACAACCCAGCCACTGGGTTGCCCTGCCCTGGTAAACACCTAAGGCTCCACCCCTCATAATTAACAGGCGTGACAAGACAAAAAAAAATGGCCCAAATGGAAGAATAGATCAAAGCTCCACAGCAAATACAACTAAGCAACAAAGAGATAGCCAACCTATCAGATGCACATTTCAAAGCACTGGTGATCAGGATGCTCACAGAATTGGTTGAATTTGGTCACAAATTAGATGAAAAAATGAAGGCTATACTAAGTGAAATGAAAGAAAATGCACGGGAAGCTCAGACAGTCCCAAAGAACTTGGACCCAAGGAAGTACACACCAAGGCATATCATAATTACATTACCCAAGAATCCTAGAAGCAGCAAGAGAAAAGAAGATAGTTATGTACACAGTAGTTCCCATAAGACTGATTTCTCAGAAGAGACCTCATAGGCAAGAAGGGGCTGGAAAGAAGTATTCCAAATCATGAAAGGCAAGGACCTACATCCTAGATTGCTCTATCCAGCAAAGCTTTCATTTAGAATGGAAGGGCAGATCAAGTGCTTCTCAGATAAGGTCAAGTTAAAGGAGTTCATCATCACCAAGCCCTTATTTTATGAAATGTTAAAGGGACTTATCTAAGAAAAAGAAGATAAAAAACATGTATAGTAAAATGACAGCAAGCTCACAGTTATTAACAACCACCCCTAAAACAAAAACAAAAACAAACTAAGCAAACAACTAGAACAGGAACAGAACCACAGAAATGGAGATCACATGGAGGGTTAGCAACAGGGGAGTGGGAGGAGGAGAGAGGGGAAAAACGTACAGAGAATACGTAGCATAGATAGTAGGTAGAAAATAGGGGGAGGGTAAGAATAGTATGGGAAATGTAGAAGCTGAAGAACTTATGACAGATGGACATGAACTAAAGGAGGGGAAGGTGGGTGGGAGAGGGTGTGCAGGGTGGAGGGGAATGAAGGGGGGGAATGGGACAACTGTAATAGCATAATCAATAAAATACTTTAAAAAAAATAAAAAAATTGCGGTAGAATTTATATGATGGTCCAGACCAGTTAAAATCATCATGAATATATCCAAAAGTAATATTGATGAGTTAAAAAAATTGCAAAACTACATATTGACACGTAAGTTTAAACGCACAAATAAAATGACAGCATATGGATACTACTATATACATGTAAAAGAATGAAAACCGATTTGGAAGTAAACATTCAAAGCTTATTTTGGTCGTAGCCTCTGGGAAAGTGGGGAAAGTAATGAGCCTTAGAGGGTCATATTTAAGAGATATTTAGATTTATCTGTAAATTTTTATTTCTTAATAAACATAGGCAGCAACAATGACAAAACATTAATAATTGTTAATTCTGGGTGGTGGGAATATGATTATTCATTATATTATCCTTTGAACTTTTCTACATTTCTTCCATTTCTCAAAAAACACAAACGAGGACAGGTTAACACTAACACCCAAACCATGATGGCTTGTAGCCCCATCTGCCAGCTCAGGACCCTGGTCCAAAGGCAAAGGACACCAGTGAGGGTCCCTGGTATCTCTTGCGTCTGCGGGAACAAGGCTCCTCATACCCTTCCACTGCAGCCCTGTTGTTTTAGCCCATTGAGCTGCTATACCAGGATATCACTGGGGGGGTGGGGTGGAGCAGGGGCAGCCTATAAACAACAGGAACTTCCTTCTCATGGTTGTAAAGGCTGGGAAGCCCAAGGTAAGATCAAGGTGCCTGAAGATCTGCTTGTTCTGGTGACGGCCTGTTCTTGGTTATAGACAGGTGTCTTCTTGCTGTGTCCGCACATGGGAAACATGGCAAAGGAACCCTCTGGGGTCTCTTTTATAAGGACACTACTCCATTTATGAGGCTCCACTCCCATGGCCTAATTACTTGCCAAAGGCCAGCTCCTTCTACCATCACACTGGGGATTAAGTTTCCACACATGAATTCAGGAGGGATGCAAACATTCACATCTATAGCACTTTTCACGGCGTCTGCTGGCTGTGCTCTCTGGGACTGTGCTGCTTGAGCTCATGGCTACAAAGGCTCTATGTCATCTGAGACAAAGGACAAGCATGTATGTGTGCATGTATGTGGCTATATGTGCTTATGTGTGTGTCTGTATATATGTGTTTGCATGTGGTTCATGTGCCAAGGAACTAGCTCTCTCCCAGTTCTGTACCTCCCACCCCACCCCTTTGGCACTTGGGCCTCCCAACAGCCTGCACTCTCCCAGCAAGGAGCACAGATAATCCCTCACCACAGTGGGCACCTGGTACCAACGCCTAAGGTGGTGCCCCCAGCCCACCCATTCACCTCCTTATCTTGAAGGAGGAGAGAGAGAAGGAGACAAAAGAGAGGAAGTAGGGTAAAATAAATTCCTCCCTCCTACTCCAACCCACCCAAAAGATAAAACCTCAAATATATCAGTCTATGCAAACAATCTACCCAACCTGCCAACAAGCAGACTTTTTTAAAGAGCTCAGACTTACAATGTAGTCCTAGAGGTATTACTTCAGAAAAATGCAGGCAGCAACAAGAATTCCTATAAAAGACTGTGCTCCTTGAGCAAATGTACATTGCTTGTCATGAGTATTTTTGTAACATATATCAAGTTTATACTAGGAGCTCGGAAAATGGCCTCCAGCCCTCCTCACCATAGGAGAGCTCCCACAACCAGAGTGGTGGAAGGAGACAGGCTCTTCTCTGACCCACCATGGCTTCTCTCTTGCCCCACACTGTGCTGGTTCCAGGCAGCCTCACGTGAACTTGGCTAATGTTACTGTCCAGAAACGGCTATAGACGGTACAGGACTCGCCTAGCCTGAGCTGTGCCTGTGGGGCCTCTGTGTGCTGCCGGCCCCTCCAAGAGACTCTGCGCTGTGCTCTGGGAGCCGTGGCTCTGGAATGGGCTGTTTAGATATTCAGAGGGAAGAATTTCTTTCTGCCTGGAGCCAGAGCTGAAAATATGTCTTCTATTTGTGTCCTTTTATGAAGCCATGACCTCCCTAAGTGATAGCATTAAATACGCCCTGGTCAGCACATCCCAGTTACCTCTCACTTGCAAAATATGCTCTGCAGACACTAGTCAGTCCCAGAGGATGTTGTGGTTGGTTCCTGAGGGGAAAACCAAGTCAGGAAGGGAGGCTTCTGTCTTCCAAAAAGCTTGATAAACACAGCATGAAACAAAGTTTAAAATACATTTTTTAACTACAGTTCTCTTCAGAGCCTTTAATATTCTTTGCATACTGTGAATTTTCAATAAGGAATTATAGTGTATTAAAGAAAAGGAGGTATAATTACAAACTGCCACAACTGCTACAAACGAGCAAAAAGGCACAGTGATGGAGAATACAGGTATGCAGAGAGCAAGGGAGCCTGCTACTGCAGGAGATGACCTCCCTAGGCGGCGATACTTGCATTGTGATGAGGAATGAGAGCCAGCCTTGCAGAGTTAGGTGGAGGAGAGAAGAGGGGGACTGAGGGAACAGCATGTGGACACATCCTGACGTGGGCAGGACTCACGGCCACTGTGTTGGGAAGCTGTTGGGGGGAAGTAAGAGGAATCTGTTGGGATTGTATCCAAAGTGCAACAGAACATCAATGAGGGCTTCCACCCAATGCTCAGGTCACACTGCTGCCTATTCTCATGCCCCGTGCCCCTTACGGGGCCTGAGGAAGAGGCATTATCCTTGGCTGCTGAATTCCAGAGTGGCAGGTAGACATGAAAGGAACAATTCTCTGTGCTAAGAGCATTGTAGAGATAAAAACAAATGGTGTGGGAATGCAAGTTAGGGACACATAAAGCCTTTGTGGGGGAGTCTCCTTCCAGGAGCAGAGGCCTACCTTGTTGAGAGTGCTGTCCACAGCACAGTATATGACTCACAGTCTGGCTGCCCTCTGCTACCTGGCGCGTCTCGGGTGTCACACAGCAAAGGGATATCGCATATCCAATGTCAGTACAAGTGAGCATAAATGAAAAGCTAACTTTCTTCCTGACATTCCCTCAGATCATCGTGCCACTGCTGCCACTGACTCTGTGTTCTCTTTATGACACGTCACTCCTGAGATCCTTTGTCAACAGGATTAGATCCAAGTTCCTGAGAACAGCAAATAAGATTCCTCTTGTTCTGGATCCTCTTACCTGCCTCTTCCCCTCCACCCTCCCATGTGCATTACTCTCTGTAGCCACCTGAGCTTCCTCCTGGTTTCCCGAATGCATCACACTCTTTCTAACCTTTGCATCATTACTTTGTACATATTCTTCTCTTGCCTGGGAAGTCCCTTCCCCTCCCTCCCACCAATGGGGAATTTACAGTACTTCATCCACAGATGAAGAAAACTGAGGCACAGAGGCTGAGCAATTTGTCAACATCACTTGACTAGGAGGCAGTAATTTGGATCCAGAGACGAAGCTCCTAGTATCTATATTATACTACTGTTAATCACTTCCTGTCATTAGGTTATTTTGCCAGGATTTTACTTTTTTCATGAAATTTATTACTCAATGTTTCTTTGCTTTACACAATTATCACTTCTTAAAATGTTAAAGCATTTCTATAGTGTTTGATAAGCAGGTACTGTCCTGAGACTCCCCAGTAATACACACACACACACACACACACACACACACACACAAGAATAAAGCCTGGAGTGACCCCAACCCCCTCTCCAGGTCTATGACCCAGTAATGGTGATGGAATGGTATTCATGCAATTCTGCTTGAGAAATATAGTGACTATCACCCTAAGCATAACAAAGTCAGTGTATGAACCTCAACCTGTTGATAGTGGTAGGGTAGGGGGAGAGGTTCACCAAGTTCCTCAACAAGGGTTGGGAAGAAATCACAGATTGCTGCCCGTCTTCAGGGGAGCTGCCACTTGTGGACCAAACATGGGCTTTGGAATAGATACAAATGAGTTTGCCTCTCACTCCACCATTCACTTTGCTTTTGGCAAAGGACCTGACTTTGTAGAACCTCAGCTTTTTACTTAGAGATGTTACTAATCTTTCATGAGCAACATGAGAGTAAAATAATAAAAAGTACATGCAGTGCTTAAATTAGTATTTGGCACATAGATGTTGCTCAGAAGATGATATTGTGCTAGACATTGTTGTTATTATGTAAAATAGGCACAGGAGTAGTGAGCACTTTATACAGTGGGTATAAGCATTGAATCACATAAAAGCAAAGCTATCAGAAACATGCCTGACATGTAATAACCTCAAATATAACTGTTGGTCATTATTATTATTTTTGTAAAGCTAATCTATTTAAAGTTTATAATTTATGTGCCATATTTTTTTTTGAGGATAGGCCTCCTACTTAACTTTTTCCTTTTAAAAGAATTCTTTCTAGGCTGACATGCTGAAAAATCTCAGTAGAAATAAACATTTTTTTGTCAACTTTGTAACAGGATTCAAACCCTAACATAGCTGATATAGCAGTTTAAATGATGTTTATGTCTTCAGTTTGTACAGTTGGTAAAACTGTTTTCAGCTTAGGAAAAGCTAACTAAAACATCTCACTCCTAAGATCTGTCACAAACAAGTTTAAATATTTTGTTTTAAAACTTTGGGGAGTAGTGATGAACTCCAATTTGCAAGAAAATTATCCAAAAAGGAAAAAAACATTACTTTAAATTTTGTTTTCAATTGCTTGACAAAAAGAAGATGAATGCTCCAATGAAAAATCGGAATGGGATCCGCAGGGAGAATTTTTACTTTCCTTTTGGAACATCCAAGGGAGAATTTTAAGGAGTGCGATGGAGAGGAGATTAGGAAGCTAGTACTGTGGGTTCCATGAACGAGACGAGATCCCACTGTAGCCTAGTTGCCATGGGCAACCAAAGAAACACTAACACTGAAAGAAAGGGCTTTCTGGTTTTAAAAAGATGTTTTATTACATATCATCTGAAAAATACTGACTGAAGAGTCAGTTGATGCCAGTTCTGCCTGTGCCATTGGACAGAGCTGTGGCCTAGGTAATTTATTTAACCTCTCTGCTTTTTAGAACCATTATGTGTAATGTTTGTTAGTTGGACTTGGTGTTTTTTACCCTCCATTTTAAGCTCCTCTAAATTTAAGCTCCGGGTAAGCCAATGTGGGAGGTGTAACAAGTGTCTAAAACATTTCTAACACTGCATGTACTGGGCTTCGTGGGGAGCAGATGGTTTAGTTTACTTAACTCACACTTATTAAACACCTACTAAGTGCTATATACATATACAAAAATAAATGTAAAATGAAAAATATAGATATAAGGGTAATATAAACATAAAAATGCAAAAAGAAATTATGTTCTCTCTGAGAGTTCCCATTCTAGTAGAGGAGATAGTAGTATAAATAATCTGCAAAACTGAAAATAAATACATCAAAAGATACTGCTAGGGATGTGGCTGGGGTCAGAGGTGATTCTAGGTAGTGTCCCGAGTGAAATTTTAAGGATGAATGTTAAACATTTAGACCATTCTACAATCCACAAAATTCACATGCAAATGAACTAGCTGTCTCAGTTGATGGTCTCATACATATGTGTGTAAAGTGGCCCTTTTGGAAATAAGACAACCCTTTGGGTGTGTGTGGGACATTTAAATATTGTTGCTACTAAGTACGTAGTTTAGAGTTCTTTCTCTCCAGGCTTTCTTGTAGGGCCATATTTATAACATTTTGTAAACAAGAGGACAAACCTCCCACTGCCAACATGACCTTGCCTGCACAGGACTCAGTTCCTGTCTGCTCCCACCAGGCAGGAACAGGGCAGACCCAATGCTATTTTCAACCAGCAGCACCTCTTAGATGAGTTACCAGGCAAGCCAGGGCATAGATTCCAAAGGAACATAGCCAGGACAGCCAACGATTCTTTTTGTGGTGTTCTGTAAAGATACAGAATTGCTTCAAGGACTACCCCAATGTCACTTAAAATTCCAGAGCATTGTTCTTGCACCCCAGAAAGTTGGTCTGCTCTTATGGCAGCCCTCCTTTTCAACTGAAACTCTAGTCATTGGTTTTGGGCTCAGGTAATTAAAAAAAAAGAGCAAAACATATTGCCTAAAAGATGGATTTCCTTTTAAGCAGTTATTTATCCTATCCTGGAAGAAAATTGGAACCCCAGGAGGATCTGTTATAATCTGTTTCCTCCCAAATAGGAGACAGCTGGTTATAATAATGACCACTTTTGGAGTCCGATTTTGACCCAGGCTCTTTTACAAGCATTAGCTAGTTATATCCTCTTGAATATTTGCAATGGCAGGTACCATTTTCCCAGGAGCCTGAGGCTCAGAGACATTAAATGACCCAAATGGAAGAAATATTGTAGTAAGAAATTAAAACATTTATCTAGTCTGGATTCATCCTAAATGCTGGTGGAGTGTTTCTTACAGAGGTACCCATGGGAATGCGGGTTCAGAATCCAAGTTCGTCAGCCAAAGACTCTCTTTCCTCTGCAGAGGAGTCTTTTGTGATCCAGTTACCCCTGGAGTTGTAGTCAGATGAGATGTAGCCAGAGAGATCAATATTTTGTCAAAACAGGAAAATCTTTGGACATTTGTCATGCATTTTGTTAATCTTACCTTTGTCACTGTTCATGCTAACATGTGAGTTATATCCCTAGGGATACCCTCAATTATGAGTCGATATTCTAGCAAAGGTGGCTGTCAGGTACATTCCCCCATTGCTCTCAGTGTTAGTATGAAAATACTCTGATATAGAAAAAGAAGTTTGGATTCTGGACATAACCAAATAACACTTCAGGTTATAGCACACTTTTTATTATTATTGTTTTTACTGTTACAGTTGTCCCAATTTTTTGCCCCTTTGCCCCCCTCTGCCCAGCCTGTCCCCAACTTTCATAATCAATCCCCACACCATTGTCCATGGGTCATTCATGGTATGTTCTTTAACTAATCCCTTCACCCTCTTTCAAATATTCCCCTCCTCCATCCTCCCCTCTTACCACTGTCAGTCTGTTCCATAATTCTATGCCTCTGGTTCTATTTTGCTCATTAGTTTATTTTATTCCTCAGATTCCTCTTACAGGTGAGATCCTATGTATTTGTCTTTCACCAAGTGGCTTATTTTACTTAGCATAATAGTCTCCAGTTCCAACCATGCTGTTGCAAAATGTAGGAACTCCTTTTTCTGCTGCATGGTATTCCATTGTGTAAATGTATCACAGTTTTTTAATCCACTTGTCTACTGATGGACACTTAAGCTGTGTCCTTAAAAATATTTTTTTGTTTAAAATAAAATACAATATTTAATTATAAAAGATAAATATGATCTTTGTAGGCCATTGGCTGCATAAGACTCAGTGATGACAGGAGGTCAAGAGTGCTCTCAGCGAAACCAAGTACTGGGACATATCAGCCCACTCTTCAGCGGATGTGGTTGCTCACGTAACAGCTAGTTATGCTCTAAGGCATGTTATTGGATCTTGCAAAGTGGAATCTCGTTTGTTTACCATGGGTTGTCACAAGAGAAAGCTCAACTGAGATCTTTATTCATTCACCTAATAATAAGCACACTTAGATAGTATATCTTGGTTAACTATTACTACATAAATCACCTCTTGTTGGAAGAGTGTAAAATAACACTTCCGGGTGGAAGCAGCTGATTAGTCAAGCCTTGGTCGCGTGCTCAAGCTTCCAGGTGGCTATTTGGAAAAGAAACATCTAAGCTAGTGTGCCTATCTCTCACCAAGATACATACAGGACTGGAGGAAGTGCTTCCCCAAAATGAAATAGGGTTTTGATTGCTGCCTAGCCAGAAATAACAGCAAGTGTTTGCAGTATGCAGTTTTGCCTGCAGTGACCTCATTTTCCCACTCTGTTTGAAGTTACATATGGAACACACCATTCTCATTGGAAATGTAATGGTTTGTGGCAAGGATGCAAGGAGATGAAAGTGAGTGCCTGGCTGAACCCGAGATATTTGTTAGTGCAGCCCACTTATGGAGGCTTAGTCTCTGTCCTCTGTAGCTGGTAAATGAAAGACAAAAAGAAGAGGGAAAAGTTGGCTGAAGCCTGGGACATATTCCTGTTCCCATGACAGAAATGCCTGTGTTTATTTGTCTGTCAATGTAAAACAATCAGAAAAGATGATGGTGTGAAAGTAAGAATTATGTTAACTCTCTTTGAGGCCAAAATTACAACAGCATGGTCTGAGTAAAAATTGTGTTTTTCAGAAAGACATGCAATAAGGCCTATCAATGAATCTCCTGCATGACATCCTTAGCAGAGTATGGGAGTCTGACATGTGCAGTCTACCAAGTATCTCTCTGTACTCTGAGAGAAGGCTCAAAATGGGAAGGCGGCACAGAGCAGGAGAATGGTTTTAAGGGCTCTGGGATTTAACAAGAGGAAGGCGATAGGTATATATTGATTTGTTTTTTAAAACCAACAGGGAAATCACAAAGGGAGTCTATAAAAAAGAGCATTTCAGGGCCTGCATTAAGTTGAGAGGAGAATTACTCAAAAGAGGTTATGAGTGAATTTGACTAGAACAGAGATAAAAAACAAACTCAAAAAACAAGCTAAGATTTTATTAGCAGAGGGATATGGCATTAAATAAAGGGATATGATGAGAAGAGCAGAAGGAATGAGTCGCTTTGTAACTGGATAGGGAGAGAGTCTAGAAAAAGGAGCCAGATAGAGATTAAATAAGAGTGGGTGAAATAGGAAAATAAACTTTTCAACATTATGTAAGATCACCTAACAATCTGGGTGGGATCAAGTCTTTAAAAAGGCAAAACACTGAAACCAAGCATTTTACTTTAATTGCCTTATGCCAGCCCAATGCTTCTCCCTATTTCACAGATGGGCACATTGAAGCCAAGAGATGTTAAATTATTTGCACCAAAACACATAATTAGCAGTGGCTAGTCAGCGTGTAAGCCCAAATCTGTGTGACTCAAAACCCCAGGCTCTTTTCATTTTACAATGGTAACTCGCATTCAGAAAATGTGAATTCAGCAGTTACCTCGTCTTGTATTTATTTCCAACCTAAGTACCAAATAGAAGAGAGAGACTACCCTTAAGACTCATACTCAATTATAAATGAAACAAAGAATATATGAACACTATTTTGATGGGGAGAGCAGTAAAATGAGGAAGACCAAAAGTACACCCCATAAATTCCCCTCCCTTCCACATATATGTGATCTATTCTGATTTTAAGGCATTTCGTGTTTTTCAGCTAATGCCAATGTAGGAGAGACAGATGGCTGCCCTCCATCTGTCTCTCCCTTTCAGCTCCTTCCTTGGTGCAGAATCACCTCGGAGATGAGGCTGCCCAACCAGGGACTATTTGTTCCAGCCACCATTTGATCTAAATAGAGCCATGTAACTAGTAATTTCAGGCCAAGGTCGTTAAGAATCAGGTATGCCTTATTCACTATTCCTCTTTTCTGCTCTTCCAACTAGACATTAGCACCCTTGGAAGCTACTTTGTTGAAGACAACAGAGCCTCTGTCAGCCCAGCTCCTGCATAACTACCACCATCACTATCTACCCTCTTTCTCTCCCCAAACATAAAGATCAATATTGAACTATTACTTCAGTAAAAAATAAAGTTTTATTTTGTGTTAAATGATTAATAAGGTGTTTATTTGTTATAGCAGCTGGAATTACCTGCACTAACCCTAGTGTATTAAATTCTCCAGGGTCTTTCATGTTCTTTCTTCTCCTCCTTTTTTATTTCACTTTTGATGCTTTCTGTTAGAACTTAATTATTGGAACTGTATTCATGAACCTGAGATTCTGTAGCTCATAGCTCACTAATCCATGGCAGAGTTAGTCCATTTGTTACTCACAGAGCAAGTAATTGACAAACATGTATCATGTGCTATATGTTAAATGAAGTGCCATAAAGTTCCGTGAATAAAATTTTTTAGATGCCCTTTTAAAAGTGACTGATGCAATCATGTTACTTACAAGAATACTAAGGCAACATTGTTCATAATATCAAAAGAAAGAAAAATATATAAATCTTCAAGAATAGAAAAGTAGATAAGTTTATGGTATATTTGTCTAACAAAACACTAAAAATTATTGTAAGGGGAACTGAGTTTGAACTTTATTCAGTAGGGAATTGAAACTCACTGAAACTTTTTGAGAAGACAAGTGAAATAAACAACTTGTACTTTAGCAATAATAATGAGCTAATATTATGTAAGGTCAATTGAATTAGTAAAAGAATTATGGGTGAGATGACCAGCTGCCCTCAGAAGTCATTCTCATTCCCTTTCCTTTATTAGCAAGAGGACCCTAGAGTATTAGGTGATCAAATAGTAGCCCAGCTAAAGTCAGTATACCCCAGTCTCCTTTGTGAGAGGTATGAATATGCAACAAAGTTCTGGCCAGGGCAGAGGTTGCTTTAATGGTATATCAGACTGGGGTGTCACACCAAGCTTTCTCAAGTACCTACCATTAAGACATCTTGGTCAGATGGTTGAGAGCTAACCCACTGACAGGGTAAGCTGCCTTTACATCCAAGCCTATTGTTTCAATGACCACAGGCTGATAAAGACAGGGAAGAATAAGCAGAATGCAGAAGCCAGTAACTGCCAGAGTTTCAAGCACGAGTTGTATGCTTGAGCTGAAACTAGGCTGCATGGTCTTGACATGACTGTGTCTTTTTTCTTTCTGGATGTTCTTGATTTCCCCTCAATCAAGTGCAGTGCCCTGGGGCATTCTCTGATGAGCAGGATTCCTTTTTAAAAGAATACTCAGCCAGGTTCCATTGAAGCATGATAGAAATTAAGAGCCCCAATATTGGGAGGTTGAAGTCCCTGCAAAGAAATCCTCTCACAAATTCCCTCTTGCTCTCCACTCTTTCAGTGGAGGCTCTTTTATAGCCTCATATGAGCAAGGGAGTTCAAAATTTGTGTTAATATTTACAGACACGATAGGTTCATCTTTCAACTAACAATGAGATATGGCATCTATCATCTTGCCCTAGCTGAAACAGGGATAGAACAAATTCCACTTTAACATATAGCCCACAAATAACAGAAAGCCACAAGCTAGAGAAAGCAAACAAAGCAATTGAGAAAACTTTTGAAAGGAGTATAAAAATAAGAAACAGTGTCCTAAAGGACTCACCAGCAGTAATATCACCAGACTTCAGGAATAGAAAAGAACCTGGGGCTGGGAAGTACGGAGCCAGGGATACTATCTCTGGACTCTGAGTTGTAGGCTCCTGCTTCTGTCCGAATGACTGTTTTATTCTTTTCTCTCATCATATCTTCTTTTTCTGCTATTCACTCTACCTGATTGACAGGGATGTCTCAGAACTCTGTAGATTTTATATATCCTATATTTGAGAAATTAATCTAAAGTAAATTAGAACTTCTCAGTCCTCATTCCAAATTCTTAAAAGATAGAATGTGAATGGCCCAGGTTTTTTAATTATTATTGATACTTACGTTTATTTGGCATGTTCATCCCCAAATAGTCATTTGGATTTACCATTTTTATTTATTCATTTACTTTTCCTTTTTTTATTGATATTTGAATACAGTTGTCTCCATTTTCCCACCACCACTTCCCCCACCCCACTCACACCCACTTCCCACCCTCAATCCCACCCCCCCTTGGCTCCATCAATGTGTCCCTCATTCATGTTCATTTATGTCCCTTTCCTTTCTTTCCCACATTATTTCCCTCTCCCCTCTCCTCTGGTTACTGTCAGTTTGTTGTCGATTTCAGTGTTTCTAGCTATATTTTGCTTGAATGGCCCAGCTTTAATCAGGTATCCAATCAGCCATAGTCATGGGGGCAAGGGATAAACATAACTTTTTTTTTATCCTCACCCAAGGACATTTTCATGTGCCTTCTTTTTTTTTTTTAATGGAGGGAGAAGAAGGGAGAGAGAGAGAATCATTGTTGTGAGAGAAGCATCAAGGTTGCCTTCATACGCATCCCGACCAGGGATCTGCACTGGGGCCCAGGAACATATTCGTCTGGACCAGGGTTTGCACACTCCTATGCCTGAACTGGGGATTCCTCAGTATGTGCCCTGACTGGGAATCAAACTTACAACCCTTAGGTTACTGGACGATGTTCCAACCATTGAGCAACACTGGCCACGGCTCAACATAACTTCTTGAAACCTATCCTGAGGGTGAGGAATTAAAGCTCATGGGTTATTTGAGCTAGATAGAGACCTCAAAAGTACCTTCTTCTATAGTGCCAATAGATTGTGGAAAACTGGGAAATATTGGAAGATAGAATTAGTAGGCCTTGGAAGCCAATTGAATGTAAAGGGAGAGGAGTCAAAGATGCTAAAGGTAGAGTCAGAAAAACTTGGAGGAGAGCAAGGACCATTGAATTAAATTGGGAATAAAGTGAAGGGTAATAATTCTGTTTGGATATATTGTGTTTAAGATTCTGAGGTGACATCTGAATGGCAGTGGCTAAAATGGGCTAAAATTCAGGAAAGAGAAGAAAGTGGAAATATTAATATATTTATTTAACTAAAGAATTGATTCTGAGTACCTTTGTTATAGCAGATTCTCTTTTAGGCCTTGGAACTATAGCAGTAAACAAGACAGACATGTGGCCTAACTCAAGTAATTATATCCTCCATGATTTCAATAATAGGCACAAGAAACTCTGCAAACCTCTTCAAATAATTCAAACAGACATCATATATGTTATGGACTGAATGATTGTATCCAGCAAAAACGTACATGTTGAAATGCTAACTCCCCATGTGATTGTATTCAGAGGTGGGGCCTTTGGGAGGTGATTAGGTTGTGAGGGTAGAGCTCTCCTGACTGGAAGCTGTGCCATTAGGGAAGAGGCCCCGGAGAGCTCCCTTGCCTTTTCTACCATGTGAGGACACAGGGAGAAGACAGTGGTCTGTGAACCAGGAAGTAGGTGCCCTTCAGACACAGATCTTAGACTTTCCAGCCTCTAGAACCATGAGAAGTAAGTGTTTGCAGTTTAAGGCACCCAGTATCGGTTTTTATTATTACTGTTATAGCAGCCAAAATGGACTAAGACAAAATGTATAGGCTTAAGTGTATTTTTCTAGGTAAAAAGTCCCTGACTTTCAACAGTATCTCATAAAAGAACATGACCCCAAAAGAAGTAAAGAATTACCGGTACAAAACTATATTTAAGCATTAAAAATAAATATAAAGAACAGAGCTGTTCATTGACGATGTCTTAATTAACACCAATGGTGACAGTGAAGGAGAATGTAGAGAAATCAAAAAAGAAACAAAGATAATCTTAACAGATGATTTTGAAGCATTACCCAATGTATTGTATTTTTCCTTCTTGTCGATTCCTTCTTAAGTATAATTGACTACAAACCCTGAGGCTGAGGCTTAATGTGTTAAGGAAACAAAGAGTAAAGGGAGGGAAGTAATCTCAGCAACAAAAAGATTATTCTTTTTGAGTTCCAAAAGAAGTTCTTGAAAGGCAGTGATAGAACACTAACTTTGGAAGAGAAACCTGTTTTAACTTCCCCAGCACACACTTACACACACAGCTAAGAGTCTGAGTGTTTTCTTCTTTTAACTATAGAATCTCTAACAATCTATGATCTTTCAAGAGAAGATTTTACACCATAGAGACAGAAGCAAGAATCCTTTCTGGTCTGAGGAAAGGAGAAACCTAGAAAGAGGAACAGGAAAGGAGAGCAAGGGAGTGCAGATGCTAGTGTGAAGTCTTGTCTCAGGATCAAAATCTGTGTGAGCCATAGAGATGCCTAGATACTTTGGAAAAACAGGGATGCCTGTGCTCCTTTTTCAAACTCTGACAGCAGGTGGATTTCCCGAAGGACTTCTGTCAACATGGAGTAGCCACAGGAAAGTGCAAATGTTTCCTAGGCATGTTTAGGTAGCCTCTCCCCACTCTCTCCACCCACCTGCCAGACTCTTTAGAGTTCCTTGAGAAACATAAAAGATCCCAAAATGTTCTGTGTATCTAATGAAATATTGAAAATACCTGACAATTGAGAAGTAGTCTTCCTGTAAGGGGTTACCACAAAAGAAAACAGGTCAAAATGACCAGTTACTAAAGAATAAAATAAGGCCAGAAGATTCAGGGTGGTCAGCAGAAGCTGTGAATGAAAGGAGGATGTGACTAAGTCTGAATGGATCACAGTGCCAATCATCGTGAGGGGGGAGTGAGTCAGCAGGGGCAGAGCTGTGAGGTTCCAGGAGCCATCACAGTGCAGAGCAAGAGAACAGGAGTGTCATCAAAAGCAAATTTCAGAAAAGACAGTCTCTCCCATATGAAAAGCAAAGCTAAGGCCCTGAAAGTTTAGATAGTCTGGGGAGAAGGCAAGAATCCAGAGATCTGTTCTTTAATACAGAAAAGCCTCAGTGACTCTGATTTGATAAATTTAAGTTCTTCATCACTACTGGACATGAAAATCACTAGTAATAGAATAAAATTTCATCTTTCTATGCTTAAACTACATGGTATGTAAAATTTATACCTACCACTATAGAAGCTAAATCAGGGAAGTCAGGTATCAAAGAAGCCTTGCAGAAGAGGGTTTCGGGAAAGAGCACATGGTAAGCCCCAACAAATCCTGAGAAGATTCAACAAGAAGCTTTGTGCCTTGGTGAGAGTGTATTCAAGACTGCAAGTAAAGATTGAGTGAGTGGGGAAAGGAGAAAGTGAATAAATATTCCAAAAAGATCAGCGATGAAAGAAAGAGGAGCAATGGCAAAGTTCTCTTGACCTCCATTTTCTACTCTGTCAAGAAAAGGGAAACAATACTTAAAATGTACATTTGGGATTAGGATTAATGAAATAGTGTATGAAACAAAGTGTTTGACAAGTAATGGATGCTGTATAAATATTAGTTTACCACTATTATATCCCAACCTCTTTTCTTTCCTTTCTGGGAAAGAAACCAGCTTTGTTCTTATAATATTCCTACATCTGCTTGAGCGTTATGATTGTCACTCTAAACCTTATGTATTTGAAGAAATAATACATAGTCAGACATGATATGGTAGGGCCAACATGGGTCTTAGATTGTACCGTTCTAACTTAAGAAATTAGAGGTTCAGATGAATGAAGTGAGGTGTCCACAGTGATGTGCATGTGATGGAGCCAGGACTAGAACCAAATTATTGTTTTCCAATCCAACGTTCTTCCATTTAGTGTTGATCATTTTCTGAGTGGTTAGGCTTGCTATCTTAATTCAATCAACAACTTGTATTTAATACAATGGTCTAGAGCCAACATATCTTACACAGTGTTTAATGGGTTAGATTTAATCAAAACTCAAAAGATACCAAATTCTCTCCCCTCTTAAGTCACCCTCAACTGCAGGGCACAGTAGTCTGTGCAGACTGACCTGAGCAGCTCTTCATTAAACATGGTCACTAACTGGTGGTCAGTGCAATCAGTCATTAGGAACCTCCAGGTTAGGGAGAAGGACCACTGAAGATCATCTACCGCACACTCTTGAGTGTTTGACACCACTAAAAACTAATGCAAACTGGAAATAAGAAAAATGCATCTTTGCTCTATAGCCACCTCTTGGGCTCCTTCCACCTCTTCAAATTAAGACCTTTGTAAGTAGAGCAACAGGTGGACTTTCCATTTCCCACTGAGATCTCAAGTTTCATAACTAGTCCTTGGCTCAAGCATTGGGCTATTGAGAAAACCAGATACCTCTTCTTTTCTGGGGAAAAGGAAGTAGATTAGGCATGAATATCTCTAAAAATAAATTAATATAAAGGGAAGCTATAAAAAGATGGCTCTGTTTATTTTCATCCTAATGAACATTCATGATTGTTATTAAGATGGCTGCATCTTCTTAGGACTTTGGAATTTCCCCTCCATTAACTATGTGACTTCTTAATGGATCAGGTAGTAGCAATAAAAACAACTGAGTTTACCTAATGGAATGTGCTAGCAGCAGATTAGAAGGAAAATTCAGGGTATTTCTCCCCCACTAACCCCCTAATTGGTGCTGTGGTTTTGGTGCTCTTTCCATGGGTATTCTGTGCTGGATAAAGCAGACTTCACCCATCTGAAATCTCAGGTACACCAGTTACACAGTCAACTGTGGTCTAAAACTATTAAATAGAAACTACCAGAAATAAACAGTTCAAAAGTTTAAAATTGACCACTGTTCTATGCAGCATGATACAATTTTGCACCACCCCACTTGTGTCTCCACACTGTACATACTATCTGCCCATTAGTTACTCAGTAGTCATCTCAGTTGTCAGATTGACTATACTGCAGTATCACAGTGCTTGTTTTAAGTAACCCTTATTATACTTAGAGATGGCCTCAAAGCACAAGAATAGTGATGCTGACAATTTGGATGTGCCCAAAAGAAGCAGTAAAAAGTATGCCTATATAGTAAAAAACATAGTATATGAGGGGGATCCCCCAAAAAACTGGAATTATCTTCTGAAGGATGGGCTCCTTGTAGTACAGGCTTCCCCTACCAGGTGAGTGTTCTAGGAACCCATCTGTGACAGTGTACCTACCAGCTGGTGGTGTTCTGAGAGGCTGCATCTGGACTTGGTGAATTTTTTTGGAAGACTTTCAGTACATTTGCCCAATTCATGACGGGTGATTTACAAGCACACCTGCCCACATCACTCTGGGTGTTCAACAGTTTTTTACCAAAAACACAGAATGACCCCCATGCCCCACCCCTATTTACCCAATCTTGCCCCAACCGACTTTTTTTTGTTTGTTTCCCTGGATGAAAAAAGTCCTCAATGGGAAATGTTTTGCTGATATGGAAGAAGTGAAACAAAATGGCAGAAGCACTAAAAGGCACAAAAATTGATGAGTTCAAAAACTGTTTTGAGCAGTGGAAAAAAGTCTCAATGGGCATATTGCATCAAATGGAGAGTACTTTGAAAATGACTGAAGTTTAGACATGAAAGAATACAGAATTTTTTTATTAAATTTTGGTTTTGGGGCATCTTTTGGGGGTCTTGGAACATATCCCCCAGAGATAAGGGGGGATTACTGTATTCTTCACTTTACATAATTTGGTTTCTTTTGAGTTTCAGTCACATCTCCTCAGAACTATTTCTATTCTTCTTTTCCCTGCTATGAGCCATAGAAGACCAACCTCTGCAACTGTGTTACTTGAATGCCCTTGCCTTCTGTCTTCCAGTTGGGTTCAATCAAGGGGAGGTACCAGGAGGAGACCGAGGCAAAGGTATTTCTTCCTTGTTCCCTCCCTTTGGTGCTATGGTTACAACTTCCTCTATTGATTAGAGCTCCAGTCAGGCAATCCTTCCTTTACAGCTCTAGTTCACTTAAGCTCTCATAACACTATTTTCCTCTTTTATAAGTCTAGGGATGGAATGGATTCCAAAAATTGCTTGTTGAATTTCTCGACTTTGTCTACTCCTCTGTAAATAATTCTTTGATTAAAATCACCTCATTGAAAACATCTGAGAGAAAATCTATTTCCTACCGAGATCTTGACTGACACATCTGGGAATAAAAGATATACAACCAAAAGTCAAAATACCACACCCCATTCCACATGAATTTTAAAAGAAGAGACCCTCGGTTGGAAGAATGAGAGTCAGCATCTGTGAAAAGTGGATAGTTGATCCCTGGGGCAGGGAAATGAGCTTGAAAGAAGAAAGTGATAAGCTTGAGTCTATAAACCAACTAAGACCAAGAAATATTCCTCAGTTCTGGACATACTTGTCACCTTCTTCTGCTTCCTGAAAGTCACAATCTTATTGAATACTTGGAACATGACATTTTCACATCCTATAACAAAGCTTGCTTTTTCCCATCCTCCTCCTGATTATCTTCTTCTCAACCCCAGCCCTGGGCTTTGATATCACACACTACTCAATGAGGCTCTTCTGATCACACTAACTCAGGTAGATAACCCCTTCTCATTATTCTAGATATCAGTTCATTGTGTCCTTTATACAACTTATAACAATTTGTAATTGTTTTATGTATTTGTTTGTTTACTCTTTTGCATTTTTTCCCACTAGAATCTAAGTTTCATAAGACTAGGGACTATGTCTGACTTGTTCAACATTATATCCCTAGAGGCTGGACTAGAGCCTCGTAGATGAAATGTAATCAGTAAATATTATTTGAATAAGTAAATTAATAAATGAATGAGAGATTAATTGCATGCATACTGTACTTTTACCTTTACCCCAACTGCTTACAAACAGGCTATTTAAGACTTTTTTTCTCTAAAATGATCACCATGCTCCATCATTCTACAAATACAGGGAATAATAGCTGGAAATGCTTGAGTTAGAGACTGGGTTAAAAAATGTCTTGGGTGTAGTGAAAAAAAAATAGACTTTGGGATGAACAGGCATGGAGTAAATCCCAGGTCCCTTTGTCAGGTGTTCTTTGGCCTTGGCCAAGTCACTTATTATTTCTGAGCCTGTTTTGTCATCCATACATGGAGATAATGATTCTAACTTGTGTAATTGATAGGCAAGGAACTTGGCAAAAATATGCACTGAGCAGATGATAGTATTAATGACAATATAATTATTCTTTAATAAAATGTTATTGTTTACTTTTTCATTGACTATCTTATCTTTCTTATCCACAGTTATATTTATTGTGCCTAAATACTGCCTGACACTTTCAGATGCTTGATATTTGAGAATGAATGTTGAATATTTGTGCTTTAATAATAATTAAAATGAATAAGGTTTACTCAGATGTTCTGATAAATACTTTATATACCTAATCTCATTTTTATATATCTTCACGAAGTGGATACAATTACTTTTTCTGATTTTTAAGTAAAAGAACTGAATATTAAAGAGAAAAACTAAGTCACTAAGTAAAGAATTGAAAGGCCATCCCCTTAACTCTAATCCCTTATGAGGAGGATGGCTATCAGGAGCTTGACACGCCCCTTCCAGAAGGCTGCAAATCATAAGTTTAGTGTTTTAAAATTGGATAATAACTCTTTTGAGGATTCACACAGGTCCTGTGTATAATGTCCTATATTGCATTTCCAAGACAATTTAGTGTAAGTATACACCTCCATTCCAAACCTGCATATTATAATATATAAGAGCTTTCAACAATAATGCAGCTGCTAAAAGACTGCATCTGCAAAGTTAATAAATTATTAACTTTACTTATAATACATTGAAAATATATTAAAATGAGAAATCCTAATTTTGCCTCAGCTACATCTCTGATACATATCCAACATCATTAAAGAGGATAGGACTTGAAGCTAGATAGAAGAGGATTTTTAGTATGGTTTCCCCACATATTAAACAAATGATGTTGTTCAAGTTTCTTAGGTTCTCTAAGTTCCAGTTTCTAGTCTGCAAAATAGAGTTAATAACATCATTGTCACCCAGTAGCTACAGATAGTAAATAAATAATCCACATGAAAGCAATTTGCTCAGAATCTAGCAAATGGTGAAGATCTATGTAAATGCTCAATTTTCTTCCCTTTCATTATTTTCTGTTATCTTAACACTTAAGTAGATATTCTGTATCTGGTATTTTTCACCAGTATTTCTACTTACTCTTCAAGGCCATGGTAAAATACATTAATTGAGCAGTTTTGGAGAAAGTTCCACTGCCACTATTTTTATTATGTCTTTCTCTCAGTAAATTACAAAACAGCCTTCAGATTTATACATCAGATATTTGTAAACAAAGCAGTAAAATAGAAACATGAAATAATTAGAACATTTGTTATTTGTCTTTCATCATGTTATCTGTAGATACAGATTCCTTAGATTGGCTATAATCTTTCCAGAATGAAGAGGGTTTTGGTTGGCTCTTTCCCGCACCCCTAACCAAGGCCAGAGGTGGAGGATTGCATTACATAAAACCAACAGGAAATGATCAGATCAGGGCAATATCTAATATTTCAGGTCAGGATCTTTTATCATAAGCTGATTTCTTTGTTGATTCATTTATTCAATTATGTGTTGAGCATCAATTATGTATGGTGCTCTGTGCAGGGCACTGAGGTGACCAGTCTGGGCCCTCAGGTAATCTCTAAAGTGGATGGATGAGAAAGCTTTATGTATTTAAATAGCCATAATTCAAGGTAAACTTTGGTAAGTAACACAGGGATGTTGGGGCAGAGTATTATGGGATTTCACAGGATGAGAATTTGTTTCCCTTTGAGGGGATATGAAATAGCTTTGTATGTTTGTGAAGGGGAAAGGAAGAGCTCAGATGTTGCCATTAGGTCAGGTTCTGGAAATGTGGTAGTGATCTGGAATCTCCATCATGAGGAAAGAGAGCTTAGGTGATTGTGGCACTTTGATCCCAGAAGCCTCAAAGGCTCCAAGGACACTGTTAATCACTGGCTGATATGAAAGAGCACTTAGTCCATCCTCAGTTGTGTTGCAAGTCACATTGCATTCTAGCCATTTATTTGTCTGACCACCTGGCTAGCTGATGGATTCCTGGAGGGCAGAGACAATGTCTTTCTTTTGCAGAACATAGCCAGGCTCTAGCAAATTACAGACACTCAACACATGACAGTGTTGTGGATAGGAAGACCTACTAACCCAGAGAAGCCAGGAAAGAAGAGCAAATTTCATTGTTGCTTGTGTATTTTAAATTCCTCACAGACAGAAGTTCTGGGGATCTGGCAAGAATAGTGCACTCAGGTCTTGTAGGCAGGATGCGATGGCTGGACAGCTTCCAGAATAGGCTGGTATTGGCTGGGCTACAGTGGCACGCTGAGCCCCAGGGAAGGTGGGACCATGGCATTACTCAGCCTTGTTCAGTGAAGAAAGCTCTGTTCTTCTCTTCAAGCTTCTGGCTTGAGGTTAGTGGTCGTGACATGAGAAAAGAAAATTGGAGGGAAGAATTGACTCAAGAATAATAGCTTAGAGAATTAGCTTCATTTTTGTCCCAAATCTTCTGACTGCACAGTCTTCTAAAGAGGTAAGTGATAATTCTGAAATTGTTTGAAATCTAAGGGATGAAGAGATGATGCTTTAAAAAAAGATAGAGAAGAGTAACTTTGGGAAAGTCTAGGCCTTTTTCTGTCTTCTGAAAGTAAGGTATTAACAAAAAGATATCATTGGTGCTTTAATTTGTTGCTATAAGGATTCAGAGTCATCTCTGGGAAAAGAGTTCAGAAATCTGCATTTGAAACACACTCCCCAAATGGTTCTGGTGTACACTGAAATGTGTGAATCACTGCTACATCTGCAGCCTTTGTGAACCGAGGACAGCCTCTTTTTGTGTTTGAAGATTAAGCTACTAAACCAATGTTTTGTGAGGCCTCTTTCTGTTATCAGCCTAGAGCTAAGAGCTGGAGGAAGTGGAGGCAAAACCAAAGGAGACAAAATAGGCATCAAAGGTCTATGTATGCGGAGCTGTTGGGAGTCATCTTAAGAGCTGAATAAAAGGAACAGAACAAGCTGGAAATCATCACTGTGGTGGACAGACCAAAAGAGGAGGGTGCAGTTGCCAAATGGCTAATCAATGTATGTGGTTAAAATTCCAAGTTAAAAATGAGGAAACAGATCTGCTAAAACTAAAGAGGCCAGGCGAGTCAGGGAAGTGATAGACCAGCTCTAGGACAGCCACACATGCAGGATCCAACTGCACAGGCTAACTTTTTCCTTAGCCTTGAATGTTTTCTGTAAAAATAGAAACCAGTAGAATATACAGTAATACAAAGCCATTAATTTCCACCCAAGAAAAAATGTCCAGTTTGAGTTCCCAAGCATTGCAGAATTGCTTGATAATACTGGTTAACATTTACTAAATACTCCTATGCAACATGCACTGTTTCAGTCATTTAATCCTCACAACAACCCTGTGAAATAGGTACTTTGGGTGTGACTATCCTACAGATGAGAAAAAGGAGTTGATCGCCTTGTTCAAGGTCATGTAACCTCCAAGGGCAGTGTCAAGATTTAAACTCTGATGATCTGGTTCCAGAGTTTGAATTCTTAACCACTCTTTTATTCTGTCAGCTGCAGAACAGATTATATTTTCCCTTTCACACAGAAATCAACTCTCAGTTACAATGAACTATTGACTCAATCACTATTGTTTGTTATAATGTCTATAAAATTAGGAAGGAAATTTACAAGTCCTCTGTATAGAATGACATACTGTTTTTGTTTAAAATGCATACAATATCCTATGTATAAATGCTAACATTTGACATTATGATTATCAGATCTGTGGCTGATGTCATTTTCACACACACACACATACACACAATGCCAACATAATTTTCATGGTAAAAAGGTAACCAAACACCTCCAGAGACCCAACTGTGTGTGTGTAATAGATCTGTGTATGTGTGTGTGTAATAGATCCGTACTCTTTTGTTCTGCATGCATTCTTCTTTTCTGTATTCATTTTTGACTCAGATTTTGTTGACTTGTTCATTTTTTTAAATGTAGTTGTGCACATACACAGAAGAATTTATTCCTTTTATCTCACATTTCTAGAGTTTGTCTTCGTGCTTCAGGCTCCAAGGCATACCATGGCAACAGTGGAATGGGAAAACTTAAGGAAAGCCAGACTAGGTTCATTAAGAAAAACATGATTATAAAACATGGAGTTAACCTCAAACTGAATGAAAAATAAATGAAACAGAACAACAGTTCCTAAAGGTTTTATTATGCTTTTATGACACCCACAGTTCTATTTACATTTATAGGGCACTTTTAATGTCCAGTATTCAAGGATGTCTCTGGTAAAGTCTAACCTTGCCAAATGCACTGACAATTGTTGGTGCTTGGGCTGTAGTTAACCTTCACTAAAAGCCATTCTCTCATTCCCCATCTGTAGCTGATACCCCTTTTAAGAGAGCTGCAGCTGAAACCACACACGTGTACACACACACACTAACCCACATCACAAGTCAGAGCCACAGAAACGGACAGAGCTTACATTTTCCTCCAGAATCTGGAGCACAGAGACCCAATCTCTGTGTTTTGAAGTTTATGTGAACACATTTCATTTTACACTGTTCTCTAAGAAAGTTGCAGATTATTGTATTGGCAGGTCTCACTCTGTGTTCAGTTGGAAATGTAGTGCAGAGTATGGCAAACACAACAGTAATTAGTGAATGTGAGGATCCTGTATAAACTAAATTACAGCAGCAACGAAAATGTATAAAACCCATGTGTTCTCATGTAATTCTATCAAAAGGAGACCCTACTTTTCTTTCAGTTTCTGTTTCCTACTTTCTAATAAGCTGTTATGAACTCCCTGTGTCCAAAAAGCTGTTTCAGCAGCTTAACAGCAAAACTTGTCCAAGTATAGTTTTTACCCTCTCTGCTACCACAACACTAAAAAAGCAGTCTTTCCTTCCCGTTTTTAATTTTTTTTTCAGTTATAGTTCACATTCAATATTATTTTGTATTAGTTTCAGGTATACAGCATGGGTGTTAGACAATCATTATACTTTACAATGTGTTCCCCCCAATATTTCCAGCACCCACTTGGCACCTAGCACCTGGCACCATACATAGTTATTACAGGATTATTGACGATATTCCCGATGATGTGCTTTATGTCCCCATGACCATTTTTTTTAGCTGCCAGTTTGTACTTCTCAATCTCTTCACCTCAAAGACACCCTTTTCTGATGATATCCTCTCCCTCTCCCTCTCTCTCATACACACATTCCAAATAAATTAATAAAATATATTCCTGGTTTACTTGGTGAATTATAGAAAGTATAATAACATAGTAAGAAAGAACCAAGATATATTTCATTAAATCAAAGATGTTCTTAGATATCTCTTCCTATAACCTTCTGCAAAACAAAACATAAAGCAATGCTCTGAACAGTATGGGAAGTTTCCTCCTAATGAGATCAGGTAAATATGTGGATTGGCTTAATTTTTTTAAATTTATTTCCTCCAAAATTTTTCAATTCTCCTAGTCTTCACTTTATTTTTACTCTTTACTCTTAAAACCACTTGTCAATATCATGGATTCCAAATTGTCAGGGAGAGAAGATGTGAATTAAAGGGAGAAATAGCACTCATTTTTATACTTTTCATAATAAGCTGGAAATGAAAGGGAGAAAGGTTAAAATAAATACTTAATAAATGACACCAAGCAAAAATATCTATGTACATCAAGTTACAGCTGCACTTTAGAACAAATTAAAATCAGTTTCAAATTTCACAGCACCCTTTCTAGATCATTTGGAATAGTTTTTCCCCAGACATAGCAACTGAGCAGAATTCTTATTGGATTAAGCAATTTTATTTACACATTATAAGGTTAAATCAAGTATATGTGCCTCTGGACATGTGTGTATTTTGGAAGGCATATGAATGATCAGAAAGGGCAGGGGTAGGAGATAATAATTCCTACCTCAATACACACTCTCGAGTGGTTACTGCCTTAAACATGCAACCAGTGCTGCTGGCGATATTGTTTGTGCCATTTTACTTTCGCTTTTACTTATAAACCAACACTAATCCAACAAATGATTCTTGATAGGTCTGGATTGCATATGCTTAGAAACTGTCAGGACAGAAGATTTCTATCACTTTCCACATTTCCTTTTTAAATTTCCTTCAGACAAAAGGATATTGTTGGGGCAGTGTTGGACTACACTGAAGAAGATTCAGAAAATATCCAAATTAATTAAAACACATTTATATTACCCTAAGGTATTTCCCTTTTTCTTTTCTTTTTATATCTTCTCTTTTTCCTTTTTCCTCCTGTTCTTTTCTTTTTAATTTTCCTATCCTGCCTGACCTCCTAAATATCCAAGATTTGTGAACTGGACAGATGACTCTTACCAACGACGGTCTACCCACCGGACTGTGCATGCAGCTCCCAGAAAGTCATGCATCCAACTGGGTGAGAAGAGAGGAGAACCTGACAGTGTAACCATGATGTTGACAAAAGTACTATTCCACAGTTCACTGTGGATGTAGTTTATAATTGAATCATGGTAATGTCATTGGAAAGCTCCAAACACTCACCTAATATTAAAGAGAATGGTTTCTTCAGGAACAAAGAGCCTCCAGTTGAAATGATTTAATGTGTCTGAGTCAAGTCTACTTTTGGAAATAATGACCAGTAATGTAAAATGTGTTTGATCTTGGGGTTCTGGAGAAAGATTAGGAATGCTCAAGTTGAAAGAAATGAGGACCAACCCTCATTTTCTCTTACAAGTACTCTTTAAATCAGAATTTCTCCTAGTTTAAGAAAATAGTTGCCTTTTTAAAAAGATTAGGTCACTTCTCTGTTGGCAACTGGCATTTTGTAGACTGTAAAACATAAGTTCCTATCCTGTTAAGTAACACAAATCAGGTAGGTTAGAGATGATCTCCTCTTTTGCCATTCTTCTCTAAAATGAAATTTCTCACTTTGGCAAAGTCTTAACAATACACATCTTGAAAATAAAAATTAATTACACAAAAATGTGAATCATAAGACCATTAAAACAAATCCAGAAAAGCTCATTTTACTTATTAATAAAAGAAGTTCTGTTCCAAGAAACTTGGCTTCACAGAGAATTAAATGGTCAGAAAATGCCCTGTGCAAGAAGGATGAACCAGAAATTCCTCTGGGACTAAATGGCTTACTCTTATTTGAGTTTGCTTGTTTGGAGTATTTCATCAGCATCACACATGAACCACTTTTTTCTGGCATTAAATGGTACAGTGGCATGCCATAACAGCCCTTGTCTCTATACTTAGTTGACTCAATAAATACATTATTTTCTCTGATTTCCCTGGATTTTTACATGGCACACTTGCAGAGTTGATGTCACCCATACCTCAGTGCCAGGTGGTTAGTGTGATTATTTCTTGTTTCCAGGGAAATTTAAGATTGGAGCAGTAGAACAGGCAAGAGAGACCTAGTGGTAAAATTAGGTTGACAAGTTTATTCAAGAGGTTCTAATACTGCTTTATTAATGCAGGAAGAGAGTTTTATTATTCTCTGTATGACCAGTACTTTACACAATGATAGTCACACATTTGATTCTCAGGAATGTTTGTTGACTAAATGGGCAACATGCAAAATTCAGCCTTCGCTTATTTTTCCATTCATGTATTAGCCTGGCATGTTATTGGGGTCCATACCAGTGTAGGATGCTTGCACTCAGATGCGCACATGCTCTTTCTCAGAAACTACAGGGTCTTTCCTAGCCTGAGACAAGAGAGGGTGGCAGGTAGAGACCAGAGGCATTAACCCAGCATGCCCAAGGTGCTGGCTCTGGGCTCTGCACTTACAGATGCCATGGTATTCAGTCCAACAAAAGCAGTGCATGAAGAACTTTTATTATCCCAGTTTTACAGTTGAGAAAAATAGGTTCAGAACTCTTTGATCCCAAAATCCTTTCAAAGGATGACTGGGTTAAAATTAGAATTTAAACAAAAGTTATAAGAAATAATAAATTAATATCATTTGATGGTGGACAACAAGTTAAGAAAAAAGAATTATATGAATCTTATTAATTTACTCAGTTTAATGAAACACACACTCTGAAACATTTAGGCAGGTCTTGGAATTCAGTTTCTGCAGGCCCCAACACATCTCAACATTTTTAAGTCCTTAGTTTTATTAGAGAAAATAAGATGTCCTGACTTTCCTGACTTATTTCTAGCCACATTTGAAAAGATTCATATAAGATTTATTTAGGATGAAGCCCATGAAAGCTTCTTTTTTATTTTTCTTAGAGCTCATGTCAGACTGAAAGAGAAGTAAACCGGGTGAGGAAGCCTGTGTTTCACTGCAGTGCCACTGAAACAGTGTGTGTGTAGACAGCAGTAGTTCCCATTTGTCTATATCTTTAAATCACAAACAAAAGTAAGAGTTTCAAATAGAGTGGGATAAATACTTCTAAGAGTTATGACAAACCAAAGGTTAAAATATTGCCATATTTATAAGAAAATCAGTAATATCACTATGCATAGGAAAAAGATAACTTAGTTTACACAAAAGGAAATATAAATGGCTTAATAACCCATGTAAAATCTTCAACACTGCTGGTAATTCAAAATGAAAACAAACAGTAATGCAATTCTATTTTCCTCTGTTAATCAGTAGGGCTGATTAATTTATTTTTTAGAATGTACAATGCGAGCAAAAGTATAAATTTTGTCAACTGTTTTGAAAAGCAATTTGTAACTATATATCAAAGAAGCTTTAAATATACTTCTGGAGTTCTACTGAGGAAATATTCTGCAATTCAAGCAAATATTTAAATATAAAGAGACTTATAAAGGAAAAAACCACAAACATTAAATATGCTCAAACAAGAAGCATATTGTAGACCATTTAATAAAACCAATTTCTTATGACCTAATAACAATGGCGGGAAATAAAAAACATGCCGCAGTACCACGTGACAGAGTGATCTCAGGCAGAGAGAGTCCTGGGGGAAGATGGAAGCAGCAGTGACAACAGTTGTTACCTCTGTTTACTTAAATTATTTCTCTGTGCTCTGCAATATTTTTTCTGTATTTTACAAGTTTATTTTTAGAATCAGAGAAAATTATAAAAGGAGAAAAACAGAATGAAAGCTAGGATCTCTAATTATGAAGGCTGAATAAGACACAGAAAGAAAAGAGGAATTAAATCCTGGCCATCTCAATTTTACCTGAGATTTCTTTGCAGTCCATCTAAGCTCAACAATGCAACCTAAATGAGGTACTGTTTTAGCTGACCACAGAGTCTATAGGGTACAATACCATCACATAGTGCCCGTCCAAGCAAATGCACTATTAGGATGCATTCGTCCAGTGTCCAGAACAAAGGCGGCAATGACCCAGCCCACTCTGTACTCACCAGACCCTGTCTGGAGCGTGTGGTTAGTGCTGTGCACCACATCTGAAGCAGAACGGTAAATAATTAGAGTCTGTTCGAAACAGGGTGGCCACAATGGTAAAATGCCTGGAAACCCCATGACTTCTCAGCTTAAAATTCCCCCCTGCTTTCTTATTGTTCTCAGAATAAAGTCCAAAACCCTATAAGACTCTGCCTCATCTTTTAAGATTCTCCCCTTTGCTCACGGAGTTCTAGTCACACGTTTCAATCCCCTTAATGTATCAAGTTTCTCTGCACTTGAACTGCTCCAATTGCTGTGTCTTTAGCCTAGAAAGCCTCTACTCTCACCACCCCTCCTCCCCACCCTGTCTCCTCCACAAACATACTTTCTTGCTGCCAATTCTTACCTTTTTTTTAGGTCTTAGATCAAATATTTTTCCTCTCAGGAATACTCTCTCACCACCCACCAAGAAACAGCACCCCTACCACACAATCTTATTTTATCCTGTAGTTGTCTCTGGTTAGTTACCTTTTGTCTGTATTTCTTGCTAGATGGTAAACTGTGAGGACAGTACTGAGTGTCATACTATGTGCATTAGTCCATTTGGGCTACCATAGACAGGGGGCTTATAAACAACAGAAATTTATTTCTTTTGGCTATGGAGGCTGGGAAGTTCAAGGTCAAGTTACTGGCAGATTCGTTGCCTGGTGAGAACCCTCTTCCTCGTGTGTAGACGACCAGTCTCCTTGACTTTATATAGTCAAAGGGATGAAAGAGCTCTCTGGGGGCTCTTTTCTAAGGGCATTACTTCCATTCTTGAGGGCTCCACTCTCATGACCTAATCACCTTCCTAAGACCTCACCTCCTCATATCATCAACATTAGGGGTAGGATATCAACATATGAATTTTGAGGGAGCGCAAACATTCTGTATACAGAATAATGCCAAGAATGTAGTACAGTGCCTGGACCACACTTTGGGCTATTTGTTGAATGAATGAGTGAATGAATGAATGATGTAAAGCCCATCTGTCTGCATGTTTTTATGGTTACCCTCCACTTTCACATCTTAATTCCTCCTTAATGCTAAGAAAAAGGGATTTTTAATCTGAAGAGAAGACAAGTAGGAGAGGAGAGACTGTGATAGCTTCCTGTCCCATACACATTCTGCACAACTCCACTAGTTAGAATTAAGGCTAGTTACAGTTCTAAAAATCATAAGAACTTTCTAAAAGTTAAATTAAAATTAAATTAGCATCCTGTGTGATAATGAACTCTGTTTTATAAAGTGTGTACCATAGACATTTGAATATTAGCATGGATTGGAGTTGCTGTAAAGGAGATTCCTATATTGGGTAGTTAGATTTGATGCCTTTTAGGATCACTTAAAAGCATATAATTCTATGACCTTGCATCTTTCTGGCTGTAGAGGCACTACACAAAAGGAAGAGAAGATTCAAAACAAAACAGGGCACGGAGTGAAACAAAGAAAAGCGTGGGGAAGAAAAGGAAATGTAACACTGTCTCAGAACGTTTGATCTCAATCATTTTGAACCTTCTGTGAGGATGGGGTTGGCAGGCCTCCCAGAGAAACCAAATCAAAGCAACCTAACAGGGCATCACAGAACTAAGCTGGGAGATAGAAGATAAAAGCCCTGCATTTAGAGTCACTGAGGAGGGGCAGGGGTGTGAAAGGCAAGCTTTCTCTTCAGGGTCCTTTTCAATTGACTTAAAGGCACACGTCTGAAATGAACATTCTCCTTAAACAAAGGGCAGTTCCCTGAATGCAAAAGGCTGGGCATTAATGAACATGGCTAAAGGAACGGGAGGAAATGTCAGTGCAACTGCTTTCTGTGTCTTCACTATCCTTAACCCAAACTGTGTTTGTAATCTGGAATGAGCAAAGCCTGCTCAACAAACCCAGCTTTTATCACCTCCTTTGCATTTACTTACTCACAGCTCAGAAATTGTCCAATGGCCTTCTTACCTCTCTAATCAAAGAAATAAATGCTGTTGTGGGAAAAAAGCAGCTTCCACTTGGTTCGAGAGAGAAAGAGCCAAAGGATGCCTCTGCCTGAGGTATGGAAGACAAAACCTGAACTATATTGTGTAGCACTGCTTTACTAAGTGGTGTTTTTTTCAACGACAGTGTGGAGAGTCCTCATAAAGTAGAATGCAATTTTTTTTATTTTGACTACTGCTAAAAATATTTAATGCTTATTGAGTGCTGACTATGTTTCAGGCAATGAACTGAGTGACACGTGCACATTATTCCCTGAATTCCAACGACAGTCTGGAAGTAGATGCAGTCCTAGTCCCTGTGTCTGGAGACTGTGTGCTCTCTAGTACTATAAGAATTGGGAAAGTGTGATAGCACCTGAATTAGGAAACATAATATCACATTTATTTTAACTTTATTGTAAAAAAATCAGTATACTACAAATTAGAGAGAATACTATACTAAAGTACTACCTATCAATGACTTACCCCTACTAATTCTTTTACCATATTTCCTTTATCTATTTTCTCTTTGCTTAATTATTTTAAAGTCCCCAATATCATGAATTTTAAACTCTAAATGTTTCCATGTGCATCTCTAAAATTTAAAAGTATGTTCTTACATACTATCATCACTCCTAAAAAAATTGTTTTTTTCATCTCATACCCAGTCTACATTTAGGTTTCCCATATCATTGGTTTTTCACAATTGTTAAATCAAGTTCATCCTGATAATGATGAAGGGGTGTAAGAAAACTTGTTTTTACAGATGAAGCAAATGTGGAAGGGATTTGGAAACACTTTGCAGTGGGATTGGTACCTGCTTGCCCTGGGTTACCCCCTGCATTCTAGGAACTTAGTTTAAGTCACTCCTGGATCCCACCAGGATCTGAACTCAAATGAGAAATCACAAGGGCTAGAGAGCATGGACTATGGAATCGGACTGTTCAAACTCATTAGTTACGAGGTGAACAACATTGGACAAGCTCATCTCTCCATGACTTACGTTCATTCTATTTAGAATAGAAATATTCTCGAGTCTCATTTCCTACCACTTTTGGCTTTGCCTTTTTACTTGTCCATCAGTTGTGCTTCTCTTACTTTGAACTTGGGCAACTTTCCTTCTACCATCTTATTTCTTTACTGTATCTCAGCAGAAGCCAGTCACTCCAACAAGCCATATAGAACCATCGACTTTGTGATAGGCATTATGGTCCATATTTGGAATACAGAAATGAACAACACAGCATCTCTACTCTAAGGAGCTGAGGATCTAACAGACCCAGGAGGAGGCCTCTGTGATCTGCCAGCTTCCTATAATATACTGTCTGTGTGCTACCCTCTGGAGGGTATGTTCTTGCTTGGTCTGTTCTTGTTCTTGCTTAATAGGTATATCACCAACAATGATATATGAGAGTCTGTATTATTGATCTCATTAGATCAATACATTCTGAATCATGTATTCAGTCAGCTATTTTAAAAATATTTCCATGTAGTCCCCTAACAATTATGACTGTCATAAAAATAATTTCTGACAGTTTGTATTATGAAGAAAACTAAAATCAGTGTTGTAGACTATTAGGTTGAACTGAAAGAGTAAATAATTCTAAATTAGAACTGTCCCACGCCCAGTAATCACAAAGCAAAGGAAGCTTTCCAATTAGATATGTGGCCTCCAATTCTGCAGAATTCCTGTTAGAATCCGTTGATTTATCTTTCTTCCCAATACCTATTCCTAAACCTTTATGGATTGTCCTGTTCCAAAAGTACTTTGCCAAATTGGACTACTGTCCACATTTTCAGCAATTCAAAATTAATCTCCATAAAGAGAGGAACAGAGAACTTAACATGCAGGCCTCAGAGAAGATTGCCTGGAAATAAGCATCCCAGTCTTAGGATATAACTGGTCCATACCATTCCCAGATGCCCTCACTGAACTAATTAGCCCAGCTTCCCTTCATTCCAGCTCAGGAAGTGGTTCCATTTCCTCTACTAGGTATGCACTTTTTAAATTTTTGAGAGTAAAATATGAAACACATCAATTGATAGTGTACATAAGAAACCTTAGAAAGAGTGATTCACAGTCATTAAGCAGGGATCCAGCAGAGGTACCAAGAATGAAAGCCAAAAACAAGTGCAGAGCTGGAAAAGTCCTACAGCGGGGCAGGCGGTGCAGGGAACAGGAGGCCAGCCGGGTAGATGGCAATAGCCCACAATGTCAATCAAAGCTTTTAGACGCTGTGAATGGTCTGGTTGAAGCTGGTGGTATAAATTCTGTCCCCAGCACATACACACTTTTCTTCTCTTAATTTTAAAATGCAGTCAAGGCAGAACACGTTGACTTAGGGCACTTTGCCTGAAACAAACTGCCTAACTTTGTGGTCCTTTCTAGCCAGTGGCTTTGAGTAAGCTACTTTAATATCCATGCCTCAATTTCCTCACCTGAAAATGGGCATAATGGTTGTTGTGAGTACAGACAAAGCTCTTCAATATGGCAAGTGTTCATTAATTAGCTATTAAAATCTATGGCTTGCAGCCACACTTTCCATCTACAATAGGAAAGAATAAAGCCAACACATAGGCAGAGACAGAAGGAGAAGGAAGAAGTCTCCATTTGAGCATGTGGTCAAGTCTCCTTGGCCACAGTTACCCATGAGGTCCCCTCTACCCTTGCCCCTGCAATTTGCTTACATGAAACAAAACATTCTTTATTTTTCTTAAGATACCTTTAGTTGGATTTCTGTAAATTGCAGCCAAAGAGTTCTGACTTATAAAAACCTACTTTGTGAAAGACACAGAGCTAAGCTTTGAGTAAATACATCTTATAGTTTTCAATTAAGTCCGGTATAGGAAGGAAAACTGCTACTGAGAGACCACGCTGCTCTCATTTCTCTATTTAAAAGACAGCATAGAGGAGTGGTTAGAGGACACTGTGGAGACAGATAAACTGGGTTGAAACTCTGGCTCTATTACTTACTAGCTGGACAGTCTGGGGCTAGCTACTTAACTTCAGTGGGTTTTCCTTTCCTCATCTGTAAAGGGGAGATATTAATAGGACCAACTTCACAGCATAGTGTGAGGATTTAATGACCACGATACATAAAGCACTCAGCGCATACTGAGCATGTTGTAGATATTAGCTATTATCAGGGAGACCTTTCCTAATACTATATAAGAATTGACTTTGTCTTCCTCTGGCCCCTAGCCCAGATTTATTTTTCTTCTTAGGTTTATCACACATCATAAATGTTTATCTACCTGTTTATTGTTATCCTCCCTTAACTAGAATGTAAGTTTTTGCTTGCTTCTTATCTTCTTATCCTCAGTACGGAAACAGGAGCTGAGACAAATGGTAAGCCCACAGCAGCCATCTGAAGACTGAGTAAATGAGTTTGTCAAGATGCTATAGCTAAATATAGCTTAGCCAAACAGAATTCCAGTTCAGGGCTGTTTGGCTCCAAGCACTTTCTACTATCACATAACCTGAAATTTCTGAATTTGTAGGTTATTGATATGCAAAGTATATAATTTTAAGAGTGAAAACAGTACAACTAGAAATATTACAGTGTAAAGACAAGAACACTGAGCCTGGAGACAGGGAGTATTACCCGTTTTAGCTATATCACCATGGGTAACTCATTACAGGTCATTGGACTCTATTTCCTCATCTGTAAAATGAGAATGTTAAATACAATTATTTCTATGATTTCTTTCAGTTCAGTTTTTCTCTGATTCTATTCCAAAGAATTAAGTGAACCAAATTCATTAGCAAATAGTTTTGTACCATGGTATATTTTTGTATTCAAAGCATTTCTCTCTGTATTTTTTCCTTCTACAGTGGATAAAGAGGAAAGTTATAAAAGAAATTACTAAGAGAATTTTATAACAGCTAGGAATTTAATTGTCCTGTAAGCTATATTGATTTTTCTCTCTGAAGGCCCCCTCTAAAATTTAAGTTATTCCAGAGAAATCCCTTTTTGTGTATTTGGCTGTGACGACAAGGGCCCACATTGCAAATGAGCACTACCACTAGCGACAGAGGTAAGTGTCTGGGGACAAAGCCAAGTGGAAATCTCACCTGCTCCCCAAGGTCACCAGTCTTCTTTGATTGCTCACTTCACTGAAGTCCTTTAACTCATAAGATCTTTAACATAAAAGAAAACACTGTCAACCATTGTTTGTATCTAGGTTACTTGTGTTCACCACCTAGAAGCAAAGTTATTGAGGGGTCCTAGCTTATATTTCTATATTCTTAACCAGCGTCTAGTGCAGGACAGGATATTCAATGACCAGTAATTAATTACTAATGGATTGTTCTCAACTCTAGGGGTCCTTTTGGCTACCAGTCGCACAGCCTGCCCCATTCTTCCCAGTTTACTTTCCGTGATGTTTCATCTGTTTCCTTTCCCTTCGGCGTTTACCTTTTGTGTGGCAGTAAGCGAAGCCCAGCCCTGTAGTCCTGACCAGCTCCTCTCATTTTCCTGGGAAATAAGCCCACCTCTGTTGATGGCAGCGCTGTGCCAGTTCCTGCCTTTTTAATTCTGGTTTTCCGAAGGAAAACATTTTATGTTCCAGATTTGGGGGGAAGAGGTGGCTTAAGTGTTGGTGGCAGTAAAGAGAAAATTACTGAGCAACACAATGTGAAACACATACTACATAAGCAGCTTTGCTTTTAAGTCCCATTTCTCAGTTCATTACTTGGGTTTTCTTCCATTCTCTTACTTTGCCGTTGAAAAGCTAGGTAATCCTCACATTCCCTCATTAAATATCAGCAAAATGTTTATTTTTCCAGAAATGACAACAGTAGAAGAATGTACACATATAGTATAAATATGAAATGATATATTATGATTATATATGATAAAAATTATACCTGAATTGCAGAAAATGGAAAAAGACCCTAGTTGTGAGAGCTGTTAGAATTCAGAATAATTTCTAAAAGTTTTAAATAAATGAGGAAGTAGAGGCAAATGATATTCTCTACACAGAGAAATCCCATTTGGTAAGGGTTTGGCATTCAATGGCTTGTTTGGGCCCATTCCTTCTCCAATTTTTCATTATTACAGGATTAGAGCCCTTTAACATTAAACTTGTACTGTGCATGGGTCTTAAAAGATTTTATTTAAAAAAGCTGACAAAGCAAAGTGTGAAATAAACATATTTCTGAGAAAGCACTTAGCTTAGAAAACCAGAAGTTTTCTGTATATCAGTAAAGAATGATGCCATACTAATGTAGCTATACTTTTCGTAAACGCCAAAGACATGCTATCTTAACAAAAGCAGAATTTATTAAGAGTTGGTGAACTAATATTGAGTCACTGATTTAATTTAGTTTGAGCAAAACTTTAAGATATTAATGCCAAGGTATTTTTTTCAAAGTACAAAAAAATCATGTGTGAATGGATATTGAACACTGCCTGGAAGAGAGAGAGAAAGTTTCAACATACATTTCAGATAACAAAAACAGATTTTTAAAGGATCATGTTTTATATAAGCAATAGTTACATTTTCATAACTTTGTAACACACAGGATACAAATTTATTTTTTACACACCAGTTAGGAAACAAAGGTTCTTTTATGCATTGTTATGTTCTTTTAAAATTAAAGATGTTCAAAAAACATTTTTTCACAATTTCCAAAGTCATTTAAATTGAATATTCAATTAAAAAATTGCTAAGGAAGAGTTTTTAGCAAAGAAGCTTCCAAAAGTGAGGGGGAATGCCATCAAACAAAGAGAACCTGAAGTATTCCATGATGTCACAGTTCAGCTGCTCATCCTCTCAGGAACAGGGTTATTTTTCTTTTTTGTTTGTTACTTCCATGCCCAAGTTTAACCTCTTTTTTTCCTTATTTTCTCTTTTGCCCATCGCCTAAAACCTAACTACAGACTGAGGTTGGTGTTTAAATCAGATAAATCAGTTGGTGTTTAGAAATGATCATGACTCCATTTTAATTTGCCTTTGATCACTCTGTGCTCAGTGAGTTAGAGGATTTGATACTGGAATAGAAATCTTGCTCTGGGCCCCATCATGAGGGCCTAGCAAAATGCCTAGCACAAAGTAGGCACTCAGAAAAAAAGCTGCTGAAGATAGGGCTGACATGCACCTGGCACACGCTGCTACAACCAGGTGTGCAAAAAAACTAGTGTGAAACACTACTATCCTGTGGCCCCTCCTATAGCCCTGACCCCATACCTGAGAACATCCCCCTGCCCTTTGATTCAGCAATTAACGGGTTAAGTCCCAACAGGTCTGGGAACTTTCTAGGCCTCACTTTACTTTTTATTTATTTTTTTTCTTGGCCTCCCTTTACAGTTCTGGAAGCCCTCAGCTCTGGTTGGCCAGTGCCCATGCCATACTAGTTGTGACGTGTTTTTAATGTTATCTTCAATTAAATTAATATTTTATGTGTTGATTTGGCAATATCTACCAGCCCTGATACAACAACAGGCAGAAAAGGTACAGTGTTCTGAGAAGCACAAGGGAGTGTAAGAGGAGGAGAGGAGACAACAGAGAGGGGAGGGGTGGCAGGGAGGGTGGAAAAGAAACAGGAGGAAAATCTGCTACACAAGAAGATCCCCACCTGCAGGGGTTTGTCTCACACAATCACGTTTCTCATGGGCATTCTAGCAAATCAAACTGTCCTCTCCAGGAAGGTGAGTGAAGGCTCTTTGAAAAGTGTACAGTGCATGTCTAGAACCAGGGCTGTAATTACTCTGCTTGCTACGCTGACACCATTGTCTGATAAAATACTGTGCCAAACATTTCCCTTATTTTTCCTTTGTGCTAGCTTGCTCTGGGTAAAATAACATTGGTCAGATTCATATCTAACCCAGGTGAAATCCTGTTACAATGCACTCAAAGAGGGGTGTCTGAATTGTTTCATTGTGCTGGGATTCCATTGTGTTAAATTTTGTTGAGAATCTGGTACTTGTAAACCTTTTGGTGTTTGGTTGACAGGATATTATTGCACACTGTAATTTACAAAGCATTAAAGAACCATTGCTGTACATGTGAATTGCTCTTGTTGGGATTAGAGCTGAATTTTGTAAACTGAACCCTGTTAAACTCCAAATTTGTGAAAGTGGGTTCTATAGTCAAAAATGTTTGAGGAATACAATGCATGTTAGGGTATTAAAGACTCTGAGAAGTCATATTTTTTAAAAAAAATGTTACACTTTTTAAACCCTGGGTTTCTCAGTCTCTCTCTGTCTCTCTGTCTCTCTGTCTTTCTCCCCATCCCTCACTCCCTCCAGTTTTTTGATGGAACACCTAACATGGGATGCCAAGTTTGACAAACACAGATGCTGCATCAGGGTATTCATCCTTGCATTTACAGAGGACCTGCCATATGTTTGGAAATGGGCCAGGCTGACAAAACAAAGACAAATAAGGCACATTACTTGTTCCTAAAAGGCTACCAAAGGAGATGCAATGCAAATAATGCAGAGTTGTTTTGTTTTTCACTTGTGGGAGAACAGGCAACAAAGCAACAGAGCAGCAAAGGGAGGTTAGGACCATGTCTGGAAGAGCTTTCCTGGTGATAGCCTCACTGTAAGAATATATACATGCAAACGTCAGGTACTAGATTTAGAAAATAGCCAGCAGGGGTAAAAAGACCCTCTCATGCATCTTTTTCTAAAACCATTAAAAATATACCCTAACAACATAAATGGGTCTGTCAATATGTCTTCCTTAAGACAGCCAGTTCTCATTTTAGATAGTTTCATGGAGGGTGAGTGGTGGCCATAAAGATAATCTGTATTTTTTTCTTTAGCACACGTACACACTCACAATTTGGGCCTCAGTTGGACATCTGCTTAGATCCTAGCTCTCTTCTTATAGCTGGACAGGGATTTAAGGAATGTGCCGTTTTCCTTGGCTGTGAACTTGTTTTTTCTTGTATCCAACATGCATACTGGCATGGCCTTTGTTAACTAGTTATTCACTGTATGGGGAGTGGGAATGGATTGGTATCCTTGATGTGGTTCCAAACATTACTGATTTTTTCAACCTTAAAACCAGCGGCACAAAGACATCTGAAAGTCTTTGATGCATTCCATACAGTACCTAACACATAAGGTGTGCAGCAGCACCATTATAGAGGACTGGAAAGGAAATGGAAGTGGTGGTGTTCCTGTCTGTCTGTCTCTCTCTCTCTTTCTCTCTCTCTCTCTCTCTCTCACACACACACACACACACACAGAAATAGTGTACCCTCCACCCTGCCAATCAATTCATATATATTAATGTTTAAGTTTTACAATGACCATATGAGATGGGTATTATAGTATTTTTGTCATTTCTACAATTAGTAAATTGAGGAATAAAGACATTGGGCTTTAATCCAAGGTCAGGGACAGAGTGAGAAATAAAACAGGATACTTGCTTTATTCCAAAGCTTAATTACATTTTATACTGCACCCATTATAAAGCCAGAGTAAGAGGATAACTAAGACATATTTTGTACCCCTCAAAAATAATTCTATTTTAGTGTGCTTACCTCATGACAAGAATTTTTTTAGACAGGATGTACTAGCACTTTCTTTCTCTGATGGAAGTAGCTTATCATTATTCACCTTACATTATTCAAAATGCTTCATTATGGAGTCCATCACTTCTTTAATTTTCTCTTTTCTCTAACAGATGCATTCCTTGAAGGAATCGGTCCAATACCTTTTGCACAAGGAAAAGATGCCTAGAATTAAGGGTGGGACTTGATACTCTTCAATGGCTACCCTGTTAATGTTGGGAGAGACACAAAGGGACAGGCTTTCCAGAATCTTTAGTTAAAGTTAATCTTCAAATATTTCTAGCACTTAAAAAATACTTTCATAAGTAAAAATATTTTATCCAAAATACTACTTGCTGTAGACAATTAAAAGGAATGAGAGTTAAACTAAAATAGGAAATATTTTCAAGTGGACGTGTGTGTATATACATATATACATATATGCAAGTATATATATATATATATAAAACATTTGACTCCGGAGGAATGACACAGTAAATTAGGATTTAGAAGGAAGTAAGATGGATCAGCAGTTCCTAACCAGGTAGGGGCAGACCCTTTGAGAACATGATGAAAACTAAGAACTCTCTTTTTAGGAAAATAGAAATACACAGTCACATTTCATATGCAGTTGGTTTCTCACCCCCTGAAACTCACCCTCAGCCTCCATTAGGAGGCTTTGATATGGTCCTGAAGGCCATGAAAAACAATAGAAAATTGTCCAGAATGAAAAAAGGCAAAGGTGACATGATTTCTCAAGGGAACTTTATGTCTCTATAAATTCTTGTCTCTATGATTCCAACGGCACCATTTGTAAATGTTGCTTTAAAAATCCTTGCCCAGAGAATCTTATGTCCTCTTTGAGGACTTAACAAAAATTTCAGGAGTGTCAGTGCCTTCAAGATTCCTTCCTTTCTCCAGTAAGAAAAGCTAGGCAACCAAAACCACAGGATAGGAAAGGTTTACATCAACGCTGGCATTTCAGTATTTCCCAAATGTTAATGCACACACACATCCCCTGGAATCTTCTTAAAATGCAATTCTGATTCAGTAGATCTGGGCGGGACCCAGGACTCTGCATCTCCAACAAATTCCCAGATGACACTGATGCTGTTGGTCTGTGAAGCATACTTGCTGAGTAGTAAGACCCTAGTAGGGGACCCAATTCTATATACCTCTACTGAAAAGCACTATGGAGGAGTTCCTCCCATCGCTTTCTCATCTCACATTCTCCATCTCCCTACTCAGCTAGAGCCTAAACTTACACAGAGAGCAAGATTACACCAGAGTCTTCAGTAAGAGAAAGTAAATTGATCTTTTGCTTTAGGATAAGACTAACAATGATGTGAGTTTTGTACTAAATAGTTATCTGCTTCTGTGATACTTAATGTTTTGGTGTGTCTGTAAATGCTGAGGGAGTTACAAGTAATGTATGTAAATGATTTATCTCTTTAAATTAGAGTAAATTTAGTTTAGCCTTTTAAAAACATTGTTTTCATTTGCTCTCAAGAGAGGCACAAGAGTGGAATCAGAGATTGCAAGTACTGAAAATTGCACTATCACAAGCTAAAAATCGATGCCAAATTGATGTTGATATACCATGTGACATGTGGACCCATATAGGTACTGCTTCCATCCTTTGATTTTTCAAAGTATGGATGAGCCAAAGATGGACAAGGCTAGTGATCAGAAAGTAGATTTATTTCTGAGCCAGAGATTAACTTTCAGTATGTTAGAAACTCATGAAATATTTTAGCAGCTGGTGTTATTGATTACATTTTTAATTATGAAAAGTTTCATGACAGTTCCTAAAATGAGGGTTGAATGGGCAAAGTTGAAAAATTACGGAAATTGACTTAGCATTTATTAAGTGTATGCTTACCTAACAGCAATTGTATAATCCAAGAATATGTCATCTCATGTTTGAATGAATGAAAACCACGGCTTTCTATAAATGTTTTTATAAAAAATGATGTAAGGAACAAAACTGGATATGGCTCATTATTTCATATTCAGTTAACTTCAGAAATATATTTCTTTCCCTATTTCTACTTTATGGAAGTCAGAGGAAATAAAATGTATTTTTAACTAGTAGTTTAAAGAAAATGACACTACCATGCAAAATGATATTCCAAACTCAGCATGGAATAAAAGATATCATATATAAGAGCTTTAGCTTGTTACTGTTTTAACTAAAATATTTACTTTGAAAAGCATGGTATTGTTTCTTTGAGAAATAATCAGTTTCCCCTTTTGCACCCACCAAATAAGATTCCTCCCCACCTCTCTCTACGGTCAGAACTCTCCCTCAGAGAGGAGCGAGCATGAGACGGCGGCCCCAAAGAGATGTCTGCGAATGGAAGTCGACTAGAATTCAAGGCTGTGTAGCAACAAATGGAGAATCACAAATAATTTTAAAGTTACTTCAATGTTTATTTACCATCATATTCTCTTATTTATTTCCATTTTTATTCTTAAATTATGAAACATTTCAAAATAATGTCAGATATTCATATACGTATCATCTAGTTTTAAGAGATGTTTACTTTTTGCATAGTTATCTGTTCTACTGTCTTTTAGCAAGATTTTTTCACTAGAAAACATTAAAAATATTTGTCAGTGTCATCAGAGATGAAAATCAAACTGAAATTATCTGATAACTTTCATATTAAAGTTCATCAGAATTTTAAAGGGTGACAGAAAAGCCTCTAAGAAATTCTTTCTCATGCCTCTTGTACCACTTCAATTTTTAAAAATGATACCAATAATCACCAGAATTCATTTGTTGATGGGGGGAAAAGTGTTCTAAATAAACTAATTAAAATGGAATAGGAATACATTTGTGGACTTTCTGTGGATGATTTGTTTCATGATTATTGTGCATACTTATTTTTTAAATGGCATTTTAGTTATTCTACTCCCATTTGTTCTGTATTTCATTTATGTAGCAAGGTGGAGGGTGTGTGAAATATGTGTGTGTATTTAAACTGTAAATGAAATAAAAATTCTATTCTGCTCTCCTTTGAAAGTATTTCTCAGAGAACATGTAAAGATGGGAGTCACACAGGACAGTTTTAAGGTACATAAATTATTAATACCTGAAACAATAAATTAACCTTTGTAAGTCACATATTTAGAGATTATTTAGATGCTGGGAGAAAATTTGGCTTAATTTATTTATAGGTACAAATAGAAAACCTCAAATTTCAAATAATACTGTCATTATTAGGGAGCAAAATATGAATAGAGTTGTACACAAAATACCCTAGGCCAGATGCTTTGATAGTTTAAGTTGAAGATGCTGATGTAATTTGTAGTCTGGGGCATTTATGGCTATTTTATTAACTTGGCATTCCTTGTGATGCATGTATTTGTCTCAGGGCAAACAGCTTGCTTGCCTCCAATCAAAAACTAAAAGATACTTCTTCTTCTTCTATGGGTTTAAAGTAGTTTTTGTTTGGGTTGATAATTCCTATTTGAGGTGAATTATCCCTCCTTTGGCTCTTTTCTATTCATTGTATTATGATATATAATTTTGACTGAGTAATTGTGTGACATTTTCTACAACATTATTCTGGGCTGCTGTATAAAAGTTTAAAACTGTGTTTCACAAATAAAATGCTTATACTTACTTATTTGACAGCTTTTCCTATTGGACTTGGGATAAAGTCTTGCCTTATACAACTCACTTATAATGAAATCTATTTTTCCTTTTTATATATTATTTTTAAAAGAGCTATTTAAATTTGATATTATGCTTCCCATGATGAAGTTAGAGTCGTATTTTTTCACTTCAAAGAATGCTTTTAATTTTGAGTTTTCTATGAAGAGGTTTACTAAATATATACATATTCAAAAGTGCTGAACTCTTTCTAAGGTTCATAGTCTTTTACATCTTATGGCAGGCTTTTCATAATTTGCAAAATATTTACTTTTTCCATTACACTGTGACTACAAATTTTGAAAACTATTTTTTCAAAAGTATCAGGGACATTATATTAACAATATCTTTGTTAATTAATATTTGTTCATTATTTCTTGGTCAAGATGGTCAAGATAGAGGGATCCAAGACACTGATCAACTAGGTGGATGTTCCACTCACTTTGTCCCAGGACCAAACTGGAATTACAACTAAAATATAGAACAATGAACCTGAATAACCAACTGAAGACTAGCTGAACAGAAGTCTTATAACCAAGGATTTGCAGAAGAAGCCACACTAAAACTGGTAGGAAGGGCAGAGAGGTGAAAAGGGCTGGCCCCACTCCACTAACGGCTGTTGAGATTCCAGAGGGCTATCTCAGTTGCAAAGGTTCCCCTTGAGGAGTGTGGGGTTTCTACCCCAAGGCAGGCTGCCCAGTCTATAGCACCAGAGCAGGGAAGAGGCACCCACATAACATCTGACTGTGAAAATCAGTGGATTTTCAACCAAAGATTTGTCTGCTAGAGAAACAATGCCCTCTTAAAGGGCCAACACAAAAAAATATCTGTTCCCAACTACTCACCCAGCACTCCAAAAGAGGGAGGGAAGAGTGGATTGGAGTAGTATGAGGAGATACTGGGGTTTGTTGTTCTGGGAAGAGAGGTGAGGGGACAGACTTCAGACCTCCTGTGCTGAATCACTCTCCTGCACCTCAGATGCCATCTTTCTTGGGTAGAACATGCTCCTTCTTCTGGCATCAGCCTGGGGGAATGCAATAGCCCTACCTTTTAGACTCCCTGTCTCACCACCCTGTAGAGGTCATGCCCTGCTGAGGAGTCAGCTGCCAGGGCTGGGGTATAGAGAGGTATGGTCAGACTCAGGGGTGTATCAGTGACTGAGTGGTTGGGGTTTGGGGTGAGGCTATTCCCCCCAATTACCCATGAACCTGACTGGCGCCTATCCCCTCACTGGGGAGATCCTCTAACCTCACCCTCCTGACTCCAGTTGGCCCCAACCTCTTGAATTTTGGTGGCCCAACCCTGACAAAGTCTGGGCAGAATCTGGGACAGACTGAGTTGTGTGGTGCCCATCTTCCCTAAAGCCTGAACAGCACCTCCCCTTCACAGGAGATTCATTTGCCCCACCCTCCCTCCTCCCAGTAACTCCTGCCCTATTAAGCTCAGACTCCTGGCAAAATCTTGGACAGACTGAATTGTGAAGGTAATTCATGCAGATGGAAATGACTAAAAAGCTGGGGTAGCAATACTTACATCTGACAAAATAGGCTTTAAAAAAAGGCTATCATAAAAGACAAAAATAAATACTACATAATGATAAAAGGAGCAATCCAACAAGAAGATACAACTCTTGTAAACATTTATGCATCCAACATAGGAGCATCTAAATACATAAAGCAAACCTTGATGAACATAAAGAGAGATTGACAGAAATACAGTCATAAGGGATTTTGACACCCAATTGACATCAATGGACAGATTGTCCAGACAGAAAATCAACAAGAAAACAGCAGCCTTAAATGACACACTAGAACAGATGGATTTAACTGAATCTTCAGAGCACTTCACTCCAAAGCAGCACGAATATACACTCTTTTAAAGTACACATAAAACATTTTCTAGAATAGACCACATGTTAGGACCCAAAACAAGTCTCAATAAACCTAAGATTGAAATCGTATCAAGCATTGTGGTGTCCACCCTGTCTGGTTTCAGGAGCCGTAAACGCCGCCCCCAACCCCAATGTGGCTAAGGCTGAGTGAGAAACCTCCGAGAACCAAGAGGCCTAAGGAGACAAAACCTATTTCCCTGAACATGGGCACTGCCTGCTCTGCTATTCCCTTCAGCTTGGTCGGATAGTCAATGACGGGCAACCATTCTCTGGAAAGAATGGACCTAAGACAGACA
>CM052540.1:61070780-61126570 GCA_028533065.1 Trachops cirrhosus | reverse complement strand
AGTGACTAGAGGGGAGAGGGGAGGGAACTTCAGGGAAGAATGGGAAGGGTTTACAGGAACAAAAGTAAAGGACATATGGACAAAAACTAGGGGGGTTGGAAATGGGAGGGAGGAGGGGAGGGATGGGTGGGTGGGCTGGAATGGGAGTAAAGGATAGAAACTGTACTTGAATAATGATTAAAAAATAAATTTAAAAAAATAACTATCATTTATTTAAAAAAAAGAAGGAAATCTTAGCTTCTACAATATCATGGATGGGCCTGGACAGTATTATGCTAAGTGAAAAAAGCCAGTCAGAGAAAGACAAATACTATATGATTTAACTTATACATGGAATCTAATGAACAAAATAAACAGAATAAATAGAAACTGACTCATAGATACAGAAAACAGACTGACAGCTATCAGAGGGGAGAAGGGTTGGGTGAAAAGGTAGAAGGAATAAGCAAAAAAAAAAACAACCCAACCTCATAGACACAGAGAACAGTACAGTGATTATAAGAGGAAATGGAGTGTAGGTGGAGGTAGAAGAGGGTAAAGGGGGGATAAATGGTTACAGAAGGAGACTAGACTTTGGGTGGTGAACACACAATACAATATACAGATGATGTATTATAGAATTGTACACATTAAATCCATATAACATTTAAATAAATGTCACCCAATAAATTCAATAAAACTTAAAAAAAACATAGTCAAGACAGCTTGGAGATTTCTCACTTCTATAAAACAGTGTTCATGAATTCAGCCTGTTTTCAGATGAAGTGAGATTCCTAATACTTTTACTTAGTACTATTAATTATTACTATTTAATAATGTTTACTTAATACATTAATTATTTACTTAACACTTTTACATAACACTATTAATTATTAAACACTATTTACCTCTCAACTCAAAACACACACTTAAGTGTAGGAAATGACAACTGTACTTTACACAGAAAATTTTAAACTTCAATCTTTTATACATTCCTTGAGCTCAAGTGCTCATGCAAATTAATCTATGCAATACATCAACTGCATTTGACTTACCTTCTATAGTTGGCCAAGGAAAGGAGCCTTTAGGAAGTACCAATTGATTAGGAAACATCTGGTAAAGATTTTTTATTTTGACTGAATAAATGATTTTTCATTTTGACTGAATAAATGATTTTTCACATGGATATATTCCACCATCAATAAAATATCACTATGAACCTTGCCTCACCACATTCCCAACCCCAAGAGTTTTCTTATGGGAATTAAACTGGCCTTTGTCAAAAAGTAATTGCTTTCACACACACGCAATTCCCTGTTCACCTCCCCGCCCCACCCCCCAATCCACGTACAAGGTGTAATGCTGGACTTTCAAGAGGATATAGATAAGTGGGACAGCCTGAATTTCCGACTAGGTCACATGGTGTGATCATCCTGCGTTGTACCATCAGTATTTACTTGGAAACTTCCAGAGAAGAGCTAAAACTTACAGCCTCTGACTTCAAGGAATTTAAAACCAAGTGGAAAGGCTTAGGAAAGCACTAACCGCCTTGCTTGCATACTGTTGTACTGAATATGAATCCACACAGTACAATAAAAATAACTAACTTGCTATGAAATAGCCCATCGCCTTTCACAAAGAGCTCTCAACCATCCAAAGGAAGGGCCGGTGGAGAGGTTCAAAGCGCCCAGGTTGTCCAAAAGGGGGCAAAATCAAATCTGGAAGCCGGTGGCCACCTGGAAAAATCTCATGGTGGAGACGGTATCTAGATAGGCCTGGAAACACCGTGATACAGGAAGGCCACTCCAGAAGGGCACCTCACCCCCATCTCTCGCTTGCTATCTTGGCAGTTTCGCCCCAGGGCCCGTGCTACTAGCCACTTTTTTAGAAGATCCGTAGGAACACAAGGGTCTGACTTAGGAGACACTTCCGCTGTGCAATTTGCCAACTTTGGATTCGGCGAGTGCACTGGGTAAGTCCGGTTCACGCACGTGGGCACCTTCTCCCTTCCACCGCGCTGACTCTGCAAGATGCTACCACCCGCAAAAGACTGCAGCGGCCATGGGGATTGTCGTGGACGCAGCTTCCCCCACCAAATTCCGGCGCTCACCAGCGACTGGTGCTGCATTGGAGAGACCTGGCTCTCACCCTGGCCGGAGGGAGGAGGCGCAGCGCCGGGGTTTGCACACGAGGACTGGAGCACCTTTTCCCTCCCCTTCCTGCCTGCGACCGCCGCCGCTGCAAGAGCCGGGGGAGGGGGGAGGAGCGGAACCGGGGAGGAGCCGCGTCGGGGACGGCTCTGGAGGTGGCAGGTGTGGGAGGTGAAGGTGCAGGGCGGTCCACTCTCGCCCTTGCTTGTCGGGGGCCTGAGGCTGGGGCCGGGACCGCATTCCCCCGGGATCTTTGCGACGGCTTCAACCTGTGCACAACTTGGGGCGCGGCGGGGGGCCGCAGGTTGCACGTCCGGCTACCAGAGGGGAAAGGACGCGCGCGTCCCCGAGGCTGCGACCGCGCGGACCAGATCTGGCAGGCGGCGGGAGAGCAGCGAGCAGCGGGAGTTAGTGGGTGGGAAGGATGTGGCCGCTGTCTGGGCGCCGGGACGAGGCCGGGCGGTGCCTCAGCCCTGCGACAGGACCCGCAGGTAAGCGGGAAGGTGTGGGAAGCGGGGCGGGGACGCGCCCCTCGCGGAGTTGAGAAGCGGCTTCAGGGCCTGAGCACAAGGCAGTCTGCACTGGGGTCGACACTGGTGCGGGGATGCTCGGCCGAGTCCTGCGCATCCTGGGCACCGCGGCCCTGGTTCTGTGCAGAACCGCCTCCTCCTCTAGCTAGTCCTTAATTGTTTCTCTGGTTCCATCTCGAAGTCACTGGTCCGCTCTCTTTCCCTAAACAGCGAAGAAGGAACTGAAAGAACTGTGTGTGTCCCGGAGCTGGTTATGGGAGAGCGCTTTCAATTACCAATCTTTGAAGACAGTCCATTTCCAATATTACTGTCACTTCACTCAGCTTTCCCCTCTTAGAGTGAAGAGAAGTTAGGGCGTGTGTTTTAAATCCCCACATAGTAGAATTAGAGTTTGCTTTCGCCTTATGTAGGTGGGAAAACGATACTCTACGAATTCCCGATTTTCCACCAGTACTTCACTTAAAATTAGATCCTCTGGTCCTACAGCAAGACTAGCAGTAGTGAGAAACACAACCGAAATGGTCACTTAGCGCCGCTTTGGAAGGGAGAAGAAGTTAAGGACAGTTTAAGTGTAATGACCCCTTAATGGGCTTCCTGCAGGACCACCTCTGCCCCTGCACTAGTGGTATTAGGACTAAGAATTACATACAGCTCTGGACCTACACCTGGGTTGGAGCTGAGGCTTTGGCCAGACACCCTTCACCACTCCCGAGTTCAGGTTTCTGGAATGGGGCCTTTCACCTTCCTTCACTGAATCCGTATCAATTTTGAAGTGAAATTAGGAAATGACCTTCTTTTGTTTCTCTGGAGTTTATTGTCCTTGCGTTAAAATGTTTCTCTCATGGACAGGAATTTAAAAATGGACTGACTTTTAAGTTATTTTCAAATCTAATGTTGGTTATTTCTCATTGTCTCCAGACGTTAATCCTCAAGTGCAGGCCTTTATCTTGGTTTTAAGAGACAAATATAAAAATAGCAGTGGTTTAAGTAAGAACTATAGCCTTAAAATGTGACTCGCCTAATAAAAATTGAGCAACTTTCATAATCTTAGAATGTAAAACACATCTTAAGTTGAATTTTAAGCCCCAAAATGAAAATTTTTTATTTATATTTATCTTCATAGAATTATCAGACTTTATGGAATTATCAGCTTATGGTGTTTATTTTTTATTTATCCCATATTTGGACTCTACATGTGGTTATTGCTCACATGATAAGTAAATGTATGCCAAAGTCAAGAAGCACTTTTAAAAAGTACAGAGTGAAATTTCTTTGGGTGAAATTTTATCATTCTGAAAAAGTGTATATCTGAGATAAAACTCTTGACTGATAACATGGATTGTTGGCTCTTTTTGACATTTTAAATAGATGATTAAGAAGGGAGATATAAAATGACTTATACTTGAGCATTTTTTTTAATGCAGTGTAAAGAAAAGTTACGGATATCATGTTTGTACAATGTAATGACTAGATAGGTATTCTAGAAACTATAAAAATGCTTGAGGAAGTAAAATAAAAATGTAGCATAAAATTATGTATTATACAGGGTGGGGAAAAAGTAGGTTTACAGTTGTTTGTATGGAAAATAATACAATAACTAATAAATAATAATACAAGAATAAACTGTGTGTTTCGTGTTCTCACAACTGTGAACCTAGTTATGCCCCACTCTCTACTTTTAGAATTTTAAGGAGAATGCACACTTGTAAATCTCACATCCTCAAGTGAACAGTGTTAAATTGGATGAAATAGAAGAATGTTTTTGCATATGATTTTTTCTCAAATTAAAAAAAATACTTATCTTGATTTGCCTTAAAATTAAAGTTATAGGTACATTTTTTGGTAGCTGTATGGGACAATTTAAAGTACTTTAAATCATTTACTTTAACGATTCTTTTCTTTGTCAATAGGTTTGTAATAATGTCTTTTGCTTGGAACATTGACATTTAATGACAGTAGGTGTCATTAAATTTTTCATATAGTTGCTGCAGTTTTTCTTCATTTACAGCATTTAGATAGTTTTAACATACAAACACTGTGGGGCCTCTTAACAAATTTAAACTATAAAAAGCAATAGGTTAGATCCCTAATTATTAGCATTTCAGGGATGAAATCTACCTTCAAGTTAAAATGTCTTTTAAAGACCTTTTAGAATACATATAATGCTATAATTCCTAAAAAGTACTGTTTTTGATAGTTCTTTTCTAAATTTTTGGAATCATAAAGTAAATTAACAAAAGAATCAATAATTATGTTTCAACAGTTTTCTTGATTTTTTTAACAGACTGTTTCCTTAGGAGTAATCTTCCAAGTGTTTCAAAAGTTTTTATAGGAGTGAGAAAGCTTATTTTCTGTTAAAACATACTTCTATAGACTAGAAAAAAAACTTGCTGAATCTAGAATAGGTCAATCTTAAATAAGAAACAATTAAATTTGATCTCTGTATTGTAAAATATATTTTCACTGAGGCTTTTTGACTGTGTCCTTTTTTTAAAAAACACAAGTGTATAGCAAGTAAGTCAGTTATTTCATTGGTACGATGTAGCATGCTATATTAATGGATATTGAGATTCCCAACTCTCCCTCCACCTGTATTTTGTGTGAGGAGAGGAGTCCAGAAAATTATCAAAATAATTTTGAAGAGGATTGAAATGAAGGGGGAAAATCCAAGTCTGATTATGCTATATACATGTTTTGGTTTGCAGCAAGGAAAGGATGAAAAATAAGAGTTTGGGATTAGAATTTATTCATGTTAATCAGATTTCCTATCACTTTCTACTTTATTGTGTAACTGACTTTTTAGCCAGTATGTAGTTATTGAGTGTATTAAAATGCAGCAAACAAGAGGAAAGAAACCTCATTTGAAAATTCTTCATCATGGCTGTATCACAAATATACAACCTACTCTGTATTGTCTAAGTACCATCTTCCAAGCTATTCAACGTTTGAGACCAATTTATAAAGTAAATGTAATATAAATATTAATAAGTAATTTCCATTTTAAGAGAAATGCCCCTTTTAAGGGGCTGTTTTTTAACATCACAAATTGTGCCAATCCTTTGAGTAAAATAAGAATGGTTGTATTAATTACAAAGTATACTTTTAGCAAAGGGAAAATGCATATTTTATTGGCCTTGGGGACATTTATGCTAAGTAGTTTGGGGCCCGGTTTCCATTTGTATCTGTGCTTCTTCTGACAAAGGGTCAAGTACTGGGAGATGTGAGACTGTGAGGAGAAAATTAATAAAACAAGTTACGTGGGCTGATCATAGTTCTTCCCAGTAAGACTGTGTCCACATGAATTCAGACTAGAAGAGCAATTCTGAGTCTAAATCCCCACAGCCCTTTTATACTGGTTCCAGTGAGTTAGCACTGGCAGAGAAGGCAGTCGTGTCTCTGCCATTTGCAAAGCTGACTTCATGATCCATAGCAGATCAAACCCATGAAATCTTTTAGTCTTGTCCAATTCAGCTCCACTTCCTTGCCAGGGGCACAACAGCTAAAGTTGAAAGACTTATAACCAAATGGGAAAATTAGTGCCATTTGTGTATAGTCAGTAGCCTTATTCAAACTGCTTTCAACCTAATTGGAAAAAAAATATGGAATATGATTTGATTATAAGTCCTCCAGGGTAGGTAGCATTTAAGAGATTGTGGCTAAAGAATGCATTTAGGTTTTTCACTTACTTTGAATTCCTGTAGTTTGCATTGTAGTTCTTTGGTTGGGGGGGTGTGTGTTTACTTCAGCCTCTATGATTTGGAAGAGGCAAAAAGCACAATAAAATGGTAAATTTTAAAGTGATCAGGATCGTATACCATTGGTCATATAAAAGTTTTATTACTGCTGAGGTAGCAGTAGCTGGATTTTCTCTGTTGGATTTTCTTCCTTGTATTGTGAATCTAAGTTCTTTGCTTAAAAGTAATCCTGATTCTAAAAAGAACAAAAGGAAAAGAACTCCATCTAAACACAATGCCATCTGACAACCAACGTTTTAAGTTATCTCTGTCAAATCAGGTGGACTTTGGCCACGTTAATAAATAGAATATGTGTGAAATAAGATAAATCAACTCAGAAGGGCCTGCTCCAGAAACTTGGGGCATGTAATGGCCAGTCAAGACCAATATTATTAATACATTTGAGGTGAAACTATTTTGGAGTCCAAAGATTGATGCGAACAAGGTTGGTCCCTCAAAAGTCAAACTACTAAGATCTTACTAAAATCACTTGAGATTTTTTTAGTTATAGTGTATGCTCAAATGGAAATTCAAGTCACAAAGTCATTATTGAGTAACCCTGTGGGGTTCTGGTAATGTTTTCCTTATTTAAACCTGATCTTTTACCTCCTATCTCAACTACATTAACTTAATAAAAATCAGCGTCTCACATAAGAAACAATAGACTAAAGCAACAAAAGTGTGAGCTCTCTGTGGTAAAATCTACATATAGTAAGTGAAGTCTTTTAAATTAGGATTTAACTGGCTTTTAATTAGAGTGGGTTTCCAAGTAAACTAACTGGTAATATTGTCACTTGACATTTCCTGTACATATTTTGTGTTGTGACTCAAAACTGATTTCTATAAGAGTGGAACTATATGAAATTAAAAAACAGAAGAAACAATTTACAGGTGATAGACTGTTTTTTAATAATTGTATAATGCTGCTGCATGTTTGCCAGCACCCTAATAATAAGATTCTAGTTTGCTTATTAGTTACTCCTGCTTTTGGAATTTGGATTAGGATGGGTTTTTTTCATGAAAAGAGCAACCTTTATTTTTATTTTAAAATGAATATCTATATTTGTCATATTAACTTAGTCATGACAAACAGTAGTTTGAATTGTAATTTGAAGTAAAAACGTTACAAGTTAGTACCTGGACTGAGGGACTTTAAGTAGGATTCTAGTTACTTCTAATAATCGAACAGTTGAAATTTTATCATAGCTTTTTAATATCTGGAAATAAATTTCTAGTTTCATATAAGAGGAAAAAATATAATAAGACATCTCAGTCTTATTAAATATTAAATCAAATTAGCCAAAAGATTTTTTTTTAGTGACTTGTGATTTTTCAACCAGAAATACTGAAAATATCTTTATAGATAAGAGAAAATTATATGGAAAGGTCAGTAAAAGAAAACACAAAAGACTAACCAATTGGATATTTCCAAGTAATTCTTCAATTAAATTTTTATCATTGGTGCCTATAGTTTTTTAAATTCTGGAAAAATGGCAGTAAATCATAAGGAATGACAAAGATGATCAAAAGATTTGACAATTGAATTTTCTCTTAAAATAAATGTATTTGGCAATATAATGTTCTGTATTTCCTTTTTTAAAGTAACACATCACAAAGAAACCAATGAAAATACAGTGCTAATTATAAATCGGTTAAGAATAATTTTTACAAAGCAGATTAGTCTTAAAAATCAATCTTCCTTCTGAAGATAGAATTTATTATACTAATCATAAGTGTTGGTAGAATTTTTTTGCAAAATGTATTAAAGTAGAAGTGATAAGACAACTACATATTTCAGAATAATAGACAAGTTACTCTGGGTTAGCTCTATTAGCTCACCTAAAACCATAATTTGTACTGGGAATATTAAAATATAAATGGAACAGCATAATTTATTATTGTCCACTTTTATTTCAGAACACATGCTCAAATTATTAAGAACTAACACAAAACTATTATCAAAAAAAGGTAGGGAATCAACTTCATCTTGATTAGTTTTCAAAAGCAAATATTAAAATAAAATGTGTTCAGCTCTTCTAATTGTCAGAGCAGTAATAATAATAACAATTACTGCCCTCTCTGTTGGTCATTTTCTGTGAGCCGTGCTTTGTTGCATATGCTTTATCTGTATTACCTCCAACCATCTTCACAGCGATCTTATAATTGAGGTGCCATGATTGTTCTTGTTTTACAGACAAGAAACCTGTGGCCTGCAAGATTAAAGGGCTCTAACAACTGGTGACTAGTGTGGCCCCAGAATTCAAATGGAAGTCTTTCCTGTTCCCACGTCTCTACTCTTAATTACTTTGCTATACTTTACAGTAATTAAGCAGAATATTTGTGGAACTCTTGTAAAAAAAAAGCTGTTTGGTAGTCATTTGTGTAGCATTTTTAATGTCCTCAGTAAGAGCACATTTTTTTCTTTGATTTTTAGAGCTTGTTCTAAGTTTTTCATGTCCAGGTCTGGCAAAAGACATAGATGATATGGGTAGTAATATTTGTGACTGAAAGAACTAGGTTGTGGCTTTGAAGTATGAAGCCTGATGTTTCAGATAGATTATACATTTTCTTTGCAGATCATTCCAAAAGCATCACACAGTCAGTGTGTGTGTGTGTGACCATGGCACTGGAACTGGAATACAGTTAAAGCCTTTGGGACACCTAACCCATCATGGGTGGTCAGTGAATATTTTTTAAACAATGAACGAGGGAATAAAAGAAATAACATTTCTTTGCCTATGAAAGTTCTAATACGTGTTTGTGTGTTGAAGTGTAGGTGGCAAGTGTGGGTAGCATACCACTAATTGCAACCCTGGGCAAGTTAGTGCACTGCCTTCCTTGAACCTTGGTTTCCTCTTTTGTGAAATGGAAATAATTATATCTTCCTCAGTTGTGAAGTTTAAATAAATGATCATTCCCCTTCCTTTATCACCACATCTGACCTTTTGTGGAATAAAGCTTGTTGGAATTGTGAGGATTGAAGGAAAACCTTCAGAGCCAGCATAACGAAGGTGTGAGTTGAAACAGCAGTTCATGTAACTGAACCCAGCAGAGAAAGAGTCAAGGCTAAGGAAGAAGGTGAAATGGTGCATTGATGGATGGAGTAAGGGTAGGGGCCCAGGCAGAGAGGAGTTGAGGAAGGGACCTATTTTCCAGTGCTGAATCTCCATTGGCTTTGGACAAGTTGCCTAGGCTGTGGATATGTAAAGTGAGAGCCACACTTCAGGATTACCTAAGAGTTTCTCAGGTGTGGTTCATCTTAGAGCTTTGCCTGCAAAGTTTCAAGTGCTTCCTGTCACTGTACCTCTGCCAGGGGACTTAAGGGAACTCCCACGGGAGGGCACTGTCATACCATGTAGACACACTCTGTCTCTTTCTTTCTCCCTCCCTCCCTTCTTCTCTCTCTCCCACTTCCCTTTCCAGGTTAGCACTTCTTGGACCTAATCTTTCCCTTTCGCACTACTTTCCCTTCTCTCTCTAGCCTCTTTCACTAATCTGGGGAATAATTTTTATTGTTTAGAGGTTAAAAACCTTGCACTCCTGTGCAGAATAACTGCAATGACCCTTTTCAAGGGCTAACATTCTTCAGTGTCTGAAATTCAGCATAGGGACTCTATGAAAGAGCAAAAGGAGAGGCCTGAAAGACCTAAAGAGTGGACTGAGTCAGTTTGTAGGTTGGACAAAATAAGGATTAAATTTCAGAAAAACAAGAGGAACTTTCATACCAAAAAAAAGTATCAAAATGAATTCAAAGGTCAAAGCAAAAATATCAAAAACAAAATTTGGATAAAATTAAATTTACATGAGAAGAAAATAAAACTTGACAAAACATTTTATGATGGAAAAATAACTTCTAAATAGCAAAAACAATTAAAGCTTTAGGGTTCTTTTTTTTTTAATCAGAATTCCTCCTTTGAGACCCATTGGAGCAGAGTGGTTATATTCCCAGAAAGCAAAGCTTTTATGTGTATGGAGAAAGAGAGGTTAGCAGGAGTATGATATAAATCAATATACTGGGACAACCAAAAGCAAGCAAATCCAAGCATTTTGAATGAGATTTTTGACAAAAAAATATTCTAAGGTAGTTTGAACATAGGAAACCATTCTCTCTTTTGTGTCTGAAATGTAAAACATGCGCTATACAGATTGAAAGTCACCTGACATTTAAAGCATTTAAAGAAAAAGCCCAAACAGAGAAGTTTGTCATCACAAATGTGTCAAAAATCATTGGAAACAAAAAAGCTTATAACATAGAACGATATGACAAAGCTAATAACATAGAAACAATATGACAAACACAAAAGAAACTTCCAGAAATAATAGCAAATGCTGAATTCTGTTTGGGTCAGAGGGACCAGATACAAGTTGCTGGAACCTTTGGCATTCTAAAAAAAATGTCTCTCATTTATGGACAATGGGGTACGAGAGTGAACAAGGACAAAATGAGCTGGTGTTGCTTGCCAGTTACCAGGGTCTGCTCAGTCTAGCAGTAACTTAGTTTAGTAGGTTGCTGTGGATAGAAGAGTCTTAACGTTTAGGTTTGTTGTCTCCCTCCCTACTGTTACAGATCCCACACAGGATTTAGGGACAGGGTTTGGACTTCAAAGTAGGAAGCACTATGTTTGAATCTCAGCTCAGCATTTCTGGCCATGTGCCAAGGGCAGGTCTTCTACAAGCCCTATCTCAGTTTCCACATTTGTTAAGTGGGGTTAGTGCTAATCTAGACCTTCCTCACAGGAATGTTGTGTGAATCAGATGAGCGCTTGTGTGCAAGAGTATTTTTTTAGTTTACCTGGCTGTTTTTACTGTAAGAGAGATCTTTATTTCCAAAAAGAAAAAGAAATTAAACAACATGATTAGTTAACTTTTTTTTTATTTTTTAATACAAGTTCATGAGGTTTTAGGATACAGGTTTTAGGCAAACACAAGGCCTGAGGGCCAAATCTGGCCCTCCACCTTGTTTTATCCGGCTCAGCACCTTGTTTCTATACAGTGGCAGCGCCGATCTCCTTACCCCTAGTTAAGGAATAGTCACATTTATACAGTCCTAAAATTACATTCAGTCCTTTGAAGGCAACCGTGAGGCTGATGTGGCCCCCGGTGAAAGTGAGTTTGGCAGCCCTGCTTTAAGACATCCCCTGAATGTAGGGCTCCTAACGTGGAGTCCATGGGTCACAAGAGGGCCGGTGGATAGAATTCAAGGGATTGTGAGCTTGGATGGGAAGAAATATGTTTTTTGGTTTGTATTTTATTTAAACTAACCTCTAATTGAATTTTAGCATTCGTTTCCGTTATAAATGGAGGCAACAAGTCACAGCAATGTTTTATCAGGACCTGTGACTTTGTCACCAATAGAAACCACACATGCTTGCATGTCACATTATAATTATTGTCAATGGAGATGTCAATTTAGAAGTACGTATAACACAGCTTTGACATAATGGTAGTTATTAGTGCTAGATCTTTTTCCTTACCATGTTAAAGAATCACATATATTACTATATAATGTGTATGTTAATGTTTAGATATTCAATTTAATTGGTTTCTTTTGCAACCTAGTATACTTTATTTTATGCATTTCATTTGAAAAGGGGTCTATAGATACAAAAACAGTATTGTTATTGTTGTTGTTTTGAGGTTATTAATCTGACAGAGGGCCTACACACTTCACCAGAGACTGGTATTAAAAGAAGAATGACCTGTACACCAGCTACTCAGGAAGCCACAACTGATAGTGCATCCCAGAGTGAGAAATTCCAGTTATGCAAATTAAAATAGCTTACAGGAATATAATGAAACCGTGCCCTGGACAATACAAGCACCGATCTCTTCACCCAGTGCCACCTCCGTCATGCATGGTGGATTCAGGCCAGACCATACAAATGCACTCAGAGTGGTGCAGACCACCGTGAATGGCACGCTGCACATGTACTTCCTGTTTAGGCAAACTCCTGACATCTGTAGTTGATGTCTGAACAGTAATCAATAAGAATGTTCATCTAGAAACCTGAACAAGAAGATGAATGTGTACATTTAATTTTTAAATTTTTTGTGTGTTTTTGCCACTGTGTTTTTGACTTATAAAAATGTCTGTAACTGAGATTACTCTGCACCCATGGGTCTTTGTTTAAACCTCTGTCAGAGCACTCACCTGATGCCCAATATATTCTTCTCTCCAGAGTTTTAGTTCCTTGAGATAGTAATCCTGTCTTGTCATGTTCTCTGCCAACTTTATATGGTACCTAACAAGAAATAATTAAGTAGATTATACCAGTGTGTAATTTCAGTAGTTGAGACCTATTTTTTATTGTTTCCATATTTTTCTCTGCTGGCCCCACTTTCTGCTTAGAAAATAAGGCTGCATTTGCAGAAACAACAGCAACGATTGAGCTAGCATTTATTGTGTGCATCATATTCATCTTGATTTCCTTATGTTGAATATTTGAACTTCTTCAATAACAGAAATTTGGGGAACATTATTGGCCTGCGTTTTGTCACAGCTCTTGATTTGGCCTGACCATGGTGTCCTTGTTATCTGATAATTCATGACTTTGAGGTTCCCAGTGATATCCAACATGCAGGAGTGTCAGAGAATCAGAGCCTTTCATACCTGGAAGGGCCCAAATTTTGTTTTCATTGGTGATCATGGAGGTCAAGATAGGTCAGGGAACTTAGCTAGGCTTCAGAGCAGGTAAGTGGTAGACTTAAGAATTAAATCCTATCTGTAGATTCTCAATCTACCACCCTTTCACTGCACCAACCTCTTCCTGAAGAGTATTTAATCCTGCAAGATTTTTCATAGGATTCTTGAATCAGGTCAGTTATGAAAATTCTACATGCCATATGTTTTTGCTTGTTAAAGATTCTGAGAAGTTCTGCAATATAAAAATTTGTCTGATGTTAGTCTACCATTTTCCAAGTTTATTTGACTCCAGAATCCTTTTTCTCCCCCAGAATCCACCTAATAAGGAGTCATACTTTGGGAAATCCCGAGCTGCACAGTGGTGAGCTGTGATGATTGATGATGATGGTGGTGGTGGTGGTGGCGGCATAGGCAAGAATAACAACAATAACATTTACTGAGCACTTACTATGTCATAGGTGCTATTCTAAATGCTTTATATGATAAGACTCATGTAGTCTTCACAAACTACCAGTGAGATAGGTTCTGTTTTCGTCTTCATTTTACAGATGAGGAGACTGAGGCCAGAGAGGCAGCTGGAGCATAGAAGTTGTGTTGGTCCGATAATAATATCACTGTGTAAATCAGGGTTTCTCAACTTTGGCACTGCTGACATTTTGTCTCTATAACTTCTAGTTGTGGAAGACTGTCCTGTGTATTGTACAATATTTAGCAGCATCCTTGGCCTTTACCCAGTTGTGTCAAACAAAATTGTCTGCAGACATTGACAGATGCTCCCTAAATTGCTCCTGAGAGAGAACCACTGTTGTAAACTTACAGCAGAAATATATTTTCTCAAACAAACTTCATAGTAACTTTTACAGTGACTCATGATCGCAACTGGGCAAATTACGCATTGTAGGTTCTGTGACTACATCAAGCTATGTATGCTTGCGTGGGGGTGGATGTGAGTTAAACTTGACCCATGCTGCCTTCTTCCACTTGATCTCCTTACACTGCTTCTGGGAGAGCCAAGAGGCCAAAATTCTATAAATTGCCCTGCACACACCCCCAATTCATATGTTGTTGCAATTTTATACTTCCCGTTGGACTTGACCCATATAAACACACATAACACACACACATTTTGGGTTTTTTTCTGTGTAATAGAGGACTTAACACATTTGAATTACCATACAGTAAACACTCATGCCTGAGCCAAGATTAACAGCTGCCAAGGAAAACATAGCCAGTACTGAATAACTCACAAAGATTTGGCAAAGAAAAAATAAAAGTTATGTGATCAAATATATTAGTAAGGTATTGGGTTTTATTTTTCCAGAGTGATAACCTGTTAAATGCACACACTTCAGATGGATTCAAGGCTTCCAGTCATTGTTTTTTTGTAATTTAACATGCCATTTTCAGGAACAGCTGAGGAATAATAAAAAGAGCATTGAAATACCTAGATTTCCATCCTCGCTCTGACAAACATTTACTGTGTGACCTCATCATCTTTTTCTGAAGGTTTGCTTCCCCACTAGTAAGATGGGGTAATGATATGAAACCAGTCATGTTGTTGAAGGGGTGAAGTGAGACAATATATATGCACCAGTATCCAGCCCAGGTCCCGGCATGTTAGTGTTCCTTCTTCCTTCCAGGACCAGTTTATCAAGGAACTCTACCATGATTTTCCACTTCATAACCCTTTCCAGTAATTTTTCAAGTATAAACCAGTTGTCTTTGAAAGTAGCACAGGTGAAGAAAACTCATTACAAGGTGGGGTCTGGAAAGAGGAACAATACATACAGTACCCAAAACCACTGAATCTTGAAACTTTTACATTTAAAGATAGCAGGATAGCTAAGAGGAGGAGAGAAAGAAAGGATTCACAAGGAACTTTAGGAGCCGACACTTACCTGCTAATCTTTGTGGACATTTAGTGATTCAGATTTTCAATGAATATTTGAGTGCTTCTGTGTACCACATACTAAGCAAGCACTAGGGATACAAAGAGAGCAAATAAAAATAGCTATTCCACCTCTGTTCCTCTTCTCTATATTCATACTGGTTTTGTTTTTCATAAAATTATATGATGGGTTTGATAGTTTGTACCCGATTAATCAAAAACATAGAACAACTCACACATTCTAAGAGTCAGTCTTCAATACATGATATGTGTATGCTTTGAGTCTTCTTTTACTAGAGTCTTCATATTTTGTCTGAGGTAGTTAATAATTTTGCTCACAGTCAGTTCTGGTAGGGGGCAAAATAGCCAAGTTCTTAGAAGCCTTGGCACTAAATGAAGCTTGCTTTATGATATAGACCATGTTGCTTTAGAACTGTGTGACCTAGAATAGCAACTTAAAACTTGGATTTTGTGACCTTCACACATCATATTTATTTGTACAAACCCTTGCAGAGGATCTTGCTTCAGAATTCTTTGGTTACTACTTAAGGCCACATTGATAGATGCTCTCCTAATGTTTGGTCAGATTATCATATCAAATGGCAAAAATTTGTAGAAGCAGCCTCAGAACTAAACATGGGGAGTAAATATGCTGTCACCTATCACATGTGGGAGCATGACCACCCACCATGAACGATTAGGAACTACTGATACTATTTTAGTACTTGACCCAGCATCTCTTGGTTCTATTCAGTTCCGACAGTAGGGAGAGAAGTGAAACTCTGTAATGAAGTAAGAGAAGTGTCCATGGAAGGAGGAGATTATTTGGAAACCATGAGGAGAGAGGATTAGAGCAAGAGGCTAAGAATCAGAATAATATGAAAGATGAGACTTAGCCCCTATTTCAGTAGTGGTTTCAGACACAAAATAGTCACTTAAAATATTCCACAATGATGCTTTATAATTAGGGAAAACCCAGCTGCATGGCTTAAATGATTGTTCCTATTAGATAATTTAAACATGTTTTTAAAACTTGATAAATTGAAAGCACTTTGAATTTGGAGCGAGACAGCCTGGGTTGGAGTCTTGGTTCTGCCATTTCCCAGCTCTGTGACCCTCAGCAGATCACTTCACATCCTGGAACCTCGATTGTCTGTCATGCGAAATGGATGGGATATTATTTCACAGGATGATGATCAAGATGAACTGAGAGCTTGTATATAAAGTCCTTAGCATGTGATGAGTGCCCCCAAAATTCTCCCCAACTTCCTACCCTACTGGAGCAAGTCAGATTTGTGGTGTATTTTTAAAACACAAGCAATTCCCATGTGGAAACATGATGGACAAGAACAGTGTTTGAGAACATAAAGCAAAACTTTCCAAAAGGACTTTTAATTACAAAGTAATTAAGTCTCTCATTCCCTGTCTGTGTAGTTGAGGCTACTTGTTTTTCCTTGGTGCCAGGAACAGAGGGAAAAGAGCACACCATGGCCTCTTCCACAGCCTGGTTTACTCTTCATTGCATCATACACAACAAACCAAGTAAGTAAATGGTGTATCATGAACGTTTAGTTTGAATTTGGTATTGTAGGTTAACAGGTCTCACAGATTACTTGTTTTTACTTCTCTAATTAGTTACATAAGGCATTTAGGCTACCTGGTCTAGTCCAACAAAGATTCTATCTCAGGCTTACATCCCAAGATTCTATATGGTCCTTACCTTCAACTGAATTGTGATCTACAATATCCCTGTTAACTTTTCTTGTAGTTTATTATCTTGAAGACTTCTGAGCTTTTGGATGGCTTTGGTGGTAACTATACCTACCTACGATTTAGAACATTAACAAAAATAGAGCAAGAAAATGGGGAAAGAAAAAGTCTGGGTGGTGTGGAAGGCTATTGAAAATGCCACTATAGAAGGGAAGAAGAAAGTAAGAATGAGAAAAGGCACAGGAAAGCTAAGATCCAGCACCAAGACCATAAAGCCCAAAGGCAAGTTGGAGTCCAGCATCTCCTAGGCTTTCCTTGGGCTGCATGTGAACTCAGACCTCAAAGACCAGCTATGGGAGCTGGCAATAATGGCAGCGAAGCCCACCATTGGAACCTCAGTATACTTCTTATTTCAAGAAAAGTGGTCCTAATGCTAACAGACACACTGGGGCCAAAGCTGACTTATGAACTCAGCTGGCTCTGCACTCTCTGCCTGGGTCAAAATGGAGCCTGGTCACAATGAAGCCCTGGCTGTAAAGGAGAGGCCCACATTCAAGGTTCCTCATTTCCAGCTGAGAAAAAGATGGAGAGGAGAGAGTGAAGTGATGCAGTGATATCTTTCTGCATCAACCTCTCCTGGAAGCCAACCCAGAACAGTGTTGAAGAGCAGGCAACTAGGGCACCAGGGCTGTGAGGAGCCAGAGCTCTGCATAGTGGGAAAGGGCCTCCTGAGGATACCCATCAGCATCAATGGAGCAGGGAACTAGGTCCCCAGAGACCAGAGTGCCAGGGCTGTACCACCAAGACCAACACCAGTTAGATCAGCATGCCATCCATGACCATGGTGCCTCTCCAAGGCCAAATCCATAGCATGGTGCTACTCAAGGCTACCCCCAGCAGGACTGGGCTGCCCAGCAACCAGCAGGAGCAGACATGCTGGATTGTGAAGCAGGCTTCTATTGCGACCACAGCCCAGACATTGGGAACATGGGCCAGAGAAGTCCATACTGTGAGTGACTGGCAGGCTCCTGACACCACCTCTTTGTTGCCTGTTGCTACCAATAACCTGTTCAATGAAGAGTCAGACTCCAGGAGTCAGTTTGCTGAGGATTCCAGTATTCCCACAACATCACACCTGCCTGCAGTAAATGTTTTGGAACCAGAACAGATAACAAAGGCAGCAATGGGGACTGCAGAAAAGACAGGGAAAGCAACAGAGCAAATGAAAGGAGTAGAGAAAATGAGACTGCTCCTGAATGAAAAGTTACCTGTCCAGGCTGACACTAAATTCAAGCTGGGAGATGTAACCATCAAAACTGAAAATCAAAGGAACCACTATGGTGAGATCCTACCAAATAGACAACAACTAGCTCCCAAATACGTAAAACCAAGTCAGCTCCTGGAGAAGGAAAACAGGAAATCTGAGTTGAAGTAGCAGTTGGAGGCATTGAGGACAGCATCTTTAATGAAGAAGAGCCAGGCCACAATCGTGGTGGAGAACATAGGAGGGCATGGGATGGTGGGGAGGGCCCGGGTCTTGGTGGTAGCAACATGGAGGTGGGATTGTGAGTTGTGCGTAGATCTGCAACCAGAAAGCCAGAGAGTCTATGCGAACTTGGACTTAGTACAGTGGTCCTAGCAGCGCAGGAATATGCGAACCACCCAAAGCAGCTTCCCAAATCTGAGGCTCCAGCAGCAGCAGAAACAGAGGTACTTGGAATTTCTACTACAAGGCAAGCCAGCCCCATCCTCCAAAGACCCAACTCCTACTTCCCTGGGCACCAAATTGAGGATTAATCCACAGTGGTTCCTAAACGATCAGACCAAAATAACTCTGGAATTGGTGGACTTCCAGTCAAGATGGAGGCATGGTTAAATATGGCTCACCTCCTCACACAACCACATCAAAATTACAACTGAAATAAAGAATGACCATCACTCAGAACCATCAGAAACTGAGTTGAATGGAAGTCTGACAACTATGAAATTAAACCACATCCATCCAGACCAGTAGGAGGGGAGCAGACATGGAACGGGCTGGTCCCACATCCATGTGTGGTAGATAAAAATTCGGGAGGGATATAGTGAAAGCGAGAAATCCCAGCCCCACACCAGTGTCCCCCCAGCCTAAGGTTCCAGTGCCAGGAAGATAAACCCCCATAACATCTGGCTGCAAAAACCAGTGGGGATTGAGTCGGTCAAAGAAACTTTTGGAGTCCCAGGCAGTTCCCCTTAAAGAAGCAAACACACAGACTCAAATTTACTCCTTCTGAGTTCCAGCACTAGGGTAGCAGCTTGAAAGGCACCAGTGGCAGATGGGGAGGAACTAAAGTGTCTGGCATCAAGGCAGGAGCCAGGGGACAACAGAAGAAGACATAGTCTGAGGTCTGTGCATGGCTTGCATTCTTGCCTCTATGTTGCCATCACTGAGGCCTGGGCTCTCGTTTTCATCTCCTGTCTTCTGCTGTCCATCATGTCCCAGACAGAAAGTTGGGCAGAAGCCATTGTCCCTTTACTGAGCCCTGCCCCCACAGAGCCGCAGAGCCTGCTGATGGGTGCCATATATGAAACTCCACCAACCTGGCTAACACTGTTTGCTCTGCCCTGCAGATCCCCTGAGACTCCATCACACCCAATTTACAGGGCCACCCAAACTGTTAACCATGAGTTTTCCATATGAATGACTTGTTTTGGCTCATGCTTCACAACTTCCTAAATCCTAATCAATCAAGCAACAGCTGGCTTCAGTAAGCCACCAGCCCCATACCTCTTGCAAGTAGCTGCAGGCCTGGCATTAGCAGCAGCCAGCCTAGATTCATAGCTTGGCCTTACCTGGGCACCTCAAACCCAGCACAAGTATCAGCCATCTATGATTGCTCTATAGCTCAGGCAGGGTGGCCCTGGAGCAGAACACATGTTGGGGCTAACCTTGGCCTGCACCACCCAGGAAACTCCTGAGGCTGTGCATGAAGTGAAAAGCTACAGACCATGTCAGAGCACCATCACCCTGCCTCTGCACAGTTAATCCTCCACAAAGGGCAAATGGTGGTGGTCAGTGGTCACAGCCAGTCCTTGCAGCTGACCGGCCTGGTTAAACCCCTCCTATTGACCTGCCAACAGCAATCAAAGCACAACTACAAGAGGAAGGTGTACTCAGCCCACATGACGGACACATCTTGAGTACCCAGCTTGGGTGGTAGGGGAGACTGTGCCACTGGACCCTATAGGACACCTACTACATTAGGCCAAGGTACCAAGACAGGGAGTCATAACAGCTCCGCCTAATACAAGAGAAAAGCAGTTAGTTACCTATAGAGGAGTTCCTATAAGACCATCAGCTGATTTCTCAAAAGAAACAGCAGGCTAGAAGAGATTGGCAAGAAATATTCAAAGTAATGGAAAGCAGGGACCTATAGCCAAGATTGCTCTACCCAGCAAAGATATCATTTAGAATTGAGGGGCACATAAAGAGCTTCCCAGACAAGAAAAAACTAAAGGAGTTCATCACCAAACCATTATTATATGAAATGTTAAAGGAACTTAAGAAAAAAAAGATCAACACTATGAACAATAAGTGGCAATAAATACATATATATCAACAATTGAATCTAAAAAAAACAAACTAAGCAAACAAGAAGAACAGAGACAGAATCCTGGATATGGAGAGCGTTTTGATGGTTGCCAGAAGGTAGGGGTATGTGGGCAAATGGGTGAAGAGGTGAGAGGATTAAGAAGTACAAATAGGTAGTTACAGAATAGCCATGGGGATGTAAAGCACCAAATAGGAAGTGGAGAAGCCGAAGAGCTTACATGCATAACGCATGGACATGAACAATGATGTGGGGGGATTGCACGAGTGAGTGAGGTGGCTGGGTGCAGGGGGGCAAACGGAAAAAATCAGAACAACTGTAATAGCATAATCAATGAAATGCAATTTTAAATTTTACAATTTAAATTTTAAATAAAAGATTATGAACAAAAATACCGATTAGTTTCCAACTGTTCCAGTCTCCACCTCCTAAAACTCCTTGTCTATATACAGTAGTCCTCCCCTTATCTATGGAGGATATGTTCCAGGACCCCCAGTGGATGCCTGAAACCATGGATAGTACCAAACCCTATAAATACTATGCTTTTTCCCTATGCATACATACCTATGATAAAGTTTAATTTATAAATTACGCACAATGAGAGATTAACAACAATAACTAATAAAATAGAATGGCTTCTCTTCAGCATATCTGAATTGCCGACATCACTACTCATGTGTTTTGGGGCCATGATTACGAAAAATAAGGGTTACTTGAACACAAGCACTGAGACACCACAACAGTGGATCTGAACTTAGATAGCTACTAAATTGTGGGGGGCTCTGCCTGTAGGGCACCCCGCCCCACTGGCCCCCACGGATGAGAATAAGTCTACCAAGACATGATCTGCTTGGGAAGAAAAGGTGGTTGATCTCTTAAAGAAGAAGGACCAAGAGCCTTTTCCTCAGTGGGCTTTTATTGGGTTCATTTGCACAAGAATACAGGTAAAGCCCATTAATCATAGTCAGGCAGTAAGGATTAAATAATAGATAACAAAGAACTCTGAGGGCCTATTTTGAGTCAGGGTCAGATAGCTAAAGAGCAATAAAACTTTTGAGGAACAAACTCACTTCTTGCTTGGAACCTTATTTAAGAGCATTCTAAACAAAGCAGGTTTCACAGGATTTTACATATTCTTTCTTAGGCCTGATCACCTGAGGAACCTGCCCTTTCCCGCACTGGGCTGCATCACCCTCTGTCATTGTTTCAGGCTTAGGTGGAGCAAGGGAAGTGAGGCAGCCAAGAGATTAGGAGACTTCTCCCAGACAGAATGAGGACTCAGGCTTTGTCAAAGCCAAAGGTCGAGGGTCCATCAACCCCTTTTGCTGTACCCCCCAAGTCCTTCCTTGGGGACCTCCCACATGATTGTGCCTGTCTTAGGTTGTTCCCCCCTTGGGGAATCTTACCCATCATTGGCTAACCGACCAAGCATTGGGGGCCAGTCATGGATGAAGTAAAAGAGCAGAAGCGGCGCTCCTGCCAGGGAGATAAGCTTTGGCTCCTTAGTGGCTTCTCGTCCAAAGGTCGCCCACTCAGCCTTAGCTGTGGGGGGGTTACAGCTTCTGAAACCAGGCAGGGTGATTCCCAACACTAAACAACTAGTGGGCAAGTGGTGTATGCACTGTAGATACACTGGATGAAAGGATGATTCACATCCCAGGTGGGACAAGCAGAATGGCAAAAGATTTCATCATGCTCTTCAGAATGGCATTCAATTTGAAATTTATGAATTGTTTATTTCTAGAATTTTCCATGTTTTCTGACAGCTGAAATCATGGAAAATGAAACTGCAGATAAGAGAACTACTGTCTCAATAATTGCTGAAAATAGGACTTCCTTCTCAAGAAGTAATTCTGAAAATGCCAAGTGACACACCAAGTGATACTTACATATGATCCCAAAGAAATGGTATATTTATCAAAACACAGACATGTTATGCATGCACTTTGTAAAAACTGGAAAAATGTACCTAGGTGAACGGGCACCTAGGTGCATTCACTTGGCTTCAGAAGGACCAACCCAGAGCTGACCTTGTTTATTCAGACAAAATATGCTACACCATGTTTTCTCTCACCATTCCATGATTTTTCTGCCCTCTATCCGTGAATAACTTTGGTGTATATTTTCTTTTCTCCTGGCTCCTCCACAGATTGTCATTAACATATCCAACTATTCATAGCTTTGCTGGACATTTTACATGAAAATGGTCTGGTTGGTTAGATAGGAGTTTAAAACACATGGGAATAGTGAATTCATGGGAAGGTTTTAAACTCACCACCCTGTGTATTGTAGAACACTTCATCACCACAGTTAAAATTCTAATAGCACCTAATTGAGGAAGAAAACAAATGTTCCTCCAATAACACAGAAGATAGCTATGTTATCATCTTCCTGGATTTGGGGATTTTTTTAAATTAATTTCAAATTTGCAGTGTTTTAAATTATTGAAATATATGAATTAGTTTAATTTTATTTTGTAAGATGTACTAATTCAGAAGCATGGTCTTTATGAGTCCTAAAGGAGTAAATGCTTTTTTAAATTATATTTACGTAGGCAGCTCTGTTCTGCCTTTGTACTCTTAGTATTGTTTCTTTCAGATCACTAAAAGCAATGTGCTTTTCACTGAATTTTTGAAAACCTGTTTATACTTTTAGGAAATGCCTGATGGTTACAGACAAAAGCCATGTAAATGCTAATATGCAAAAATGAACATTTATCTTAAGTATACCTAAGAATGTGAAAGATTTTATTTACTTTAAAGCAGTTGGTCATCCTTTAAAATCTTTTTAAAAATTTATCTGACATCGTTAAAGTGAGAGAAAATTTAAACAATTCAGTTTCTGCTTTCGATAGTAGGCATTTTATGCTAATCAAGTTAGCAAGTTGAGCCGCTATCAAGGGTTTGATAAGCTGAAAACAGTGAACCATTTTCTCCTGAAATCAAGCCTCCTAAGTAACTTTCTGGAGACAAGAGTTTGCTGATATGTGCAGCCTCAACAATGCTTCCCACTTCACTCCCTCTGCAAGTGAGTGCCCTGACCTCCATAAACAACCACCATGTACTCAACTGGATAAATGTCATATATGTGCCATATGGAAGGCTACACAGTGTGAAGACTTAAAATGTACAGGTACTGGCTGGTGGGAGGGCATCTAAACTCAGCCTCACCAGTTTCCAATTTCCTACAAGGAAATCACTGGAATCTTCTGGATTCTTAGACTTTGGTTCTCACTGTTGGATCTAGTAGGAGTTTGTGTTTTGAGAGAACATCTTTTTAAAAGTTGTTTAAAGTGTTAATAATTATATAATTGATTAAATTTTCACAGCCCATCTGAATCATGGTGTTGGACAATTTGATACATAGCTAAATAGGCCGATTTGCAATGCTTGGTTATTTGGGGTAGCACAAATGCAGTGCTGAGTCTGAGTAGAGGGTGTGTGCATAGAGCATATAATCTACCTTTCTTGGTTTGGTAGTTATGAAAATTGTGGCTACAATCACAGGGCTTTGAGAGTCAAGAGTTGGAACTTAAAACTGGTCAGTTTCCTTCTAGCTGCTTTTTGCAGCAGGACTTCATTCATGCTCAAAACAGTGCTGTTTAAAATATGCTTTGTGCCTAGAAGTTATGGGGAGCAAAATGTGGTGTGAAAGGCGCTTTTGTATTTTTCATCTGACTTCGATTAACTTGAAAGAAAATACAAACTACATGCTTATATCCACATGCCTCCTGACTTTGTGGAATATTGAAGCATGGATTTACAAAAATATTAAAGATACAGAAAAAAGTATAGAATGGTAGTTCCTATGATGTTATTTTTAAAAATAATTATTACCCTTGACACTCACATATGCTGTCTTCAAAGTGCTTGGCAAATATTAATTAACGTTTTAGAACTTTAAAGGAACTCAGATCAGCTTGCTGTTTTAGAGAGAGTGTCCCATTGAAGTCAGGTGGTATAATATTGAGCTATAATAGAATTATTAAAAGATTCTTAGTAGGATGCCTGGGCTTCAAAGAACAGAGATCAAAGTGGAGTGAGACAGTGTACATCTAAGAAAGTTATTTGGTTTATGCTAAAGAAAAACTGAATTTATTGTCTTGACCAAATAAATTAATGCCCATTTAAAATCACTCAATGGTAAGAAATGGACTGGGTTTAATTTTATTTCTGCACTGTTCAGGAAACTGTAGAGTGGCACTTGATGTGATACCTACATTGAAAATTTGTAGATTTTGGTCCATGTAGACATATTGAAGAATTAATTTTTCATACAAGAAAAGTAACAAAAAATAAGCCCATATTAACCCATTCTAATAAAAATAAATGTCCTAAAATGGTTAGCGTTAAAAAATATTTTCAAAACAGTGAATACAACTATTAATAGTTATGATAAATTCTACCAGATTCAGAATTTAGAACATCCTGTTATTTTAAAATAACTTAATTCCTATATTGAACTTCTTAAAGATTTGCTTTTACTGAAGGTTTCACCTTGAGGATGATTGTTCCAATATGTCACACATTAGTTCCTGATTACTTGCTTCCCAAACTGTTTACAGTCCCATTCCTACCTGCCCCACCACACACGCACACACACATGTGCAAGTGCCCACTCCACAGGCAGCTATCAGCAGAGAGTTAATATTTAACTGTGGAGATGAGGAAGTGCTCTGTGGGTAAATCCAAAACCCTGCACACCAGTAATTCATCTTAATCCTATCTGTGTAATGAGGGCAACTGATAGGATGTATTATAAAAAATGATTCATATAAATGTAAGAATCATACAAACAAAACAATTACTCATGAGAGGGTAGTGCCAGGGATGTCTAAAGTAGCCCTTACTTACCTGAGCCTCAGTTTTCTTATTTGTAATATGATCTCAGTTTAAAACAAAACAAAACAAAAACTAGCTCAATTCTTGTCACATAATATGTTTTTCATAAATGCTTACTCCCTGCCCTCAAAGTGAAATTCCTTGCCATTTTTTATTTTAGGAGACAGAGAGCAGAGCTAATTTTGTTTAGTTCCTGGTTGTTTCATGCCTGAGATCATTTGCATGGACTGTTTCTCTCCTAGAAAAGTCTCATCCTGCCTTCACTGGTTTTCGAACTTCTGTTTAGTCTTCAAAGTCCTGTTCAGTTATCAGATCCACCTTGAAGCTGTCATGACCTCCTTTCAGACAAAATCCATCTATCCTTTTCCTGTATTTTGAATCTTTATATATTTCTGTGCTTAGTTGTATTATAATGATGTGTTATCTTTAATCTGTCTACCTTCTCCATCCAGTTGGTTGGTAGCTCATCAGTGCCGAATTGCTTCAGGTTCATCTCTGTTCTTTATTCTCTGGTATATAAACGTTAAGCAATACATTTTTGTTGAGATGAAGTGAAAGAGCTCATCATAATCACTAAAAATTCTTTATGATTCAGTTTAAAATGCAATGTAGCAACTTTTCTTTTTTTCTGTGCTCTATTTTTAATGGGTCAGCTTCCCAGGGTGGGGAATTAATTTCTTTAGAAGGATAAACCTAGAAGAAAGCTGGCATACATATAGCCACTTTACTCCATACTGAAAATTGGTCTCTGGAAAAATGATGTTTTAGGGCCTGGAGTGTAGGCTATACTCTGGGTTTCGGTTGATTACATTTACTTTGCAAAGGATCTGAATTGACTTGTAAGGAGCACAGTCTGGAACAATGGTGGGAGGGACTTCTGACTATTGCCTCTGTGCTCTCCGTGTCTACAGATAGAGAGAATCTCCTCCAGTCATTGTCAGTTTTCTGTGGAAGCTTCCCCTCATTTTTTCTACAGTCAGCATTACTGCTTCACTAGGTTATTAGCAGTAATAAGCTGACCATGATGTAAGATCCTTCTGTCTCTTCTATCTGTGGTTCTCTAACCTGGCTGCATATTTTAATCACCTGGGGGAGCTTTTATAAACATGCCAGTGCTCAGGCCCTATCTCCAGAGATTCTGATCTAATCATTGTGCTGCAGGGCTCCAGGCATCAGTAGTTTTTAAAAGTTCAAGGGATTCTAGTGAACTGCAAGGGCTGCGATCTCGTGTTCTGCCTGACACTCAGCAAGCGCTAGAATCCCCAGAAAAGAGAGTTCGTTTAGCTCCAACCCCAGGCAGCAACTTGTTCTCAGCAGTTCGAGTTATCCCCCCCGTCACTGATCATGAAATTTGGAGAAAATGAAAGTAAGCTTATCTGGAAGAAGATTGGAGTCTGATTTCATGACATGAAAACTGGGACTAAATTGCTCATATTCATACTGCTTTTAAGACACTTTGTAAATCAGAAATAAATTGAGTAATAAAACTTTAATGAGAAACAAGTGTCTGTGCTTACAGAATGTGATTGAAGACAAAGAATTACATTTCCCAGGATTCATCTGTTGATATCCCATCATACACTGTAAGTGGTTACTATATATATATATTTTGCATATATGAAAAGTAAATGTAGTTCTTAACATTTAAATTTATTGGGGAAAGTATATATTTTAACTAGAGGTAGTCATATTTTTAATGTTTTTGAAATGGCCTGGGAGAATTATCTTACGTTGCAGAGGAAATTTTTAGTAGGAATTCTAGGCATAATTTAAATAAAACAGTATTTGTAAAAAAACATACATTTTTCCCTTGGCATAAATAAATGTTGTAAAGGTTTAAATGGAAAACAATAATTTATCACATGAAGACATTTCCACTACTTGTTACCTAATGGCTTAAATGAAGAGCAATGAGTTGTATTTTTTACATTTTCTTTTTAACCAAGATTCTTATGAAATCTGTGTGTCCTTGGTTGTATTCTAATCATTTCTTTCTATCTAAAATGCACCTTATCACCTATTTGCTTCTTCCAATTACAGTCCAGCCCAACTGTTAGTTTCAGGTCTCTAGAAAGCCCTTGTCTTGCAGCAGCAGGCACTTCGCAAAGCAGCAGATGGAATGGTTGTCGTCTTCTGGCTGTCAAGCATGATAGAACCACAGTTGAAGTTGCCTGGTTAGAACATCTCCATTTATTTTTAAGTGCTGTTTCTTGCTAAACATCCAACAGAAATTATGTCTATAGAAGAGAAAGCTAATTATAAATTAATAAGGAAAAGATTCTTCATATATTTCTTTTTTAAAAGTGTAACATGTTTATTTGCTTTAGAATGTCATGGACTAATGAAATCCATTCATGGCTATTGTGAGGAATAAAATTATTTTGATTTTGGGCTTCTTTGCATTTCAGAGTGAACATTCTCATACTGACATCAGTAATCAAAACATATGGCTTCGTAGTAAAAGATAATTCTGGTCAATATAAGCAGAAACATAATTAGGTAATGTAAAGGGATCTTCACTATAATAGAAAATAAACAGATTTGTAGTAATATTTCCTAGTTCTGTGAAAAACAAAAGTCCTAAGGGCAGGGGCTTCTTTACCATCTGCGGCAATAAGCACTTTTTCCTTGTGGTTATATGAGATTACCAAATGCTGGTAGAAAGAGTAGACTAAGAGGCTGGTGATAATTTGAATACGGTGTTGGTACTGTGGCCCAGGGAGCAGCAGCCCCTTAACTACACTGCCAGGTTCATTACTCTCTGCACTTGCCTCTTCTTTACTGAAGTTGGGCTTCTGTCTTTGGTTCTCTAGGCTATCAGTCTCCTTCTTTCTGCTCTTCTGTTTCTTGAGTTTGACATGCTTGTGAGCATTTACTAGGAAAATGACATATACTTTAAGAAGTATTTCCAGGGTACCTCGGGTTGTTGAAAGGAAACATCTAAAAATACACACATTTACTCTCATTCTTGTTTAACATCTATTATTATTTATCTTTCCTTAGTGGGTATTAAAATGAAACACTTTTAGCTCTAGATAAGACTTCAGAGATATATTTAGTGAAAGGGTATCACAACTGGAAAAGGTGCAAAGGAAAAACATGGTACTATTTGTTCTTGCATAAAGCTGAACTCATTTTTATGAATCAAATCTGGGTTATAAAGCATCAATTCTGCATACTGTCTTTAAAGAGAATAAAATTGGATTGAAGATTCTTACCTTGCAGGGATTTGAGAAGGATTGGAAATAAACCAATAGTGTATAAAAGCCTGCATAGAATAGAAACCAGTGACAGTCATTGTTGTCACTGTTGTTATCACTGTTTTCTCTTTTGCAGACCATCCACCTCTCCACTCCCCACCCCAGGTTACTTGTAGCCTGCATACGGAGGACCTTCCTCTGTATTCCCTCCTGAAGCACCCTCTGGAATCTGGCTCTTCCTGGAGACTTGGTACTCTCTGCATTTGCAAACTGCCCTCTCATCATTCAGGTCTCAGAGCATTAGATTTTAATTAGGACAAAAGCCTCATCAAAAGCATACAGGGAGTAGGCCCTGGTGGCAGAGGTGCCTTCATCAGCAGCACCAAAATTACCTGCAAGGGAAAAAAAAAGAATCACAACCTCCAGTGAATATAACTTAACATTCCGTAGTGTGTCCATTTGTTAGAATAGGGCATTTATTATTATCATCATCACCATCACCATCATCATCATCAGGTACTGCCTGAGCAGAGTCTTGAAGATGAATTCTGTTTGACAGGTAGATCAAGGGAGGGTACCATAGGAAACAACAGTTGCCAAGGGCTAGATAATTAGCATTCTAAGGGAATGACACTTAGAAGTGGTGGAAATATTTGGGAGCCCTTGGTTTTGGATTATTTGGGGGATTCCCCTGCATTGTATACTGTATATCTGAGTTTGGTGGTATTGGCTCACAGGAAACCATCTAGCCTGATAATAAAAATGTTTTACATTTTAATTATATGTTTAGACAACATTCCAAAGATTACTGAAAAACAAGAAAACACTCATTCATAGTCTTGCCATGAATCAGCATGGTGGTTCATTCCTTCAAGTTCAGGATACTTCCTCTTAGATGGAATCTTTTGGAATTGTAAAGCAGAATGGTCATTTAGAATAATGTATCAGGGGCAGGAAAAATGGTAGGAACACAGTGCAACTGGGGATGTATCTGACATGCTAGGGATATGGTGAGGAGATGAATCTAGCCCCAAAGAGAGAGCCACATTTGCAAGTAAAGAATAAAGCTGGTGGGCCTGGAAATTAGTATGAGGCACAGATAGAGTACAGGCTCTTTGGGAAGAGATGCTGAACTCTAACATTTACTAGCATTGTGATTGTAAACTAATCATTGAACCTTTTCTGAGGTTGTTTCCTCGTGTACATAATGGAGATAATTTTACTCCACCACTCTTCAGTTTGGAGTTTGGATTTAATAAAAGAATAGAAGCAAAGTGCTTGACACTTAATAGATTCTAAATTCATTCTCCGTTTGGTTTAGACTTGCAGGGCTGTCAACTCATTTTCACCAGTGACCACATCAGCCTCACAGTTGCCTTCAAAGGGCTAAATGTAATTTTAGGACTGTGTAAATGTAACTACTCCTAAACTAGGGGCAAGGAGCTTGGTGCTGCCACTGGGTAGAAACAAGATGCTGGGCCAAATAAAATAAGGTGGAGACCCAGGTTTGGCCCATGGGCCTTGTGTTTGCCACCTGTGTTACTAGCATATGAATTCAATGGTAGATTCAGCTGTCATAAAAAATTTATTTAAGATGTGTACTGTGCCAGATCTTTAAGGGTGGTGGTTATCCAGTGAGGAAAGAGGTCCCCTTGTGTGTCTGGGCTTTGGGAAACAGTGTATATTAATAATAAGTCACTCAGCTCCTCCAATGACTCACGATAGACTCACGTTCTCTACATTTTCACACATGAAAAGGTATCCCACCAGCAGAATGCTGTGGTCTTTGTCCAGAGGCAGTTATGGGGTTGCATAGATCTATCCACAGTCTCTCACAGCTTTGGCCCCTCTGAAGCCAAGAGCAAACTTTTTTTTAGGTGACTAGCTAGGATTGGGGGTAGGAGGCAGGGCATTCCATGACCATGAAGTCTGGAGAAAGTAGAATGACTCATACTAAAAAAAAAAATAATGATCTGGTTGTAAAATAAGCATTTTAATTTAATACAGGACATATTTGAAGGGCTTAAGAACTAAAATCTTTAGGAAAAAAAGCCAGTTATCAATCCAAGCCAATGCTTTTATACTGACAGAGACTGAAAGCTATAGTGATCTTCAAAAGGATAATTGAATCATGACCTTAAACAAGTGGAGTTTTAAAAAATAATTGCATTAGCCCTGACCAGTGTGGCTCAGCTGGTTGGGCTTCATCCCACAAAGTGAAAAGTCACTGGTTCGATTCCTGGCCACGGTACATGCCTGGGTTGTAGGTTCAGTTTCCAGTTGGGGTGGGTACCAGAGGCAACTGATTGATGTTTCTGTCACATCAGTGGTTCTCTCCTCTTTCTCCTTCCTTTCCCCTCTCTCTAAAAGTAAATAAATAAAATCTTTAAAAATAGCATTAGATAAAATCCTAGGAATATGGAATTAAAATGAATGTGAGGGAGCAAAATAAATATTCATACTTTGTATGGAATGTTCTAAAGTTGAGTTCAATTTATAGGTATATGGAAAATGGGTTAAGCAAGAAAGAATTTATCCTTCGTTTCTCAAACTGATTTTACATGGTGGAAATACTCTTTTTTCCTCTTTACACTTAATTTCCTTTAAAGGTTTAATATAGTTCAAGAAGTTTTCACAAGGGAAGTGGGGACTGTATTTTGCTTTCTTAACGAAGATCCAGCACAGCCTTCCTTCAGAACACTTTGATCACATAAGGCAAATGAACTGTACCAGTGCACCAAGGTACAATTTAGTATTCAAGGATCATCAATCTTCAAGTAAATCAATGCTACAGATTCTTTAAATTAAAGTTCCAGATGGTGGCTTTAGACTAGGATTAAATCAAGATCTCTCTAATCAGGAGTCTACATTTTTTAAATATTTTCCCTTTTCCAGAATTCTCTGTCTCAGTGCAAGTTACCTCTGTCCATCCAGAACAAACTAGAAAACCAGGTTTTTAATTAGTTTCTTCATTTTCTTAGGCCCTCAATTCCTCAAACAAGTTCTCTCTGTCTGCCTTCCAAATCTGTGTTGAATCTGTGTACTTTTCTCTTCTAATCCAAGCTGCCACCATCTCAGCCTAGACAGCCTCGGTGGCCCCTAGCTGGTCTTTGCATTCATTCTGTCCCCTCCTGTCTCTTTACCACTAAGTAACAGCCAGAGCGATTTTGTCAAACTGGAGTCTTACATTGTTGATTCCTTATGGCCCTTTGGCAGCTTCCCTTTGATTCTGGTTTAAAAAAAAAAAAAAATCCTGAATCCTTACAATGCTCTCATTTAGCAAATACTGATTAACCTTTCTGCTATAAACCTTTTATCACATTGTGTCCTGGGAATGCAGAAATAAATGAGACTTGCCTCCTACCCTCAAGGAGCCCTGTCCCCCAGTCTAGCCAAACAGTGCATGAATTAAGTTTACTTATTCATTCATTAATATTCACAGAACTACTATAATTTATCAGCAGAAGCTATGCCAGAATGAATTTAGGTGTCTGTTGGGCCTTTAGTGAAATGGATGACTTGAACAAATGTGGTCTCCATGCTATCATATGATCTGGTCAGCCAAAATCCAGAGCACACAGTGTTAATAATTAAACTTATGTCAGTATCTTTCTATGATAACATTGCATAGCAAACAAATTATTTTAAACCCAAAGGAATTCATCAGTAAATGTTTATTTGCTTGCACACTGACGTGGACAGCTAAATAGCTCTGTTAATTTTGGTTGAGCTTGCTGTGTGTCCGGGTTGGCTGGACACACAGCCAACCCAGCTGCCTTGGCTGGGATGACCAGGGAGTCTTTGCCCTGCCATATGCATCTTATTTTTCAGCAGCTTGAGTATTTTCTTGGAGTGATGGTTGAGACTCGAGAGAGCAGGCAAGCCCAGGCTCATGAGTGCTTTTTTAAAGTCTGCTTGCATGACACCTTGCCAAGGTCACAAATTGATTAAAGCAAATCACACTTCTAACTACAGAGTCAGAATGGATACTGCAGAGTTACATGACCAGAACATGGACATAGGGAGAATTGAGGCCATAATTTTAATCCATCACAATGCTATGTTTTCTTATTATAGTTTGTGCATTATATAGTCTGTGCTTGATCCATAGGACTTACCAAAGTGTAAATATATAATGTGGTAAGCATTTACCTCTCCCCTAGTGCCCAATTTAGGAAATGTAGTATGGACAGAGACCCTGTCTTCAGCGCAATGCTTGGCATGTAAAGATGCCCAACAAATGTTAAACTAATGAAATTATTAGTAGATTGGTAACCTTGAGCTGTTTACTTGAGGTAATTAAACTTTCTCAGCCTCAGCTTAATAATTTATAAGTAGGGGATAATGATACCTATGACTTTAATGCATGGGGGAGCGATGTAAAAGTACAGGCTGTTTGCTCAAAAAAAGAGAGTTGCTTGTCTTCTCCCACCTTCTCTTCTCACTGGGTTTGTGTGAACTTGGGTAAGTAGTAAATGGTTTGATCTTGGCCTGTCTAGACAAGAAGTTGTAGTTTAGACATACCCGTATTAAAAATATCTCCCTTATCTTCTAACTAAAAACTAATTTTGTATAATATTCATCTTCTAAAAAATGTAGGCCCCCTTGAAGTCCTAAGTCTATTAACTGTTTACAATTTGTCTTAAATTCCTATAATGAAGGGCTGGATTTCTTCTTTCTCTTTTCTATAGGAAACATAGGCAAAGAGGAAAAGGGTGTTTAGAATGGGCAGAGAAGTGTGAGTGGGGAAATGGGGCTCTCTGAAGGAGAACAAGCCTGGCAAGTCCCACAGTGTATGGGGGGAGGGCCCTTGGACAGGTGGGAAGTGTGAGGTCTTCCAGCAGGAAGGACAGGGACTGCTGGGGAAGGCAGGGAATACGGACTTAACCCTTCTGTCCAGTTCCTCTTTGCTTCAGTGGTCGCAACCTGGGGATTGTTTCTGATGCCTGATACCGATATTCGGTTGTGTTTTTTAATATTCCTAAACTAAAATATATAATTTCTATTTAGTTATATATATTTACAGACATAGTTTTATTATATTTAGTTTATATATAGTTATATATAATTATATAACTAAAATAATTATATATATAATTTTACTCCTTCCTTGCAGCCTCCCAGATGTAGGGCAGACACACATCTGGCTTCTATCAGTTAGGGAGTAGCTTTAAGCACATCCTGTCAAATTGTCTGTTCCCAAAAGCAATACCAACACATTCAGTGAATGTTATTTTTTCCCCACAGTTATGTTCTTGATTGGACCACAAATTTTTCCATAATACTGTATTTGAAAAATAGGACATTCTAGCTCTTTATACATAATCAGCTCCCTACCTCCAGCCTTTTTTAGAAAATGTTTTCTTTTTTTAATGAAGTGTTAAGTAGATTGTATTATGGCTCTGGAAAAACACATTGAGTATTAATTATACCATTTTTTAGTTACTGTGATTAAGTTCTTCTCATTCTTTCTGTCTGTGAACTAATTATGGCTGGTATATCTAACTACCTCCTATCCCCCACATGTCTGGGACATGCTGGATAGGCTGTCAGAATAATTTAAATTAATTATTCACAAAATGAAATCATGTTATTCAGTTAACATGAATTTAAAGTTAGTTAAGTAATTTGAAAAATTCTAGACTTTGGACTTTTCTTAATTATAATACTGAAGATTTGAGATATAAAAAGGTTTTCATTCTTCTTTTAGAAAAATGTTATAAATAGGCCCAGCATTTTTTCAGGACATTTTATTGAAAATATTTTTCAAAATTTAACATTTACTGCTAACAGCTATAATATTTTTTCTGTTTTCCAATTGTAACTTAATTCATGGTTAGGCTGTAGTTTGCAAAAACTTTGTTTGAGGTGTATGTGGAGAGGAGGCGTGTTTAACCAGTGACCTGATGGGGGCACAAGATTCACTAGATACATGGAAAACAGGTCAGTGTGGTACCTCCTCCAGCACTCACCTCTCCCCAGGACAAGATTGTACGGGGTCTGGTTCAACACAACCCTCATAACCTCCTGCCCTCCCCCAAGAAGCATGTACCACATCCTGCACGTGGATGCATGAATGACTAGTTCCACACTTAGGAAACACTGAATTTTTGTTTCTGGCAAATGAAATTGATATTAGTTATATTTAAGTGTGCATGCTTCCTTATCTGTACCTTGGTAGCATTAACTAAATGATTTGTCTTTATCTTTAGTTCATTTTGTGTAAATTATATTTATTAGTATTTTTATTAGAAACATAAAGAGGAAAACAAAAGTAATATATAATTTCATCATCCGATTATTTAAAAAAAATAATACACCATTATTTAAAATGACAAACCACTCATGTATCCTTCAAGAAATAATATATATATATATAGACCCCAGGATATATGTGTACATGCACACTTTTTCAGTTACACAACATTCTATCATTCTACATAGTATCATTATTCTTGTGCCTTAATCATTTGTAAGGATGACAAACTACTTCATTGTAAAACTATATAATAACTTATAACTTAGCCAGTCGTGTTGCTCAACAGTCACGGTTGTTTCCAGGTCACTGGCTATTAAAAAAGTGTTGCAGTAAATATCCTTGGACATAAAATTTTGTACTTTTACAGATATACTCATGAAATAAGTTCCTAGCCAATAATTGTTGGCTTAAAAGAGCATGTAAAGCAATGAACTACACACTACAAGGTGACAGTTTGTTATTGTTTAAGTGCATCTGAGTGGCAGAAATTGACCAATAGTGTTATTAGTGTAAAAATAAAACTACTTAGCGTCACTGGGATGTGTGGTGGACTGTAAATATGGTGGTAATTGCCTATAATTAACTCCCCTTAACTTTAGACTTTACCTGACTTTATATTTTTGTCAGAATTTTTCCTCTGTTGTTTCACAAGCAGTCAGTAAACATTCTTGGGGGTCACTTTAGATCAAAGGCCATGAAAAAAAGGGACTCACCACAAACTTCCTGTACTATACATCTTCCAAGTGGGATGCGCTAAGAATGCTGTGTTGTAATGTTCAGAAACAAGCTTGCATTTTCAATTAATGAGTGTCTTTTCCCTCCCTCAGGTGGAAGGGAAGATTTTGGAAAAGTAAAACACCGAAGAGGCATGGTGTTGCTCCTGTAACTTGGAACTGGAGAGGAGGCAAGATGCTGGCATAGCTGTTGAACTGAGAACCTGCTATGCCAACATATTGCCATCTCTCTTGTCTGACAGCAGTCATGGCCACCTGCATGCCGTTCCTCCGTGTATTGCTATGGATGAGTGCCCTTCCTTGGATGTGGGTTTCCGTGACATTTTTGCTTTGCTCCCCTCCCTGACCTCTCTCCCTTCATATGCCGAGTCACTTCATTTAGCCACACTTGTCTTTCTGGCCATTCCTTGAATACACCTGCAGTGTTTCTGTCCCTTAGCTTGCTTGCTCTTTCTCCTCATTGGGGTCTCAGTGAGGACATCACCTCTTTGGAGAACCCTTCCTTAACCACACTGTCTAAAACAGCTGTCACATACCCCAGTCACCCTTCACACCCATCCCTTGCTTTATTTTTCAAAAATTGGTCACTACCTCAAACACATTTGTTGACTTGTTTAGTGTCTTTACCTCCCACATTAGAATGTAAGCTCCTTGAGGGTTAGGGACCTTGTTTGTCTTGTTCAACCACTGTATCCTCAGAGCCGGACACATAGTAGTCCCTCAATATATATTTTTGAAACTCCACTCTGACTTTTATCATGCAACAGAGATGTCAAATAACTACATTTTTCCCATTACAAATGGTTTTGGTGAAATCCTGACTTATGGTGAAACCATAAAGAAATAAGCAGATTTTAATTCTATAAACCTAACCGCTTATAGCAATCACAAAATATATACCATTGGGTCCACAGATTCACAGAAGTCAGCATATCATAGGGGGAAAGGAATGGGCTTCAAAATAAAGCTTACATAAATAAATCTCACCCTGGTGTTGCCTACCTGTATTCTTGGACAAGTCAATTAACCTTTGAGCCACAGTTTTCTCAGTTGTGAAAGGAGGATGACACTAACCCATCAGGATCCTTGAGACAAAGAAATAAGATATTTTAGCCAGATGATTCTTACTTCATTACTAAAATGTTATCTATAAAATCCCTGATGTGTATGTAGTAGTACACACTCAACAAATTATAATTATTTTACTACCATGAAAAAAGTGAATTGTTCTTTAGTTCAAAACAGGTAATCTAACAGGAAATGTGTGGAAGTGCCATGCCAGAACTATCGTGCACGTGGAATTCTGTGTTCAGACAGAGAGCTTGAGAGGCCGAGGAGTTAATTGGCCATCATCTCAAATTCTTGAATCCTGGTTGGTTCTCACTTCTCCACCATCTTTTTTTTCAGAAATACTTATTGTCTATAGACCTCTTTTAAAAGCAACTTTTACAGATTTACTTTACAGAGTAAGAACATTTCATAAATACTATTTGATGGTCATGTTTTTAAGAATTGGAGCATCAGGAAAAAGTTTTGCTTTAATAAACTAAATTTTATTTTACCTTTGATGTTTTTCTGAGAAACAAAATAACAATCACTATTCATGACTCATTATTTATTGTTACTCATGGTATTATGACTATAACATCCAGAAAGTGTTCATTATATCTTATGTCATGCCCTCCAGGGTATATTAATCTGAGCTGTTGGATTAACAAAAAATATGTAGCGCAGAAGTATGGCAATTTTAGTTTCATAAAGGTCTGTTTATACCTGAGAATGCTTAGTTTAGAGACATCATTTAAAACTCACTCTGACTATGGAAATTTGGGACAGGCTGGGCGGAGAGGAGTGAAGGGGGGAAAATGGGACAACTATAACAGCATAAACAATAAATAAATGAATAAATAAATAAATAAATGAAATCAAACTCAATGTGATAATTAAGTACCTTAAGGAATACTATGCTACCTTTCTAATGTGAAGTATATACAGATTTATTGTCTCATCTTGAAGATTCATGTATTCATCACTTTGGTTCTTTCAGTTCTTGAAGTTACCAGCCAGAAATAAATACACAGAATACCAGCCCTGGTGGACCATTACATAAGCTAATATTGCTTGCAAAAACTTTTAAGGATCCATACAATGGCTGTAGCTGAAAATTGGAATCCACATTGCTTTATTCTCTGTCTGCTAGTAGAAAAATAACTTGTGCCAAATCCATAGGCCAGGACATCAAGCCTATTATAAGCATTGCTGTTACTTTTTAAACCTATAACTTTGTTCTAAAAACTTGTTTCATGAGTTTGTTTGGGCTTCTTTTGCCTTTTTCAGAGTTTCGTTTCCCCTCGTCCACATTAACTGACGTGTAGACCCACTGCCCCTTGAGTTCAATACAGTCGATGAACTGGATCTCTAATGGAAGTGAACACTGAGCTCACTTACTGTAGATCTGTCCTCCATGTCTTCATGTGTTTCACTGTAATTTGCTAAATACCTGAAGCTTCCTTTTTGATTTCGCGTGATCATGGTGGAAGAAAAAACAAAACATAGGACATAGGAACAGCAAAGCGAGAGTCTAAGAAATTAATATTTTAAACTGTCCACTAACTTCTCTATGTCAGTTTTTAAACTGGTTTTTAAACTTGTGTTGCATTGTCAGTCACCTGGAGAGCCTGTTAAAAAATGCAGACCCCGAACCATCCATTGAGATTCAAGAATCTTTACTTTTAACAAGCACCTGTTTTGATGCAATTTGACAATGGACTACATTCAGAGAACACATGCCTTAGCTAAGTCAGAGGACAGGTTTTTAAAAATCTTAAGCAGTTCCTGATATGGAACTTGGGCATGGTCTTGAAAGCAGCCTGCTTTCCCACTGCATCTGTGCTTATGGAAAACTGGAGCAGTGTTGTGTAACTGTGCTTTATACTCTGAGGTTTCTTATATAAACAACCCACGTAACTACAACAGGAGCACCATGGGCTGCCAATGTGCTTCTGCAGAGTTGGTTTTCACTTCAATCATCTCCTCTCCACTGGTTCACATTACAGTTTCCAAGATGTTTTATTTTCTTTTCTGATTAACTTGATATTGACCCAAATTCTTTACTTCTAAATACACATTCTTCTCTAGGATTTCTGTCAAATTGTAAATGATAGATGAGCTCGTTGAGGCTCGAGACTAGGTCTAATTATGCAGAAGGAGAATTTTCTACATTTATAGGACTCCTACGGTGGTAAATCGTTCTGTAAACTAATGGATCACATTTTAATTGATCTATTTCATAAGTTTAGATTTTTGTGGATTTCTAAAAATTAGGACATCTTTTCCTTTATGAGACAGTATGGTGTGGTGGAAAGAGCTTCAAAGTGAAATGCATAAAAGATCTAGGCTCTAGTCCCAGTTCTGTCATATTCTAATTCTGTACATGACTTTGGGCTGATCATTTAGTCTGTTTCCTTATTTGTTGGAGGTAATAGTAAGAGAGACTATGATATATTAGAAAGAAAAGAGGGGAAAGCAAAATACAGCTATGGAAACTAAGCATGCAGGCAAACTGGAAGGTCATATACAAAAAAAATAATTGGAGATTTTTAGTAGTGATTTTATTTAAAATTATTTTCAGTGTTTTACTGCTTTGTGCTGTTGCATAATTTAAATGTGAAGAAAAGTAATGAGTTCTGGGTAAAGGCAGAAATTTGTTTTTATCCAGCCTGAACCACCTATTTGCTAATTCCAGTCAAAGGAGAAAAAATGTGATCTTTTAGTTAGTTTTATCTTGAGGAAAGGTGTTTCAGGATAGTTAGGGTATAATCCCAGCAGTGGAATTGCCAGGTCAAAAGGCTGTTCCATTTTTAGTTTTTTATGGAAATTCCATCCTGTTTTCCACAGTGGTTGTACCTGTCTACATTCTCCTCAGTAGTGCACTGGGGTTCCCTTTTCTCCACAACCTCGCCAGCACTTGTTTATTGATTTGGTTATGATGGCCATTCTGACCAGTGTGTGAAGTGGTATCTCATGGTGGTTTTAATTTGCATCTCTCTGATGGCTAGTGATGCTGAGCATCTTTTCATATGTCTCTGGGCCCTCTGTATGTCCTCCTTGGAGAAATGTCTGTTCAGGTCCTTTGCCCATTTTTTAATTGTATTGTTTGTCTTCCTGGAGTGGAGTCATGTGACTTCTTTATATATTTTGGAGATCAAACCCTTGTCCCAGGTATCATTGGCAAATATATTACAATAGCCAAGTGCTGGAAGCAACCTAAGTGCCCATTAGTAAATGAGTGAATCAAGAAACTACGGTACATTTACACAATGGAATATTACGCAGCAGAAAGAAGGAGCTCCTACCCTTCACAATAGCATGGATGGAACTGGAGAGCATTATGCCAAGTGAAATAAGCCAGGCAATGAAAGACAAATACCATATGATCTCACCTGTAAGTGGAACCTAATCAACAAAACAAAAAAGCAAGCAAACTATAACCATAGACACTGAAATGAACAAACTGACAGTAACCAGAAGGGAGAGGGGTGGGGAATAACAGGAGAAAGAAGGGGAAGGGTTGTCAAGAAAAATGTATAAAGGACCCATGGACAAAGCCAAAGGGGGGTAGGATTGAGGGTAGGAGGTGGGGGTGGTAGGGATGGGGGAAAGTGGTGGCAAAAAATGGAGACAACTGTACTTGAATGACAATTTTTAAACTTTAAGTAAAATGTTAATAAATTTATGGTAAGTGAAAAAATGTGCTAAAAATTATAAAGTCTTGCCCAAATAGCCAGACTTTAGGAAGCAGAAGTTGGGTGAGCAAGGTGCTGCTGTTGAGTGGCAGGGGAAAGCTTTGTGGATTGTGTTAGATATTTCCTAAAGTTTCTTTAATGTCTCATTCAAATCGAGAGGTTTGTACAGTGTATTATACTTAGGTGATGAAAGTTTTAAAATGTTTTAAGTGAGGATTAATAGATTTTATCCATGCATTGCATATACGGTCATGTATTTAATTGCTCTCAAGAAATACTAGTATTTCCAAATCTCTTTACATTTTATGTCTTGGAAAGCAAAGTTCAGCTGGTAAATAATGAAGCCCATTTATAAGTTGATTAACCAATCTAAGCCAGTATTTGAGGATAGGTATGTGTCCTTTTTTGGAGATCAGAGGGTCCTCAGTGCCAAACTGTGGACTTTCTGTTGACAATGCAGGCACATAACCCATTCGTATGCAACAGAATCAGATTCTCTCAAGTAGTCTAAAGAATCTTCAGAGTCTCAGCTTATATCGAAAGAACAGTGGGAGCATATGCCTATGTAATACCAGGACTAAAGCAACTTAGAAAAATATCAGCAAAGATAATTTGCTAACTTTGGAATTCAAAATCTAGAAGCCCACAAAGGTCCATACTGAGGAGAATAATCAAGCATACATGAGAAAACAGAACTGGAATGGCATCGCAGAAAGATGATGTAGTTACTGGGAAGTGGCCACCTTCATAGTTTGAATACTTTGGAAATATGTTCTATCTAATTGCTTAACTTTCTAGAAAAATGAATGATTTGACTTGCTGGCTCCAAATTAATACCTGACCATTGAAAGAATTTACAGAAGAGCACTCATGGACTTTGTGTGGCCAAAGAATCATCCCTGCCCAGGTTCAGGCTTTCTCTCCTGCCTTTCGCTTGTAAATATTTCCTGATTTCTAAAACTGTATGATGAACCCATATACTGGACTTTGGAGACATCATAAAAAAATGAGATTTGATCTATTGCTAGATTGTGTGTGGGCGGGTGGAGGGTGCTGGGGAGAGAGAAGGATTATCTTGGGAGGATCAAGGCCTAATCTACTTGAAGGAAGTTATCAGCACTGGAGAATGAAATATAGGGGAAAAGGAAGGAAGCAAACGTAATCAGTGACAAGGCCACAAACTGAAAAATAAGAATAAAACCCACGTTTTAAAATTAAAATGATTAGAGTATTTAGATGAGTATTTGCCTAAATTGAATGCATTCAAAATAATTATATAGTACTTATAATTATTTTGAATTATATGACTCCTCTGTGCCTCATTACTTTCACTGAATATAAAAGCTCTATCAGTTCTCAGAATTACAGAAATCCTTTATTCAACATTTTGTCATGGCCTAGCTTTTTTCAAATATTTTCAATATTTATTAAGTATGTACCATATAGGGGGTACATAGTTAATACCATCCTATGGGTTGCAGTTTAAGAAGATAAGGCATCACAAGTTTGATTTTGATAGGGAAGTACTTTTTTGTGTGTGGAAACCAAGCAAGGGCACCTAATTTAGACAGGAAATAGTGAAGGAAAACCATTCCAAGGGAGAGGTGTTTTAAGTTTAGTCAGATCTTCCTACGAGTGCTTTGTGAGGGGAGAATGCATGTCTTACTTCATTGTGTATCTCCAGAATACCTTGTACAAAACCTTTTACATACAATACATTTGATGTATATCTGTCCTGATGGTTATTAATTGATCTGTTTTATGGACAAAGTACTTCCAAGTGGTCACACACACGCACGCCAAGATGAAATGCTGCATTTGCTACAGTCCCTTTCGCTAAGTGTGGGCTCATTTCCAGGAGTGACTTTTTATATATAGCTGCTGTGATTAATTTCTATAGTGTAAGAATTCATGACTGGAAGATGTCAAGAACCAAAGCAGCTCTAAGGCTCTGCTTCTCTCTCCACTGGTTATTTCCTATTAACTATTGCTCATTGCTTCCCTACTCCCCTGCAAGGGTCCACTTCATTTTCTTTAGTTCACTTTCCTATTCTTACTCATTTTTCTCTTACTTACAGACTTGGCTTAGAAAGAGCTGCTATGGGCACCACCACCTGCTTGAATGGACTTGGTCTCTCCGTCACTACCTTTCAGCTTTACCTCCCATTATTAATTGTACCATGTGTCCCAATTTTAATTCCCACGAGTGAGAACCTGAGGGGCCTGTTGTTTCTTTTGTGCCAAACCACAGCATAGGTCTTTGTGTCATGTACCACCTCTGGTCTAATCACCTCTTGTCAGCTACAAAACATGGCTGCCAGGGCATAGGAACTGTGGGCAGGGCTCCTGCTTTGTAAGCGGTGTGAGCAGTCTGCCTACATTACCAATGCCATCAGTGAATATCATGTGTAGATCCACATATACTTACAAATTTATAATTACTCTCCTATCATATATCCTAAACAAACTTCCACAAACATTGAATTAATTTTGTTGATTAAAAAGCATCATAACCTCAAATTCTTGTTTTTCCCTTCTATTTTTCCTCTTTCATAATGTACTTCACCCTTCAGACCATTCGTTTATAGGACTTTCTCGCATACTCGTAAGATTTAAGTGTGATGATGTTCCAGAAAGTCGTAAACCTCAGAGATTCCTTGTCTCTCCTCTGCCTCAGCTTTTCATAACAGAGCCCACTTAGATTCCCAGGGTCTGGTGTTTGCCCTCGCTCATACCACCCCTTATCATACTGTCAAACATAACAATTCTTATTTCCAAGAATTTTTGGATAAACTCTGTTTTGAGAACGTGAGGCTGGGTCTCTCCTTTTTATGTGCTATTTTGGATCAGGGTTTTTTTTTTTTAACACTTACCCCACAAATGAATTTAATGTTCAGTTATATGTTGAGTGAGTGATCTAGAGAAGTCATGAGAAAAAAGGCCTTTCTAGATTAAAGGAATGAAGTCTCAAATCTTGTGAAATTTTCAAGATATTTCAAATTTGATTTAAATCCAAAGTTATATAATACCGAATATCCCATGAAATGACATTAAGCCCACAGCATAAATAGGCTGGGTTTCTAATGTAATCTCATTTTATACTTTTCTTCATGTACTCCTGGAAACATCCTTTTATGGTTTTGTCCAGAATCATGGGTAATCATTCTTTTACTTTGGCCTTCTTTAATTTTTGAGCATTAGTGGAATAGGTTTTTTAATATAGTAATCAAGTGCTGATAGGCAGTCTTTCATGGCATTTCTCTTTCCTTTAGCTAATATTTGTAGTTCTTTGTTAATTAATGTATTTTGGTGTGTGGGTTTATTCTCTCGCTCTTCTTAGGAGATTGCAGAATTACAAGAGAATCTAAAAGGTAATGACATATCCTTTCCCTCAGGAAGTCCAAGAGGAGTGATAATTTAGAAAAACAGTGTAATATAACATTCAAAACCAATCTCTAAGGATTTAAATGAGGCATATCTACATTTCACTGCTATCATTGATGGGCACTTAGTAAATATTTGTTAAAATGACTAACAGACTTTTCATTGTTTAAATGAAGTGTGTGGTCCTTTCAAACTTATTGCCTAGATTTTAAAGGCGTAGCAAGTACCTAAAAATCAAGTTTCCTTTTGTGGACCACAAAAAGTAATTGATGACAGCACTGCTTTCCAGAAGAGCCCCAGAATTAACTGTGTAGCACTTGCTGACACTTCAGCCTTTGAAAACACATGGGCTTCTGTGCAGTGCCCTTCTTTCCACAGAACACGTCCAGAGTCCTCACTTCCATTTGGTGCCCAGGAGCAAGCCTGGACTCCTTTCTCTTTGCTTATTTAAGCTTAAATTCACTTATCTGCCAGCAGATCAATGGTCCTGGTCTATTGTTTTTTAACATCTTTAAGGAAAAGAATAGCTAGGAGTCATAGTGTTACTAAAAGAACTCCATAAATTATTACTACGCAACCTTAATTATATGTTATGAGCAAACCAAATACCATCTCGAGAAGTCAAAATACATTATTGCCCACACTAATGGTTTAAGACCAATTTATGAGGAAAATGCTTACAACTGAGAGCTCTATTTACTTATTTGTACACACACTGGGAAATGTTTGCTGTTATTTCATTTTAGCAGTAGATCTTCTAGCTTCAACTTGCAATAATCTTTGTTCTGTTGAGTCTGAGAACTAATGGTCTTAGTTATTTACCTCTGGTAATTTAAAAAGAGAGAGAGCAGTCTACTATAAAGTCTAATTTAAAGTAGTTGTACTTATATCTTGATAAATTCCAGAGTGCCTTGTACCCATTGCCTGTGCACAGTGCCCTCAGCTTCCTCCCACCTTGCTCCCCCACATGCGTATACCGGCATGCATTTTTTTCTTTTCACATCAGTGTGTGATTTTTCTAATTATCACTGAATAGACATGAATTAGAGATGGAAAAGTTTGATTTTCCTAAAACCTAAAATTTAAAAAAAAATATCCCTGTCCTCCTTAAACTGTTTGGACTGGTAATGTGAAAGTACAAAGGCTGTGGCAAGGAACTATGATTTAAAAGTATATGTTTTCTTTAAAAGTCCACGTGAGGAGTTTTAAATGATTTATCTCCTTGGTCTCTGAAATTCCAACAGTTAACCTCAAAGTTTTGTAGGACTTTGTATTCAGCATTTGATCCCAAATAATAGCTGCCTGGCAACACTGTATAATGCCTATTTTTCCCCCTTCTAAGATATAAGTTGTTTGCTTTAAAAATGATATTCTTTGCTTTGTACGTAAATATTATGCATGCTGATGGTTCAAAAAGAAGAAAATTCTCAGGGCCTCAGAGACCAGTGTTAACTAAACCATCTCAAAAGTATCAGTACACGACCAGCAAGGGAGTCAATTCATTTCAAGTCGATCTTAATCTGTTCTGACCTTCAGGATGGGTGAGATGAGTAGGAAGGGGCTCAGTTTATATTCCCAAGGCTAATGAATGGTTTCTTTATATGACCTGACTGTATCTGCTGCACAGTCACAGTGACAAAGAGGACATTTGTTTCTATGCTGAAAGATTAAAAAAAAAAAAACAAACAAAAAAAAAACCTTTATTCCTGCCCCAAAGAGAACTTTGGTAAGCATCCTATGTGTGGTGACACACGGGATGCTTATCAAAGACACTGTCATCATTCCAACTTGCCCCACCCATGCCCCAATTGCTACCTGTTGTTGGGTGTGTGTTACCATTTCTAAGCCATCTTCTGTTGAATCTCAAGAGGGGCCACTCTGGGCAGCAGTCTCTCGTTTTACATCTTTACAACGACCTCTCTCATCTTGCACTTACGCGTGACCCATGGCAGCACAGATTGGGTTTCCCTGGCTTCCTAGGTTCCTCAAAGTGAAGTCTGGCACTGATACATGGGGTCAAACTAAGTTGCACTCAGGAAGCTGACTGTGAAGATAAATCGACCCGATATTAATAAGTGTAAGCCCCCCAAAATTGAAATTAAGTAAATCTGTCCAATAGCCCTCACTTTTTGTGCTCCAGGTGTAAATTTTCAGCCTTTATAAAGAACTTTACAAATCTGAACCTTTAATAAGATTTTTCTAATTTAACAATATCCTGTCTTGATTTTAGTTTATTTACTTAGAACAGCGTATTTATTTGAGACAACAAATCTTCCCTTAGCCCACAAGAGCATTTTTATCTGGAATTCGGGTGAACTTGGGCTCCTGGCTTGGCAGTCTGTGGGTCATTTGGATATTCCCCCTTCTCACTGGTCTTTTGATAATATTCACACCAACCTGAGCATTTCCTGGAACCACTTTAGCCTCCTCATCCTTCCAGTCCTGGTTGTTGACTGTGCCAAGAGAAATGTGTGACCAGGTAGTCAGACTGCGTTCCTCAGCAAACTCACTAATGTCCGGGCCAGGTCAGGCACTGGTCTTCGTATCTGCTTTCTGGTGGTTACACAAGGTAGCACTATTGAGTTTAGACAACTGTCACTTGATAATTGTTTAGAGCCTTGAAAAATGTAGGTCAGATTAAGAAGGCAAAGAGAAAAGGTTTTATCTCTTTAGTGTTTTAGAGTCTTGCAGTTTATTATTTCTCTTTGCTCTACCAAGGAATAAAGCCACCTGAGTTCTCAAAACTCAGAGATGAATGAATCCCAAATCGGACAAAGCCCCATGAGATGACAAAGACTTCTCTGTTGTTTGTCTCTTCTAATCCCTCAAACGTTTCTTCAGGAAAGGAAGAAGTGGCAAAGCTAAACTGAGATAGTTAATGTCAGAGACCAATAGTATGGAATCTTAGTTCAGCTCCCCTATGAGGAGGATTTCATAATATCAAATAAAATAAATATGAATTGGAAGATGAAAATGACTACAAAGGGCAGGACACAAGTATTAAATTACTAATACTAGGTAATTTATATATGTTACCTTATAATCCTAACAATTCTTCTGCAAGGTTATTATTAGCATGCTTATTTTACAAAACATGGACTCTTACTAAGGTTAACTAACTCTCCAAACTGAGTTTCACAGCCAATACTATCTCAGTGTAAAACACATACTTTTTCAAATACATCATTTTGTTCCAAGGGTAAAAGACAGCATTCATTACAATATGAGGTTGACTGGCACATTTCCTAAAATATTTTTTTTGGCAGATCATTTTTTATAGTGATTTCCATCTAGAATTCCTGTTAACTTTTTTAGGTCAAAAGAGTAGTATCCATTAAGACTTTGTATGCTATTCTGAGAGAAATATGTTCACTCAAATCATCTGACCCATTAGTTTATCCACTTAAAAACACTTGACACTGCTATTTTTTTCTGAAACTGGCTTTTCTTTTACTGATCTAAACACTCTTATTCTTCTTTGTGCTGTTGTCATTTACTCATTCCTTAAAAACTAGTGTTCCTCAGGGGTTGATCTTAAGCTACTTGCTCTTTTCTCTCTCTATATATATATGGAAGTTCTACAGCCAGGGGTCAATAAATAGTAAGATGGGGGTAAGTGAGCATGGGCAAAATGGGGATGGAAAGAGACTTTGCTTGGGGGGAAGGGTGCATGATACAGTATGCAGAGGATGTTTTATTGAGATGTACACTTGAAACCTCTATGGTTTTGTGAACCAATACCACCCCAATAAATTCAATAAAAAAAATTTAAAAAATAACCCCGGCCAGGTAGCTCAATAGGTTAGAGTGTTATTCCAACGGGCCAAGGTTGCAAGTTCCATCCCTGGTTAGGACACGTGCAAGAAGCAACCAATGGATTTATAAATGGGTGGAACAACAAATCATTCCATCCTTCTCTCTCTCTCTCCAAATATATATATGTAAAATAATTTTTTAATTTAAAAAATTTTTGTTAATAGTAAGGAAAGATGTTCCCAACCGATCTTATTCTAATTTACTTTTATTTTATATTATGCTATATAATTTGCTTATATTTTACTATTTTTCTCCCTTCTCACCCTACCTAATCCAGTTAAACCCATTTCAGAGATGTTTATCTCTGGCTCACTGAACAGGCCTAAAGCAGTGATAGGAAGATAATGAGTAATCAATAAAAATGTGTTGAGCCCTGACTGATGTGACTCAATGGATTGAGCACCAACCTACGAACCAAAGGATAGCCAGTTCAATTCCCAGTCAGGGCACATGCCTGAGTCCCAGTTAGGGGTGTACGAAAGGCAGCCACACATGGATGTTTCTCTCCCTCTCTTTCCCCCTTCCTTCCCCTCTCTCTAAAAATAAATAAATAAAATCTTTTAAAATAATTTTAAAAAATAATAAAAATAAAAATGTATTGAATATGAATTAATATCATAAGAACCAGTACATGTTGTGTATGTACTTCTAGAGCATATACAAAGTCCTTCTTTCTTTGGATTCATGGACATTTACTGAAAAACCATTGATGGAAGATAGGTTTCTTCTTATTTCCAGCTGTGATTGATTAATCGCTGTCTGTTTGGAGATCTGTGTTGAAAGTACTTACCCTGGGATCAGTGGAGAACAGTGCTATAATCTATTAATGCTAGCATGCCTAATACAAATAACATAATAATATTTATTGAGCACAGACCATATGACATACACTGTGATAAGCACATTGACTAGATTATCTTAATTAGATCTCACAACAACTCCAGGAGATACCATTAATTACCATTGTCTTAACATTAATATAACTGAGACACAGAGGCATTAATAGCTCACCAAAGCAAACCAATGGTAGAATGAGAATTTAACTTTTATCTGTCACATTTTAGAGGCCATGGTTTTAAGCATATGCTATACTCATAATAGAGAGTGGTGGCCTTTTTTCCATGCATTTTTACTATTCTTGGCCTAAACCAAACTCTGAAGATTTGAAGAAAGAAGAGCATAGGTGGTGATATTGTGTAAGAAGGACGTTCTGCATTATGAGGCCTCAGTGATCACATCTTGAAAAATGGGTTACTTAATTTATAAAAAATTTACACATAACACTGATTTTTACTTTTGAAATAATCACAACAGTTGCCAATATAGGAGAGAACCTTGTTTTTAGAACCAGTTCAGAGTAAATTGCCAATTGGATACTCTCTCAAATATTTAATGTGTGTTTCCTACAGATAGGGACATTTCTCCCACACAACCACAACACTGCCATCAAAACTGAGAAGCTAACATTGTTACATAAGTACCATATAATACTCAGCCTTCACATTTAGATTTGTCCAGTTGTACCAATAATATCCTAATAGCAAAGGACACTTCAGAATCACGCTCTGTATTCGGTTGGCATATCCTTTAGTCTCCAGCAATTAACCAGTTAAGGTTTTTCTACACCAGCACTAGTTTCCACAGTGGTTTACTCTCATGAGTCTCTGGTATGGTAAGCTGTTACGCCTTGTAATTCACCACCTCTCTCTCCAGTTTGGGGAGGCAGTGGATTGCTCTGAGTCTCCCCCTCTTTGTGGGTCCAAAAAGAGTTGTTGATTTTTCACTCTGTTCAGCTTTTTACTTGTTAGGGCAGTGTGACTACTTCCAAATTACCTACATGCAGAATGAGAAACTGGAAGTCCCTTTTGTCTCTGTTAATCTGGAAGAGTTCCTTGGTTTTTCTGTAACTTTCACAACCTCTAATATCACAGGACAATTGTTTTGTACAATATTGCTCAATTTGGGTTTAGGTAATGGTTCCTCATGATTAGATACAACGTATTTTGCATTTTCCAGGAATAGCACCAAAGGAATGATGTGTTTTTTGAGTTGCATCTTGTGTGGTGGTCCATGATTTCAATTTGCCCCATTATGGATGAAGTGCACTTTGATCCTTTGAATAAGATTGTGTTTTTTTTTGTTGTACTTATTCACTGTAAAATTACTCTTTTGCTCTTCAAAACTAAAAAGTATTTAGGAAACCATGTGAGGTGTAATGGATATTTTAAATAGTTTGACAGTAGTAATTATTTCATGATATACATGTATATCAAAATATCATATTATATACCTTAAATATATACAGTTTTTATAATTAAGTAATAAAATTTTCAAGTATTTTCTAGGGCAGGACTTTGAAACTTTGTCCACAGGAAACTTTGCTCTTCCTACCCCACTCAGACTATGAGTCTTCACAGCAGGAGCTCCAGCCTCCCCAACCCTCCCAGCCCAAGATACCCTCCTCATTCTTCTCTGGCTTCAACAACCCGTGCCAGGTTATTGCTCTGTACAGATGCTTGCCTAATTTCCTTAAACTCCTTGAACTACCATGGGTCCCTGCTTCTTCCAGCACAATGCTTACATTTTTCTGCCTATCTGTTGGTTTGAGAACTAAATTTTTTAGGAATGAAAGGGGAAGCAGAGATTAAATACCACTAAAAATCACCCCCAGCCCCAGCATTTTATGATGCATAAATTAATATATTTAAATATTGCAAATTTATTCTCACAATACAAGGATAGAGGTGTGTTAAGATCATTGGGAAATGGCCATGCCTGAATAATCACCGAGGGGAGGGCAAATTGAGGCACTGAGTAGCTTGGACTAGAGCTAAATCTATCATTCAAACCACAAGATCCGTGAATAGGCAGAGAAGTCAGTCAGTATATGTTTACCCATAGTCCCCAGAAAAAAGAGAGTTGATAATAGTGGATGGTTAGAGAACAGCAAATGTCCATTAGAATACTCAAGGCAAAAAAGGAAAATATTTAAAACACTAAACAGCAAGTAGCATAATGTGAGTTAGAGTGATGACTGTGTTTTGCCATGTATAATGCACACATTTCTGCCCAAATTTTTGAGGGAGAAATGAGGATGCTCATTATACATGGGTCGTACTAATTCTGTATCTGTATAAATGTTTTTAATTCTTTATTTTTTCTTTTATTTATGCTTATGAATTAAATGTGTAACTCTAGACAAAAATAATGATATCCATATGCAAAATAAGACCCTGGAATATGATCATTGGTTTTGTTTCTAAATATAAATAAATAAATAAGTGAATTAAAATGAAAAAAAAATTATGAAAGTTTGAGCCAAAAACATGGATGCATATTATACATGGGAGCACATTTACATGACAAAATACAGGAGTAATCTGACTTCTGGCCAAGATGGAGGCATAGGTAGACACACTTTGCTTCCTCACATAATGAAAAGAACAACCAATTTAAAAGCAAGAAAAAACCAGAACTTACAGAAAATCAAACTGTATGGAAGTCCAACAACCAAGGAGTTAAGAAGAAATATTCATCCAAACAGGCAGCAGGGGCAGAGATGGGCAACTGGGGTGGAAAGGACATGCGGCAAGGTGGCGGACTGGCAGACCCACATTTGTGCATGGATAAGCCAGGAGGAACAACTGGGAAGTGAGACAGACCGCACAGCCCAGAGTTCCAGGGCAGAGAAATAAAGCATCAAAACCTCTGGCCGTAAAAACCAGTGGTGGTTGTGGCAGCAGCAGAAACTCCCAACCTTGCAGGACAGTTTGTTAGAGAGACCCATGGGGTTCTAGAACATACACAAGCCCACTCACCTAGGAATCAGCACCAGAAGGGCCCAGTTTGCTTGTGGGTAGTGGGGGTAGTGACTGAAAGTAGGGCGAGAGCTGAGCAAGCAGCACTGTTCCCTATATGAGCCCTCCCCCACAGACAGCACCACAACACAGGAAAGTGGGTTACCCTGCCCTGACAAATACCTAAGGTTCCACTCCTTTCAATGTAACAGGTGTGCCAAGACAAATAAATATGGCCCAAATGAAAGAACAAATCAAAACTCCAGAAAAAGAACTAAGTGACAAGGAGATAGCCAACCTATCAGATGCAGAGTTCAACACACTGGCAATCAGGATGCTCACAGAAATGATTCAGTATGGACACAAAATAGAGGAAGACATGAAGGCTATGCAAAGTGAAACAAAGAAAAATATACAGGGAACCAACAGTGAAGAGTAGGAAACCAGAACTCAAATCAATGATCTGGAACAGAAGGAAGAAATAAACATTCAACCAGAACAGAATGAAGAAGCAAGAATTCAACAAAATGAGGAGAGGCTTTGGAACCTTCATGACAACTTTAAAGGTCCCAACAGCCAAATCCTAAGGGTGCCAGAAGGAGAAGAGGAAGAGCAAGAAATTTAAAACTAATTTGAAAAAAATGATGAAGGAAAACTTCCCCAATGTAGCAAAGGAAATAGACTTCCTGGGAAGTCCAGGAAGCTCAGAGAGTTCCAAAGAAGTTGGACCCAAGGAGGAACACACCAAGACACATCATATTTAAATTACCCAAAATTAAAGATAAGGAGAGAATCTTAAAAGCAGCAAGAGAAAAGGAGACAGTTACCTACAAATGAGTTCCCATAAGACTACAACTGATTTCTCGAAAGAAACCTTACAGGCAAGAATGGGCTGGAAAGAAGTATTCAAAGTCATGAAAGGCAAGGACCTACATCCAAGGTTACTCTATCCAACAAAGCTTTCATTTAGAGCAGAAGGGCAGATAAAGTGCTTCCCAGATAAGATCAAGTTAAAGGAGTTCATCATCACTGAGCCATTATTTGAAATGTTAAAGGGACTTATCTAAGAAAAAGAAGATCAATATTATGAACAGTGAAATGACAATAAACTCACAACTATCAACAACTGAACATAAAAAACAAAAATGAAAACTAAGCAAGCAAATAGAACAGGAACAGAATCACAGAAATGAAGATCACATGGAGGCTTATCAGCAGGGAGGGAGAGGGAGGAGAATGGGGGAAAGGTACAGGGAATAAGCATAATTAGTAGGTACAAAATAGACAGGGGGAGGTTAAGAATAGTTTAGGAAATGGAGACACCAAAGAACTTATATGTACAGCCCATGGACATGAACTAAGTAGGGGGAACAATGGTGGGAGGGTAGGTACAGTGCGGAAGGGGATAAAGGGGAAAAAATGGGACAACTGTAATATAATAAATAAAATATACTTAAAAATGACAGTAGTAATCTTATGCATTATGGGAACAATTTATTTAGTCAAAACAATAATGTGTTGCTGACCACATATTATTAGAGCACTAGATGCCATGAACTTTTTTATTTCTCTTCCTAACTTCAAGTTGATACCAGGCTCTAACTAATTGATGTTATGCTGCCCTCCTTTGGTTGAGTTTAAAATTCCTTCCTTACTAATGAACTATTTTGGTATATTTTTAAAACAGGAAGATAATCAGGATTTTAATTACAGCATTACATTTTTAATTTTTAATTTTTAATTTTTTTCCATTTGAACAGGAGAGAAATTTTATTTAAAAAAAAAAAAAAACACGTACAGGAAGACAGCCTGAAAGGCAGAGTGCACGTTACATCTTCCTACATCAGAAAGCGGCTGGAGAGGCAACCTGAGAGCCCGTGCTACCCCGGGAGCACTGTCTGTCCTCTGAATTCCTGAATGCTAAACGTCACTATACAAAAGGCTACTTGAAACATGTATCAAAACCCTCCAGTCAAAAGCATTTTTTCAAGTATGGAGGCCCCTGAAGAGCTGTGTTTCAATGACTTCACATTGTGGAATCCGTGCTGACTTAGTCCCTGTAGGGGGATAGCCACATCCACCACGTGGGGCATCCACACTCCTTTTTTAGATTGACAGTTGATAAATAATTTTTGAAAAAGTGAATAAATAGAACAAACAGTTATGCTATAAATTTAAAAGTCACTGCAAAAGCCCCTTTCTGTCACAACTACTCAACCCTCCCATTGTAGCACAAAAGTTTTTCTATAATATATAAACCAGTGGGCACAGTTGTATTCCAATAAAACTTTATTTACAAAAACAGGTAGTGAATTGGATTTGGCTGATAGGCTATAATTTGCAAGCTCCTACTTTAGAACATTAGTGTTGAGATAACTTCTACTTCCAGCCATGATGAATGATCATCATCCTCCCATTTTTAACAACCAGAACATGCAATAAAATATATGAAACAATAGTTTTCAGGTACCGGGCAATGGACAGAATAGGATAATGATCCTTGAGAAAAGAGAAATAAATACCATGTGCCCTACAATTGCCCCAGCTTAGTGTGTGGAGAGCACTTTTGGGCTACAGTGCAAGGAGGAGGAGGAAACAAATAGATCAGCAGTGTCACTGAATACATCAAAGACTGGAGTTCAGAGATGTGACTAGATATTGTAGGACAAAAATTGGGGAGGAGAGAAAGAGAGACAGAGGGAGGGGAGGGGATATATGTAGAAGGGACTGCTGGAGTCAGTAGCTGATTTATGACCTGTAAATTGCCTGAGCCTGGAAAAGAATACCCAAAAAGGAGCAGGCCAACTATCCCCAGGGCTGTCACAGGGCTGGAAATGTTTCATCTCGCACCAGCCTAAAATGCAAAAACTTCCTATTATGGAGAGCATTGAGGAGAGTCCTTATATGAATATTCCCCTGGCAGTGGGAGAACATTGCCCTACACTATGAAGTCTTCTCCATCCATTGTAACAAAGCTTAAAAGCCAGCACCAAAAAAAAAAAACAGATCCCAGGTAACTTAACTATGTCCTAAAATAAACTCCAATCATATACAAAGGCTTAACAAATCTAGTACCCAGTAAAATAAAACTTGCAATGTTCATAATCTAATCAAAAGCAAGAAGGAATGCAAAGAAGCAGGAATATAGGACCCATACGCAGTAGCAACAATAATCAAGAAAACAAGAGCCAGAAGTGACACAAATGATAGAATTAGCAGACAAGGAGGTTAAAACACATTATGAATATAGTAGAAGAAAATACAGTAGAAGAAAAGGTGAAATGATGAAAAGAAGAAATGAAAGATGCCAAAAAGAAACAAATTGAACTAAAGATGAAAAATGTAATTTTTAATTTTATATTTTATTGTTTTTTTCCAGTACCATTTAGTCCTCTTATACTTTCCTTTCCCCTGCAATTACAACACTGTTGCCAATGTCCATGAGTCCTTTTTCCTTTTTGCTCAATTCCTCCATGCCATGACCAGCACAGCCAGATGAGTCAGGTCCCAAGGGAAGGCAACGGGGGATTGAGAAATAAAGAGACAGAGCCAAAGCAGGGTCAGGTGGAGTCCCTTCTCTGGGATGCAGAGGAGGAAACTGTTTATTGGTGAAGTCAGGCTGTATATATTGAGCCAGCTTTGAAGCAGAGCATGAGAAAGACAAACCACAAGGCTAGGTACATTGTATTTTTTAAGAACATTTGCTGCTCCTTCTTGGTACAGTGATATAAAAAGCAGCCAAGTCATTCTTTCCTTACAACAATCTATCAGGCAGTTGTCCATGACCTAGGGCAGCTGTGCTGAACCCGAGGTCTGCTTCCAACTCCCTTTGCATGCATTAACCTGCTTAGCCCTCCACACTCCATCCCCTAACCTCCCTCTCCTTAGCTGTCACTCTGCTCACTATTAGCCTGTCTCTATTTTGCTTGTTAATTCAGTTCATTAGATCCACATATGAGTGAAATCATATGGTACTTGTCTTTATCTGACTGGCTTATCTCACTTTGCATAATGTTCTCCAGGTCAGTCCATTCTGTTGCGAGGGTAAAATTTTCTTGTTTTTTCTGGCCAAGTAGTATTCCATTGTGTAAATGTCCCATAGTTGTTTTATCCACTCATCTACTGATGGATATGTGGGCTATTTCCATATCTTGGCAACTGTAAATAATGCTGCAGTGATCATTAGGGGTGTTTATGTTCTTTCAAATTAGTGTTTTGGGGTCCTGTGGCTATATTCCCAGAAGTGGGATTGCTGGATAAAAAGGCAGATCCATTTTTAATTTTTTTAGATGTCTTCATACTGCTTTCCCTGGCTGGTGTGGCTCAGTGTATTGAGCGCTGGCCTGGGAACTGAAATGAGAAATATCGTATTTCAAGTGATAAATATACTGGGTAGAATTTATATAGCTAATCCTAAGAAATAGCTAAAGGAGTTTGTTAAAACTAAAACAGTGCTACAACAAAAGTTAAAGGGCTTGTTTTAAAAAGAAAAACATGCTATTTAATCTCCATGATCTTGAGGGTTTTGGGTTTTTTCCATTGGGGTTGGTTTCTAGCTTCAGACCCTTGTGATCCAATATGCTCGGTATGATTTCAATTTTCTTGAATTTGTTGAGGCTTGTTTTGTGTCCTATCATGTGGTCTATCTTTGAAAATGTTCCATGCGCATTTGAGAAGAATGCGTATTTCACTTCTTTGGGATGCAGGGCTCTATATATATATATCAGTTAAGTCCATTTCATCTAGGGCATCGTTCAATGCCACAATCTTTGTTGATATTTTGTTTGGAA
>CM052540.1:61052092-61070280 GCA_028533065.1 Trachops cirrhosus | reverse complement strand
CTGGAATGGGAATAAAGGATAGAAACTGTACTGAATAAACTAAAATAAAAAATTTAAAAAAAATAATAAATTTAATCAAAAAAAAAATTTCACATTTCAACCCGAAAGTTGACCTATTCACCTTCAAGTTCACATGGAGGTAGGGAAGTGGAAAGAACAGAAATATTTACCAAAACTCAACTGTAAACACAGGTTGTTTGCTTCTCGTGTCTGCAGAAATTTTGTTGTTTTTTTAAGCCACGAAAATTTACAAATTAAATATTTCATTTATCATGTTATTCAATTCTCAAATTAACCTTGCAAGGTAGTTACATTATTATCTTTTTTTCCTCAGGTGAGGAGAAGAAGGCTTTAAAGTTTAAGTAATTTGCTCAAAGTAACACTGCAAGCCACAAAGCTAGCAAATGCCAAAGCAGCTTCCTTACCAAGTCTGCCTGACTTGAAAGCCAGCACCGTGTGCTAGGCACCACAGAGCTGGACGATGTCGTACAGTATCACTGCAAAGTAATGGTAACACTAATGTTAATCATTTGCTACTGTCTTTTCTTATTTAAGTTCACACACTCCTTGCAGTCTTGCATTAAAGAAAGGAAATTTTCTCTACCTGGACATTTCTTTCCTAATAATTTAAGAGAACAGGATGGAGGAGCTGATAAGTGGAAACTTAAAGCAGATAATATGTACAAGTAGAAGCTAAAACCAATACTTTACATGCTATTGTGTCCCCAAACATTTAGCTTTATTAAGCTGACATCCTGCTTGTATAAATGTTATAACTGGTTCATACAAAATAAAAATCAGTTGCTTTTAAATACGTGCCCTTTTAAAACTTTAAAACCAGAGTTCTGATCTTAAGGAAGGGAAATACTTTAAAAGTCTAGACTCCCTACTAGTAGTCATCCATGGGTGGGTTCAGAGTAAAGGTAAGTTCATTTGTAACCATAGGCTGCATCATCATAATTATTCTTGTTATGTCTACATGTACTTGGCTAAATAGATTATTAAATCAATGAATGGCTTACAAAAGAAATATAGCATCATATTTTCTATAAATAAAACATTCATGAAGCATATCTGAAAAGAAATGCACTAAAATGTTTACAGTAGTACTCTATGTGCAATAGAATTTTAATTCTCTTACTTTTTAGATTAAATATTTCCCCCATGCATATGAAATCATTTAGAACCAGAAAAAAATTTGTTATTTTTGAAATTTTAGAAAAAGAATAAAAAGTATGGCCCCTTATAGAAATTTGACTTAGGGTACTTATCACCTGCACTAAATTAAGTCCCATGCATCAGAATCCTCCAAAGGGCTTGTTAGAGCAGATTAAATGATGACCTGACCAGTATGGCTCACTTGGTTGGACATTGTTCTGCAAAGTGAAGTATCACTGGTCAGCAGGGGTGCGTACCTGGGTTGTGGTTTCAGTCCCCACTTGGGGGCACGTACAAGGGCAACCGAACAATGTTTCTCTCTCACATCGATGTTTCTCCCATTCCCTTCCCCTCTCTCTAAAAATAAATAAATAAAATCTTTTTTTAAAAAGCCAGATTGAATGGCTTCAGCCCCAGGTTTTCTGATCCAGCAGGTCTGTGGTGGGGCCTGAGTATTTGCATTTTGAATGATTTCTAGGTGATGGTGATGGTGCTGGTCCTGTGACTACACATTACAAACCACACCCCTATTTATTGATAGCCTTAGCATACTTTAAGCAGATGAAGGCATGGTCTCCTTGAGGTTACTCATCTCATAGTTTCTATTCTTTCATCCTTTTTTTTCCTACTGTTTTTTTTTAATTTTTTAAAATTGTATTGTTGTTTAAGTACAGTTGTCTGCATTTTCCTCCCACCACACCCCCGAACCCCAGCCATCCCCACCTCCCTCCCCTGAATCCACCCCACCTTGGTTTTGTCCATATGTCCTTATAGTTGTTCCTGAAAACCCTTCCTTCCTTTCCCTCTATTATCCCCTCCCACCTCCCATCTGGTTACTGTCAGATTGTTCTTAATTTCAATGTCTCTGGTTATATTTTGCTTGCTTGTTTGTTTTGTTGATTAGGTTCCACTTAAAGGTGAGATCACATGGTATTTTTCTTTCACCACCTGGCTTATTTCACTTAGCATAGGCTCTCCAGTTCCATCCACACTGTTGCGAAGGGTGGGAGCTCCTTCTTTCTTTCTGCTGCATAGTATTCCATCCTGTAATGTAGGATAGTTTCTTTTCTATCACTACCTTTTCACAGCAGCCAGATTCAATGGACTTTTTCCCTCTTAAAGAAGCTGTATGTAGAAACTATCATATCTCAGGTGCTCCCCATAACAATAACTGCCTTTTAAGGGAAATGGTCCAAACCAAGTTTTTTTTCTGTAAGGATTTCTGATTCTCATGCCCCTGATGAGTGAAATTAAACTACAACTATAGCAATAACTAGTTGGACAAAGAATATATTGTGGACACAAAGAAACCAAACCTCTGGAAGACAGAGAATTCCAGGGTGAAAGATGGCAAATTGATTCAGTCATATCCTTTATTGAGAAGTATAAATGTTTGATAAATAGAGATTTTAGGGTCATTCTTGAAATTGTTGAAATTGGTCATTTAGCCCAAGTTTTCTCCCGCATTCTGGGGTCCAATGACTGGTGGGCATGAAGGTACAAAGGCTAAGACTTCTCACTTCACCTCTGAAGGGTCATCCCAGCTTCAGAGCATCCCCCACAGCCTGTAATTGGCCAAGGCCACTGCGTAACTGCACTGCAGCTCCATAATCCCCTCTGCTCAATCCTCCTGCCTTCTCTTCCCATAAGGGTGTTGATCCCATAGCCCTCCCCAGGAAACTCCACGTGTGGTATTTTTATCTCAGCATCTGCTTCCTTCGCACCTGATGTCTAGTGGCACAGCATGTAGACCTTCCATTTAGAGCCATTGAAAACTCAGGTCTCATACTATCTCCTTGGTCAAGTACATATTCTCTTCCTGATATGTATTATTATCATTCTTGCTATTCATGATTCTCTTAAAAAGTTTCCCTTCACAGAAAGCCCTTGCAGCCTAATTTGTCTGAATCTATTTGCCCACTCCAGAACACAACTCTTATTATATCACAAAATGCATTGTATGTCCCTGTCTTCCAACTAGAGTGTAACCTACTAATGGCTTCTTAACTCTTTAACTAGCACTTTCTTCAATACATAACAGAGACAGTCTGAATATTGAATGAAGACATTTAAAATGCAGTGTTAAAAGAAAGAAGGGCTATATCAGTACCATACTGTTACAGTCAGTTACACATGTGAGGTCAGTCACACAGAGAAGACTCTGTGTGGAGTTGAGGAAGTCTTGTTGACTATTTGTGCTGCTAAGAAGTTCCTATTTTTGTTTCTCAGTTTCTCTGTTCATCCTGGATGGGCCATTTGAATAACTTACTTCACTGAGTAAAAAATAAAGCATCTTCCTCTGATGAAAGGCTGGTTTCTTTCCTCCTATGGTAAGGGCACGATATAATAAGGACATGATATGTAGGGCAGAAGTCCAGGTGGGAGCCTCTCTTCTGACTATTCTAGTCACATGAAAAAGCCCTTTCCTCACGGGCCTTTGGTCCTCATCAGCCTGATGATTAGTCAAGCTTTTATCTGCCAAGTAATAACAGAAACCACTGGCACCAACTTGAATGTTTCCAGTGGGATGTATTTCTGGTTCAGTTTATTAAAAACTTAAGATATTACAAAATTTATGAAAACAATACATGCAAATAGTGTAAATGGTTCAGTTGTGCAAAGTGCAACACTCTTCCCATTGTTCTCTTCAAGAGACCACTTGCCTTGTTATTGTGCAAAATGAGTGGCCACTGGATTAGTTTTCCTACCAGCTGTTAGTAAAATGATGACAATTTTCCTCATTTCTTTGACTTATATACTTGAAATATTGTAGGTAGGCAGAAGGTAGTCAGCATGTAGTGAGCGTTTAGTGGCCAGAGTCACATCTCAGGCACACAAAGAATTGGCCATAACACAAAAACCGTCCTGTGGGTTTACCTGCGATGCAAGAAGAATCCAGCTTCTTAGAAGTGTGGAAACCTGTTCAACCAAGTTTTTGTCACTGAAGACAGACATGTCTACCTCTTGGGAAGAGTGGAGCAAGGCTCAACTAGAACAAAGGGCAGAGTTCTCTTGATCCACAAATCATATAACTTTTCCTTTGTAAGAGAGCTAAGGGCACATTGTTTTTAGTGAATTTGGTTCAAGTTAAATTTCAATCTAAGCCTTATATTAATTAAGGTATAGGTCTCAGGGAGGAAATTTAATTATTTCAAATAGAAATTCATATCAGATACATAGAAGGGGGTTATTGATCTGAAAAAATATAGTTAATTTAAGAGAATTAAGCATCAAATTCTTAGCTGGTATGTTATTCAGTATAGCAGACTTTTTTTTTTTTTAGTACCTGCTTCTGATCTATTATTATTCCTTGGGAGAAGCTGTAGCTTTCCTGCTTATCTTTTAAAAATATATATTTTACTATCAATAAGAAAGTGTTCAATTTGAACAGGCACTTCACAAGAGGATATCCAAATGATCAATAAACCTTGAAAAAAGTGTTCAACATCATTACTGCTTGTGGAATGCAAACTAAAACCAAAATGTTATACCATGAAACACATACCAGAATGGCTAAAACTGAAGAGATTAAATTAAAAAATCAAAATGACTGACACACAATTGTTGATAATGGGACTGTAAAATTTTTAAACTTTGAAAACTATTTGGTAGTACTTATGAAGATAAACATGTGAACAATACTCTGTGACAAAGTCAGTTCACTCCTGAGGATATATCCAACAGAAATTATTGCTTCGGTCCACAAAGGAAATGTCCAGGTTTAGTCACAGAAGATTTAATATAGTAGCCCCCACACATGCCACAGAAACAAAATGAAGGTATGTTAATACTAGAATTGACACATCTATGCAGACTGTAATAGTACATAGCAATGGAAATAATGAACTATTGAAACACAAACTAGTATGGATGATTTCGCAAGCATAACATTGGGTAAAAAGGCTCGATTCAAAATGGACCTGAAGAATGTTTGCATTTATAGAAAGTTCAGAAACTGTCTAGGAACAAATCTAAAGTGAGAGAGGATACAACAGTGGTCAGATTTATGGTGGGGATGGTGTTGTTAAGAGGACACAAATGGAGCCTTATTTTTTAAGGAACCATATTATCTACATATTATAATAACTCCAGTTCCTCTTGTTTGTCTTATAGCTTATTAACTTGCTATTATCCCACCACAATATTAAAAACTAGAGGGGAAAATAGGTATTGTTGCCTTTTATTTAAATTTTACTTTCACTTGTTTAAAAAGAAATGTTTGGTATTTGCATATATGTGTTTATTTCTTCTTATTTTGGAGTCTTAAAAGTTATAATGTATATTGGTTTTTTACAAATGTCACATCAAAATATTTGCAATGACAGTTTCTTTTTCTCATGTTAAATGCTGATAAATAGATTGTTTTGAATTGTTTTCAGTAGTTGGATCAAAAATCCATGTTACTGATTGCATTATCCATTGTGGTAACTAGCTCAGAAGCAATTTCCACGAAAATTTTTCAAGTGTCATTTTATTTAAATGGTAAATATATTTATGGAAATCTAGAATAAGTAAGTAACACAAAACAAAGGTCAATAGGTAAGCTTCAAAATTGTGTCAGCCTAATACCAGCACTTGTCGTTTATCATCTAATCTGATTGCAGCAGACATTTCACCACTGTGTACAATTGTTTTTTAAGGGAATGTTTGGTATTTTTTACATCCTGATTTTAGTAACCTAGCTTTGTCCTCTGCTGTCTGTTTGCTGAGAAGCATATTCAAGCAGCTGAGTGCTGGTACAGCAAACAAACAAACAAACAAAAAACAAAAAAACCTTAGCTGTGTTCATTAAGGATGAACATAACGTAACAAAATACACAAAGACATGAGTACTGGGTTATTTTATTTGCTTACGGTTCACACACAGAGTAATCATATTCTAGTAACTAATGTTACTTCAACTTCTACTGGTTCCAACTGAAATCTCATTTTGATACATTCCAAGAAAATAGCTTTAAGATAGAATCTTTACACATAGAGGCCAAAAGTAAATTAAATAGCATAGAAAATTTGATGTATATTTATCATCAAATAATCAGAATTACTTTGATCCTGTTATATTTCAGGTTTGCATTGTTTACCCCATTATGTCATTCAAGAGTTTTCAAAATCACAACATTGCAACTTGACTTTAAGCGTTCACAACCAACAATAGAGTTCAACAATGGTTCCCATGAAAGTAATGTTTTTCAAAGGCAGAAAAAAATGGAACATGCAACATATGAAGACAAAGCTTCAAAGTCTTAATATTCGAAGTGCTTTTCATACACTATTTCTGTGTAGACACTAAGAACTTTGCTGCTGTAGTCCAATAGCTTTTACTTGCCCACAGACGCACACACAAGAACAAAGGCACATACACACGAATCCCCCCTCACACAGTCACCTGTGTATGAATGATACAGAGTGATTTTTTGACCAGATATCCCAAATTCTCACAGTACTCACACATGTTTAACTGCATCCCCATTCTCCAGCCCATACTCTCTGCTGGCTGTTTTCCTACTCTAAGCATTTTTTACCTAGGAAGAATGTGGCTATAAACGCATGAGCTATTTGATGGTGCTCCCTAAACTTCAGCTTGTCTGCGTATAGTTCCATCATTCTTTTATAGATATAACGAAAGGAATAAATTTAAATAAGAAGCAATAGTAGAGCAGTATTGGTATAGAGCAGATGAGGGCTCCCAGTCTATGACCCAAGCCCTGACGTTACATTATGCATAGCCTTCTTCCCTCGTTCTTGTCCATGAAAGCATGTCCAGCTCTGACAGGTCCATGTCCCCAAACCTGTTGCTAAGAAGGGGGTTCTAATTACTATCAACTAGTCTATGTTGATGGATGGGAAATCCTTAGTTTTTGTTGGAGAAACATTAAGATGTGCCTCTTGTCTAGATTATGGCCTGAGTCACATCACAACACAGAAAAAATTGGGACTTGATGGAAGTTCTTTGAATTCTTTAAATTTTATGTAAAATATTTTTGGACAGATTTGATAGATTTGTACAGTCACTTTCCCAAAGAATATAGGTGAATGTCAAGTAAAGACATGAAAAGATACTCAACATCATTAGTCATTTGGGAAATGCACATTTAAAGCACAATTAAATACCATTCTCTGTCTATGGGAATGGCTAAAATTAAAAAGATTCTTCATAACTAGTGTTGGAGAAAATGTAGGGTAACTGAAAGTCTTCATTGCTGGTGAAGATGTCAAATGGCACAGCTACTTTGGAAAATGGTTTGGCAGCTTCCCGAAATACAAAATGTATAGCTTCAATGTGATTTAGCCATTCCATCCTAAGATATTTACCTAAGAGAAATGAGAACATATATCCTCATAAATATATACACAAATGTTTAGAGTAGCTTTATTTGTATTACAAAACCCTGGGGGGCAGGGACTGTCTATCAACAAGTGAAATGAAAATTATCATAGACCCATAAAATAGAATGTAATAAAAGAATCAGCAATAAAAGAATCAACTATTGAAACATGATAAAATATGGATGAATCTTAACACTTTGAAGCTGAATGGAAGAAGAAGAAAGTACATACTGTATTCCCCACCCACATAAAATTCTAGGAAATGCAATCATCTACAGGGACAGAAAACTGCCTGGGGGTGGGGAGGTAAGGGTGGAGAGGCACAGAAAAAGGGATTACAAAGGCACGTGAAGGAACTTGAGGTGACGGGTATTTTCATTATCCTGATTGTTGGGATGGTTTTATGGATATATACACTATGTGTGTGTCCAAGCTTGTGATTTAGGTTTATATTCTCTGCAGGTAGTAGATCTTTGCTCCATCTGTACCAGAAGACCTTGTTAGTGCCTTCTTCCATAAAGCATGTCCCAGCACACCCGCCATGTTATTTCCATATGGGAGTGTCCTTCCTGACTGCAGTAGAGACCCAGGAAGGATTTCTTAGCTGATGGAACAGTAAATGGTAAATTGGGAACATGATTGAATCAGAGGAGTCCTGTTTGGTGCAAACTTGGGCTCTATAAGGAAATAAATCATTATCATGAGGAGTGGAAACATAGGTCCAAGACCTAGAAGAATTGAGAAAAAAATAAAGAAACGCTCTTTATTCATTCATACCACTAATAAAACTCACGTTACAGAAGAAATAAACTTCCAAGAATCAAACATTACTTTTATACAAAATTATCTTAAATGTTTTATTTATTAAATGAGAAACTTTATTAGCATTTTCTTATTTCTGTATTGGTAGAAAATTCTGACTGCTATCTAAAGTGTTAAGTGATCAATGCTTTCTGCTCTACCTCTAGCTTTCAAACAATCCAGCAAAACACTCCTCCCCAAGTTTTCTCCTGGTGATGCAACGACAGTGCTCTTTCTCCAGTTGCAAATGCATGGAATACTGGGCTAAGATGAACATCCCTTGTGTCAATCTGATAGAAATGTTGGGAACAATACTAAAAAATCAAATTTAAACATAGAGCTAACTTTCGAGACGATAGTTCTGGTTCTGGTGTGGCAATATTCATTCCCAGTATTTAGTTGTCATGGTCAGTGGCCAGTACCAAGCCAACATGCTCCTCCTGGTTCTTCGTCAAATTGCTGAGAGGACCAGGAGTACTGCTTTGCGCAGGCAGTTTGCAAATTAAGTTCCAGAGAAACAAAAGCTATTTCAGGAGGATGATGGAACTCTAGAGAAACTAAAGTGTGTGGTAGTTGCGCCCTCCTATATAGAGCTACTGTGATTCTCACAGTTGGAAGAACAGAAAAAGCCATATGTCAGCTGGCTATTGCTCACTTCCCAAGAAACAGACGTGACTTCAGTTTATCCTCCCAGTAATCAATTATTTCAGTTTCATTCAGCTCTCTATCGACCAGTAAGCTGATAAATAACTGAGTTCTTCTTTGGGATCAATATTTACTGACTGCTACTAACTGCCACCAATAAGTAAATCTTTACTATGAAAAAATTCAAAAACATAAACATATGGCTGTTTTTTAAATACACAAAGAGAGCTATCTTAGTTCCAGAAAAACAAAAGAAAGTAAAATTATCCCATTTCTACCTTTTTAGTTCCTCAAATCCTAATACTTAGATATAATTACATATCAATCTTCACCAATGTGACCATTCTTTTTCTTTAACTTGCTTTTTCACTCAAGAAAGCACTCATCATTACGTGAACACCCTTGAATGCTGCTGAGTATGGATCTGCATCATTCAATTTAATATAGCTGAACAATATAATGTTGAGCAGCCATAGTTTACTTAACTATTCATCTGCACTGGAACATTAAGTTGACTTCTGTTAACTTTCTTGTAGGTAATGCTGCACAATGAACAAATCTGAGTATTATTTAATATTTCTGTAAGAGAGATGCCTACTTCTATATTCACTGGATCTAATGACTTAGAATTTTTGATAAATGTTACTAAACTAATCACCAATAATGTTTGAAATTTTTGCACTTTTACCAAGTCTGTGGAAGTGTACACTCTTACTCCAACTATCACCAAGTAATCTGTTTTTGTTTGTCAGCTTTGTCATTTGATATTTCGTTTTTCTGCAAAATCCATGGTCACGAGGGAAGCTGATTATTCACAAAATCCATGATCACGGGGAAGCAGATTATCTGACACATGGATATTTTCTACTGTTATTTCTGCTTCTGTAAATTGTCTCTTTACATTATTTTGCTCAGATTTTTATTGAATTCTTAAACTTTCTTGAAAAATGTTAGTAATCTTATATGATACTGATGCAGACTCCGGCTCATGGGGTCCGCCACATTGTGGATGAGGCACAAGAAATTCACACGGACTACCGAGTCCTGTGGAGGAAAAGGAACAGCATGGCTTTTCTCTCAGGAGGAGTAAAAGCCTTGGCCCTTGCCATGACAGGCCTTTATTTCTTTTCTGGCCACATTACATGAAGGTCCTCATTTACTCTGCACTTTAGGCAGTTACCTTTTATAGAAAACAAAGGAGATGATGCCACTAATCACATCAAAGAAGGACATTTGCAAATGCAAAGGGAAAAGTGGTTGAACTGGTTACACTCCACACTGGGGAGTTTTAGCATGGATTTTAGGAAGTTACAGTAAGTACTTGCTGTCTCAATTCAGGGTGAGGGAGTTGTAGCAAAAGGAAGTCTCATAGCAGTCCAGGTACACTGCAGGCCTGATTCCCCATGGGAGAACCTATTCCTGGGTGTGGGTCCTGTGCATCTCTGAGTGGGAGCTGGGCCCACGCCATGCAGAATGGTCTCCTATAATATGATATAAAGTGTTTTAGCCTCGTGCAATTTAAATTTTATGATTTGTTTTTGCTAGACAGACTTTCTAAAAAATTAATGTGTTAAAATATGTTGTTCTGTTCTTCTACAGTCTTTAGCTCTCAACCTTCTCATGTCTTTGTAGCTGTTAATAGAACAGACTGATGTAGGTTCTTTCACTATCCTCGTTTTATAGAGAAGAAAACAAAGATACAGAGAGACTAAACAACTTTCCCAAGGTCATGACCTTATTTGGAACTCAGACCCTCTGACTCCACATCCTTCATCAATTTTAGGACTATTACTGCCCATAAGAACCAGGGATTGCTGACAATCTGATCACCTTCTCTCCAGTACAGTCTTAAGTAAATAAATAATAAGTTCTTCCTCCCCAATTCGGATTTGTCCCAGCAATCACAAGCACTATTGCCTTATGACAATTTATGATACAATTAACTTATAATACAATTAATTTAGTCATCAGTTTCTAGTACAATTAATTTAGTCCTCACTTTCCCTATACTGGTTACAAACCAATGTTGTTATCCTGAGGACGTTTCCTTCTGAGTTTGACTAGCCATGTTTTCTAAGAATTGAATTTAGGTGGTACATACATGTTGTGTTATATGAAGTGCTGATTTTCAGCTTTTGTTGAATTTCCAATCTGAAGCTCTGATTACCTCCTCCAACAATCAGCTATCCTGCAACTTGCCTTAAAATGTAGCTGGGGGTAGAGAACCATAAGTGTAACAGCCCACCAAGATCTTCCACAGGATAGACCAGCAGACCTTCAACTGGGCAAAGCAACACATTTGTAACTTAAATGCAATAAACTTGACATCTTCTATTTTTATCTGCAACTAAGAGTCCGATATACCAGAATATGCTTAGTTTCCTACATTTCAGATTCTTGAGCTACTACTGGCTCTTACAACCTTTTCATAATTTCTGATGCTTTGTTTATTGAGTAAACGAGCATCATATGACTGGTGCAGTCTCCTAGTGGAATCAGAACTTAAAAGCACCTAAACACAGTTAAAATGAGCTCCCGGATTCCTTTTCAGCTTGTGGAATGTAGATGTGTGGGTAGTGCTGGTGCTGCAGCTGCCTCTATTTACTGTTTCTGTGTCTGGCTGGATATCAGGGGCGCCTTGACCTCTGCAGAGGAGGGCTTGGCAGATGGGGAGAGTCCACGTTTGGCCACGTTCACGCTCTCACTCCTGCAGCCAGCAAAACAAAGCTGCCTGTCAGTGACACTGCAACACCACCCTGCCTCCCCTTGTTCTCTCCCGCAGGTGACCACATGCGTGTCTTGGCCAAAGTCCAGAGCCTGGGCAGGGCCTGTGTGTGACGGGACAATAGCTAAGAACAGCAGTGCTCACTCATCCTCAGCCCTGCTTTGCCAGCCCCATGTCTCAGTTCTCCAATACTTTGGAACATACAAGTTAATAACAAAATGAACAAAAGGTAAAATTATATGTATATGTGTAGCATGCGTATGTATAGAAACTGCCCAGTGGGTAGATCAATCCCAAGCCCTATATTATGAGGTGTGGATGACTCCTCGAGTTTCATATTATGGAATTCTGTCAACATTTTTTAAATTTAAATTTATGCAATCACTAAACTCTCTTACTCCATGTTCTTTTCCTTGTGGCTAATGTTAATTTTTCCTATGTGTTACTTAATAATTGTTCTTTGCCTTTGGTTTTGGTGGAGAAAGAACTTCTGATCAGCTTCTTTCATTCAGTTTTATTGGATATCTCATTCTTTGTTATAAATAGCCTTTGGGGTCCCACAAATGTTTATGATTTTCATGAAGCCAATGCTCTTGACCTTAGAACAACTCTAACATTAAATAAGAAATAATGCAAACAATAACATTAAAAATAGAAAAGAATTGAGCTTAGCTACCTCAACTTTAAGTGAGTTTTAAAGTACCCATAATAAAAGAAGTATAGCAATGAGTACAGTTCAGTAATTATGTTAATAAAGCAAACAATCTAAAAATAGTTGTGTTATCAGAATCAATTAAATTTAGGGTAAAGATGTGTGTGTTGCAATAAGGAAAAAATGAACATTTCAAATAACATTCTAGGAAAATTGTCACTCTAACAGAAAGTAATTTAGATTATAATTTCATATCACAGATTTAAAAACTGCTGATGGAATATGATTTTAATGTAAAAATCGATTAACAACAAAAGGATTTGAATATGTGTAAAATCAAAAGAGGAATGTGACTAGTGGGAGGCTTTGTTCTATGTCCTCAGACCTTGGAGAAACACATAAGGACACGTCCAGCTCTTTATATGCAGGTGAGATTAAATATAAGTGTGCATCGAAAGCATATGGGTAAAATTTATAGAGAAGGTCTATGTTAAAGATTAGAAATTTAAAAATTATAATAATGTAAATGACCAACATAAAACTAAAGTAAGTGAAGTATTAGATAAAAAGAAATGAAGCTTGATTGTAAAATTTGTTTGAAAAAAGAAACTACAACTAGCAAACAAATGGGTTACCATTGAAACTCATCACAAAGTGATATTAATGGGAAAAGGGATAAATTGCTCTTTAACCAAATAAGCAATGTATTAAATAAATACCTAAATAAGCAATAGTTTAAGTCAAATATCTCAAATATTAAAAATGTCTATATATTTTGTGCCAATTCATCTATTCTTTGAAAATGATTCTCAGAAAACAAGAAGAAAACTGTGCATGGTCATGTTAACCCACATTAACCTCCAGGTGCCATCCATGTCATTCCTGTGCTTCGCAAACAAGCGTGCACATCTTCTGTGCACAATGTCTCTGATTATCATTCTTGCATTTCTCTTTTAACCCAAGTCCAGCCTGGTTTCTGTCCCACCAGGTCAACTAAACCAGACTATCCTAAGTTCACCAACAGCGCCTGTTTTCAGGTCCACGGGGATCGCTCGTTCACATCTGCCCTACAAGCATATTCTGCCTTTCAAACACACTTCTTCCCTTTTTATTCCTCTAGTGTTTTTATCCCACTAGCATTTCTCCCCTCTTCCCTATTTATCCTTTTAATTTCACTGGGCCCTCCACCTCAGTGTCCTTTGTAGACTCCCCTCTGCCCAACCTTTAAATGTTGAGGGTCTTCAGGATGAGGTTTAGCTCTCCTTCTTATTGTCCACTCCGTAAGTGACCATATCCATTCCAATGTTCCTCTTACTAGATATGAGTAAGGGATCCCAACTTAATCCCTCCCCATGGCACTTTTGTAAATTCTAGATCCGTACTCCCAACTGCCAATAAACCTTCTGCACTTGTATGTCTCTCAGACACTTTGGAAACAACACCTAATGTTATTTTTTTTTCTTTCCACCCTAATTTGTACCTAAAACCTCTGGTGTGAAAACATCATTTTCCTTTCCTTCTCTTCATAGTGCTTAATATAATAGAAATAAAATAGGCATTAGTACTGTTTTTATGTCTCCTTTCCTGTAAGACAAAGTTTCAACACAACAGGAACGCATATTATTGCTTTAACCTGTATTTCTTGACTGCAATTACACAATGTAATTTACTCAATTTATGCATATAATCTGAATACAATGAATGAGTACAAAAATTTTACTATTCATTCTTCAATATAATTTACACAATGAGGATTTTGATTTTGATTTCACAGTAAACAAAATCAAGCTTTTCTTTGTTCAGAACTATATGAATAAAGCAAAATGCAAACAATGACATGGAAAGGTAAACATGTTTATAAATTTAAGTAAAATGTAAAGATGAATATGTAATTACATATTCTTTTTAAATATTATAAATGTGATAGGTGCAAGGAGGAATAGATTAAATAAACAATAGATAAATAGATAAGCAAGCAGCAAGCACTAGGGCAGTCACTTCTTAGAGACTGATTAACCAGGAACTGAATTGTTTAACATCCTCTTGCCCAACAGTACGGACAGATGATTTACTGAATTAAATCCAATGAATTCTGGGACTAAACTCGAAATTAGAGTTTTTCGATATGATCTAAGTCATATGTGCATTGTAACAAGGTGACCCCAGGGGCCCATTCTTATTTCTTAACCTTTCTTGCATGGTTGTTATTGAAGTCAAGAATCTCATGATTTGCACTCGGACAACTTCCCAGGCACAGTCACTGTATTTCTTCTCTTTCAGGTAGAGACAAATACCCTCAAAGTACCTCCTTGTGGCCAGTATACGGCCCTAAATTGGAGGGGCAGTTCCTCCCTCTCCCATCTCCTGCACCAAACAGGGCTCCAGGTCTTCCAGCTGCTGATAGAGTCCCATGCGCAGCTGGTTCAGGAGGGTGGTGTTCCAGGCAGCAGAGGCGTGCTCTGTGAGCAAGAGGTCCTAGATGTGCTGGAGCATCCAGTGGAGGACAGAGATGGCCTGGGCCTCCTGGGCCTGGCTGCCATTTACCATCGCCGGAAGGAATCTGGGGTCCTTCTCCCTCAGACAGAAGAAGGGAGAGATTCTCCTCATTTGGCCCAGAAGCTCCAAGTTCTCCCTGCTAAGTGGGACATGGTTCAGAGGTATGTCGCAGCCCAGAGCTCTACCAGAGCCATAGCTGGCTACCACTGGCACCGTGAGTAGAGAGCAGGAGGGTCATGAGCAAAGGAGGGAGCTGTTGGCCTGGCAGAGCTGGGCGTCTGGTGTACAACCTTACCCAATGTTCTCTGATGGACTCTCTTTCTAAGCATGGCCATTTAATAGGGAACACAATTTTCATTATCAAACATTTCTTCATATTTTACTTTCTTTTTTATCTTCATTTGTGAGTTCTTCATGTGGTGTCTAGGATGATGTCATTAATCTATGCTATTAACTTTGCGATTTTGATCTTCCCATTAACTTCAGATGTGTTAGTCCAAATGGATACCCATCAATCAAATGACAAATGATGTTGTCCTAAAGTTAGAAATGGATGTAGGTGTGTAAATAGAATCAGTATGAGAGGGTTGTTGGGTCAAGAATCCAAGTTCTGTTCAACAATTGAGACATTTTTTTCTGTGAATAACTTGGATGAGAACCAAACTGTTCAAGATGGAAGATGTTTGAGCACTGAGGTTTGACTGTACTCACACACATGAACATACTCACATACATTTTTAATTATATAAATATTGCTCTTCCCTATATTAGAAACGAAATTTGTCCTTGGATCTGGTGACATTTTTGCCATCTTTACATAGAGAGCCAGACTCCCTCAGCCCTGTGGGTTTGTGTATTTTGTGAGGTACTTACCAGACCATGTATAGTAAATAAGCTCTTTAGAACCAAGGACAAAGTTTTGTTTACAGTTTCATTCACAGCAAAGGCTGAGAGTTTTAGTGAGTGAGTTCCTGGGGTGGTTCCCTTCCTTCTAGACCCATTCATACAAGTCCATGTGAGTATACCAGAGCAGGGCCACAGCAGGGCCACTAGGCGGACTTGTAAAATAGGCAACTGAAATGTTTTATATGTTAGAATTCTATTAAGTTTTAAAATATACTTTGATTAAATTCCCAAAATTAAATTCCCTTGTCTTCTTTTTATTGATACATGCTATTGTTTTTGTTTTGTTTTGTTAATTTTTTGTGTTCTTTACCTTGGATATGTGGGAGTTAAATTCCTTAATTCTGGTTCCTTTTCAACCTTAGGAAGTAATTGTCCCAGGCTACTATACTCAATGCAATGTGCTTATCTGTACAACTCCAAAAAGCGTGTGATTCTCATGAAATTGATGCTGACTACATTATAGATGAAATATCAATTTAATCAGAAAGAATGCAAATAATGATAAAGAACATAAAATTTCTTGGCATATCTATCTCATCTAGAAAATGAAGGGAGACTATAGTAATGATATGAAATACAGTGTGATAAAAAGAGAAATCAGGAAATAAATTATTGACGCTCATAATCTCTGAAATTGTATTATCTATATTGACTAGATTTAAGATAAAGGATATATCTGGTATTAATATGGTAAAAGGACGTTTTTATTAAACAGTTCTAGATGGTTAGTTAGCAATCTAAGTGGAAATCCATGTAAAATTTATTTCATCCCATAGGCCATAATGCAATCTTGATGGAATGGCAAATTGACAGTAAGCTCTTAAAAAAGATCTTCTCTCTTAAAAAGAGAGAGAAGGCTCAGAGTAACTTTGGAGGTTCAGTGGAAACAGCTAACCTACAAAAGAAATGTTGGTTATTTTCAAATGTATACAAATTTTTAAGTTCTTCATAAAAAACAGGACATGGCCACAGAGACTTCCTAGGCAGGCACAGTGGCCAAATAAACCCGCCTAAGGATTCCCTCACCCACAGACCAACAAAATAAGGAAAACTAAGTAAAATATATAAAATACATAAGCATCCATCAAAGAATGGAGGAGAAATAATATTTGAAAAGTGTCAGAAGATCCATGAGGGAGGAGTAGTATGATTGTTCATTTTACGTGTCAACATAGCTAGTCCACAGCACACAGATATTTGAACAAACATAATTCTAGATGTTTCTGTGAAGGTAAGTTCAACAAGAGATTATAGGTATTGAACGTTTAAGTTAGTAGACTTTGAGTAGAGTAGACTACCCTTTATGACATGGGTGGGCTTCATCCTATTAGCTAAGACTTCAGCAGAAAAAGGCTCACCTCCCATGATAATAAGAAATTCTGCCAACAGACTGCCTTTGAACTTAAAATACAACTCTTCCAAGGATTTTGAACTTCTAGCCTGTTTTTGGAAAAATGTTGACTAATACAGTCTAAGAAACCAATTGTTTCTAAGAATTGTTCATTTCCTAAATTTTTATGTACTTCCCTACAGCTGATGATAGGACAAGACAGCAAAGCACAAAAATCTGTTGAAATTTACTAAGGGCCTAGGCAACCCTGAGTTGAAGAACAACAAATCCAGATGAGGAGAGTGTTGCACAGGAAGAGATGCAAGAAGCCTCCACAGTTGCAGGCTCTTTTTGCTACCTTAGCAATTCACACATACATCCTGGTGAAACACCGCCATGAAAATACCGTGCTGATTGTAAAATTTCCTTTAAATTATCTCAAAATTGATATATGTGAAAAAATATAGTGTGACCAGGTCTCAGGTAACAATGATGCTATTCATTCACATTCTTTAGCTTATATGAAAAATTCTTCTGGCACCTCGGCAGAGTTTTCCTACTGCGTGAAAGAGATGCCAAGATTGTTATTCAACGTGACAATAAAAATATTGTTCTATTTAATAATAGCTGATGTCTGATAATAGGAATAAATCTACAAAAAAATTACACTATTGAAAGTTGTTTCATTAATGTTTAATCAGATTTTACTGATAACCATCGAGTTCCATTCCTGGTCTAGCAGCTTTACCTGCCCCCCCAGAGTCCCACAGAATGTGGAAGGGGTAAATCATAGGGAGGCTTGGTCTGTAGAGTAGGGGTAGCCAGAAAACACATCTCTTTCTCTCCTTTTCACTGCCCAATCCCCAAGAGTCCATGCCCTGCATGAAGCTGAAAACTCTTTGTAACACAAAGAGTAAGGAAACAGGTTTGCAAAAACATTACAATCCATTGTTGCCAAGAAGTAGCCTTTTTGTAGCAGGAAGGGACATCACAGGAAGTGGCAGGATTTCTGTCCACAACAGAAGCCTGCCCTCCTCTTGGTGGCTGCCCTTGTTGCACTTGGAGACCAGGGGGCGGTCTTCCCTGAGAGGAGTTTCATTTGCCCATCCACAAACTGCATCTTGCTTTCTGTTTCCTTTTAGCTACAG
>CM052540.1:61033719-61051592 GCA_028533065.1 Trachops cirrhosus | reverse complement strand
TATTTTATTTATGTATCTATTTTTAGAGAGAGGGGAAGAGAGGTAGAAAGAGAGAGAGAGAGAGAAATATTGATGTGAAAGAGAAATTTCAATCAGTTGCCTTCTGCACATGCCCTGACACTTAATCTGCAACCCAGTCACATGCCCCGACAGGGAATCCAACCAGCGATCACTCACTATGAGATGAGGCACAAGCAACTAAACTGCACTGGTTAGGGCAGGATGCCAGGCATTTTGACCCCTAGTTCACAGGTCCTTCTGCTACATCACACTACTCCCTCCAAAAACTACCGAATGGGGGCAGAGCACCCTGATTTTTCCCAAGTGCATGCACCCATAATCCCTCTTGATTCTCAGAACATCATGAGACATCTCCGAAGGGGCACTTATCTTCATTTTGCAGAGAGGGATATGGAGACTCAGGCAGGCAGACAACAGAAAACTCAGGTTCAGGTGAATTGAATGTTTTTTTTACTACCAAGTGGTAGTTATTTCTGTCTTTTATATCATTGGCTGCCTCTCAACATCTATCCCTAAATCAGCAAACACATCCCTAAGAAACACAGGATCCTTATTCCCAGTTTTAACTCTGAACCCATTCTTGCTCCATTCCATCACTTCTGTTAAGCCTGACTAGGAAGCTGGTGCTTCTCTGTGAATTCCTGAAATCTCTGGATCATTAATCTTATCAACTAATTTACTAAAAAAAGACTCCAGGCTCTTGCCCTTTTAGGGAAGAACAACAATGGCATCCTAAAGATAAGATTCAGTTTTTTGTTGTCAATCCCAAGGCAGTTATCCCAATAGCAAGCATTTTAGGGCAGGCTAGCAGGAACTCTTAACCTTAGCCCTTAGGTGAGTAGGCCCACTCCTGTAAGTATGACAGGGAGGGTAGGGGCAACAGTGATGCAGTACAAAGAGCTCAGACTTGAGAGACGACAAGCCTACTATATGAGCTCAAGCCCAGCCCAATTCCCAGAGTTTTTATAGGACTTTATCAAATTAGTTGTGAATGCATTTTGAGCTAAACTGATTGGTCATAGCATTCACAGTGGCCCCTAAGGCTAAAAGGAATAGAAAGAGTGTCTAAGGAGTTGTGGCCATCTTTAAATCACCACACATTTTCTGTTTTGTGAAGCAAGTAGAGCCCAAGCTTCAACTATTTTGCTAACTTTAAAATGAAAGCGTGTGGGGAAACTGATGACTAATGGCTTGGGAAAATGGTTTAGAATGTGAGATGGACAAATCATTGCAATCAACTGTGCTTTTTTCTGATGTGTCCTTCCTGCTGAACCTCTGCTAAGAAATGTAACATTGCAAAAACTTTATTTTTTTTTAATCTGACCTTTTAGTTTGATTTTTTTCCCTTTGACTAAAACTAGCCTCACCTAGCACCCTGACTCATTCACCTTCCTCTCCCTTGTTTAATCATTAAGCCCCCAGGACAATGTGGTTCTGCTCAACAATCAGTAGTCTTAGGAACAACGTCCTGGGTCTGTTAACTACTGAGACAGAGTAAAAGACAATATCTTGGCCTCAGCTGTATTTTAGCTCTGGACTCAGGAAAGATGAACAATCCCACAGAACAAATCCTTGCAAAATTAGACAAAGCAACTCCATGGCTGACATCAGGACCAGATGCAATGATCAATTACCCCCAACCCTAGCACCAACTACTTGGTAGAGATCATAACCCAAACTCCATTGGTCATCATGACTAATGATTTCTTTCCCTATATAATCCAACCCCTAGAAGCCACTGAGGATCCAGGTCTTTGAGCATGAGCTACCTGCGACTCTGGACATGGCACCATCTCCTTAATAAATTCTTACTTTCTTGGACACAAACTCCTGTTTGTGTCTTATTAGGCTTTGATGCATGCAGGCTGGCAGATGCCTTCAGTCTGGTAGTAGAAATCTAAAGGCTACACAGTGAAGGAAGAGAATCCTGCCAAGCCTTTGCCAGTCATTCCAGGGGGTGTCTGGCCTGTACTGTATAATTATTTTTTCTTTCTATTTCTTAGCAACTATGGCCTATACTTTCTACAGTTCTGCGAGGGCAGGCACTTTTACTTTCTTCACTTTTTCATCTTATGAAGATAGTCATAGAACCTGTGATTTAGTTACTTAAGTATTATATATAGCATAAATGAAATGAATGAACTGCATCGTGATCCTTCAGTTGAAGGTGCAAAATCAGTCTTGGCATTGATTTATTAAAAATAAATAAATGCAAAAAGATTTGAAAGTAAAACTTCAAATAATAAAATAATTTTAAAATATAAAGGAGAGCACTTAATATAACTAACACAGTGTACAGTTGAACATGATATGCAAGAAAAATATTGAAATACAATGAATGTAGTAAACTAGATTATTTAGTAACAATCTAAATCAGTTTTTTAAAAGGCTGTCTATGATGAGTTGGTACCCCTTATTAACTGATAGTAGCTTAATACTGCTGAAACTGACAGTTAACAATAAACATGTGTAGGTATTAGATCATAGAGTCTAGAGATATAGATATAGGCTTTAACTAAATGCTTCATTGCTTTGTTATCACGTGGCTTGTAGTCAAAGATTAAGAAAATGTTAGTCATGTTCTGAAGACATGCCTGTAAAGCAAGTTCCAGGAGAAATGTTTAAAAGTACACTTTGCTTGAGATAATAGAAAATACAGCTAGTTAAGTACAAAACAGTGATACTTAATGGCAGTGGTCACAAGATATCTAGTTTCTGCTTTTTGCTTTAAAGATAATGTCTGTGGTGCACAACTATGAGATATTTTTGCAGAATCTTGGTTCTTCAACCCAGCACCCCTTGTTCTCACAATAAAAATTTAAATTGCTGATGTGTTGTGTCTTTGTCAAACGGGAGAAGATAATTCCAGAGACACAAGGAAAATTTATGAGTTTGTTTTACAGAAGGAATAAAAGTTGCTACCAGCTGCTGATGCCCAGAAGTCTGGTTGCACAAAATGTTATCTGTTTCTGAAGAAACACAGTGTTTCTCCTCGGTTCCCTGAAACTTTCCTTCCTCTACTCCCTAGCCACATAAAACCTCCCTACTTTTGCTTTTTGAGAAAGACAGACTTGGAACATCTTGTTCCTCTGCCCTCTAGCTCTGGCCTAATTGAAATTTTCTATCTCTCCAAGCACCATTGTCTCACTCAGTGTTTGGCTTACTAGTGCATTGTGCACATGAACCTGAATTTTGGTTGTGACAAATTTAATTTATTTCATTATAAAGGCAGAAAAAAATAGTCTTTGAAATGACTAACATATTGGAGTATGATAAATTGTATAGGTCTGTAACAACTGTTTCATTAAGAGCATAGGACTTATTCCATGATTTTTTTTCCTCTCAGAACTTCCCAGATACAGCAGCTCTATTCTTTCTTTTCCATAGAGAGACTGATTCCTTGGAATTACCTCTTCAGGTCCAGTACGAAGTCTTCATAGCTCAAGAGAGTCCTACCAACCCCAACTCCAACAGCAAGCAGGTCTCTAGGACTTCCCAATGCTTATAAAGTCCAGTGAAGAATTTCTCCAGGCTAATTCCAATCAACCTCTTATGTTGAACAGGTTGAAGATCTGCTGAAGATTTGGTGGAGGACAGAAAGGTCTGAGCCCTCTTGGACTTTGCTGCCACCCACCAGAAACAACAGAAAACAAGTGGAGCCAGCTAAACATCCATGAGTAGGAGGCTGCCTAAATCATTTCTGAAACAATACAACTATCTAAAAAGATAAAGACATTCTCTATCTATTAATATAGGAAGATTCCTAAGTGAAAAAAGATGCAGAACAGTGAGTATGGTAAACTACCTTTTATACAAAAATAGGGAGAGTATAAAAAGAATATAGCTATATTCTGGTCAGTTTGCATATGCATGAAAAAACTAGACGAGTTTGAAAGACAGTAATAACTTCAAATTGTGGAAAGTGTTGAAAGAATTGTCAAAGTATACATTTATTCACATGCCAAATTTACATTTACTAGTAATTAAAGAAGAAATTCAAGTTAATAAACTATCTAGAGAAGATCAAAAAGGGAAATGCCCACTCAAATATTGCTGGTGACACTGTTTTAAAAAGAAACATTTGTCTTGAATCAGTATTCTGCCATTAGAATTTATCTGGAAAAACGGGAAAGTTTTGTTCCCAAATTCTATTTTTATTACAGATCCTACAAAACAATGTAAGATAAGAAGGTGTGTATTCAGAAACAAATAATGGGCAAAGGAAGCTACTGTCAGTACGTATAATTACTGACAGTTGTGTAGTCATTTAAAAATTTGTGAGTGGAAAACAAAAGCATGAAAACATTACTGATGATGGAATTCCACTGCAAGCTAAAAAATACAGGCTATATTATTTACATAGCATGGTCTCAGTTTGGTATTTAAAGAGACAAATGGTATGTATTTTAAATGATTAAAATTTTGAAAATATTAACTAGTTATAATTGAGGTGTCCATTAAATGGTATGTGATATAAAGTCTTTTATAGAGGAAATATTTTAAGCATCTTCCACCATGCCCTCTTTTGCCTTGTTTCCTTTCCATTTACACAAAAGCTGCATTTTATTATTATTCAAAAGGCAGAAGCCTGGAAGTGTAAATCTTAAAGAAAAGGTATACACTCGGTGTGAAGCGCTCAGACGCTGTTAAGAGTTTATACCGAACGTGCAGCGTAAACACGTGCCGCTATTGCATTTCTTCAGCCACACAAACAAAAGCCCCAGGAACCCTGTACGCCTGCCCAGCCCAGCTACGCTTCACACCCCCGCCTCCCGCGTCTCTAGCGCACTTCACCCTCCCCTCCTTTCACGCCCGCCCACTGACGAGTCCGGCGGCCGCGCAGCCGCAGTAGCTGCTGCGGCCGCTCCTAGCCCGAGGGATCTTGGGACTAGGCCTTTCCGGAAGGACTGGCTTGGCTTTCGGGGTTAGGCCCCTTGTTCCAGACCCGTGTTCCAGGCCCTTGCTCCGTGACAGGCCCGTAGCCGCGGCAACGCTTTGGTGACAGCGGAGGACTCTACCGGCGGTTCGCTGGGGTGCGCGGCCTCGCCGCCGAGGGAGCTGCGGAGCTGCGGCGCTGCAGTACGTGGCGGCGCCTCCCCCTCTGCCCGGAGCAGAACCGCTTGGGAGAGCAGCAGCAAAAGCCGCCGGACAAGGTGAACCGGGTTACTTAATTGCCTTCAGATGATGAATCATCTGCATAACAGTCAGATTTGAGGTCCACAGCGCTTTGTGCTTCTGCTGCACAACAATTTTAAGTGGATAACTGACTGGTGTGCCTGAGGGGTGCCACGTTTCCTCTGGAAAAGGAAGGCGAGCTCTCCTGCTCTTTGGACATCCTCGTTTCCTTGAAAGCATTCTGGTTTTAGTCCCTTACCCCGACATACACCGTTTTGCTAGAGGCTTTCCGATGAAAGTGTCTCTTGGTAACGGAGAAATGGGCGTCTCCGCCCACTTACAGCCTTGTAAAGCAGGAACCACTCGATTTTTTACCAGCAATACTCACAGTTCAGTGGTATTGCAAGGCTTTGATCAGCTTAGAATAGAAGGATTGCTTTGTGATGTGACTCTGGTGCCAGGTGATGGAGAGGAAATCTTTCCTGTTCACAGAGCTATGATGGCATCTGCTAGTGATTATTTCAAGGCTATGTTCACAGGTGGAATGAAAGAACAAGACTTAATGTGCATTAAGCTTCATGGGGTGAACAAGGTTGGTCTGAAGAAAATAATTGATTTTATTTATACTGCAAAACTTTCTCTTAATATGGACAATCTTCAGGACACACTTGAAGCTGCCAGCTTTTTACAAATTTTACCTGTTTTGGACTTCTGTAAAGTGTTTCTTATTTCAGGAGTCTCTTTAGATAACTGTGTTGAAGTTGGGCGAATAGCTAACACCTATAATCTTATAGAAGTGGATAAATATGTCAATAATTTCATCCTGAAGAATTTTCCTGCATTACTGAGTACTGGGGAGTTTCTAAAACTCCCTTTCGAACGACTTGCCTTTGTGCTTTCCAGTAACAGTCTTAAGCACTGTAGTGAACTTGAGCTCTTCAAGGCTGCCTGTCGCTGGCTTAGGTTGGAAGACCCTCGGATGGATTATGCTGCAAAATTAATGAAGAACATTCGATTTCCACTAATGACACCACAGGACCTTATCAATTACGTGCAGACAGTAGATTTCATGAGAACAGACAATACCTGTGTGAACTTGCTTTTGGAAGCTAGCAATTACCAAATGATGCCATATATGCAGCCAGTGATGCAGTCAGATAGAACTGCCATTCGCTCCGACTCAACACACCTGGTTACCTTAGGAGGCGTTTTGAGGCAGCAGCTGGTTGTCAGTAAGGAATTGCGGATGTATGATGAAAGGGCACAAGAGTGGAGATCATTAGCCCCCATGGATGCCCCCCGTTACCAACATGGCATTGCTGTCATTGGAAACTTTCTTTATGTAGTTGGTGGTCAAAGTAATTATGATACAAAAGGAAAAACTGCTGTCGATACAGTGTTCAGATTTGATCCTCGGTATAATAAATGGATGCAGGTTGCATCATTAAATGAAAAGCGCACGTTCTTCCACTTAAGTGCCCTCAAAGGACATCTGTATGCTGTTGGTGGGCGAAGTGCAGCTGGTGAATTGGCCACAGTAGAATGTTACAATCCAAGAATGAATGAATGGAGCTATGTTGCAAAAATGAGTGAACCCCACTATGGCCATGCAGGAACAGTATATGGAGGCTTAATGTATATTTCGGGAGGAATTACTCATGACACTTTCCAAAACGAGCTCATGTGTTTTGACCCAGATACGGACAAATGGACACAGAAGGCTCCAATGACTACAGTCAGAGGTCTGCATTGCATGTGTACAGTTGGAGACAAGCTCTATGTCATCGGTGGCAATCACTTCAGAGGAACAAGTGACTATGATGATGTTCTAAGCTGCGAATACTATTCACCAACCCTTGACCAGTGGACACCAATTGCTGCTATGTTAAGAGGTCAAAGTGATGTTGGAGTTGCTGTCTTTGAAAATAAAATCTATGTTGTAGGTGGATATTCTTGGAATAATCGTTGTATGGTAGAAATTGTCCAGAAATATGACCCAGAAAAGGACGAGTGGCATAAAGTTTTTGATCTTCCAGAGTCGCTTGGTGGCATTCGAGCTTGTACTCTCACAGTTTTTCCACCTGAAGAAAACCCTGGGTCACCTTCTAGAGAATCACCTCTTTCAGCACCTTCAGATCATTCCTAGAACTAAGGTGATACATCTTTGCAGTGCATAGAGGATGATCTCGTATTTCCCCTTTAGTTGTATCTTCAATGATTGGTTGAGTTATTAGATGAAAAGGTAACTGATGTTATTTGTATTGTTTGGCTTAGTATGTCTATCAAATGTTTAAATGGATTCTGAAAATACTCAACATAGGTGTTTTAAGAAATGTAAAAAGATCATAAAAATGTTAGATGTCTTTGTGGTGTTATGTGAGATTGTAGATGACTGTAGTAAATGTGTAGTTACGCTCATCATGCTTCAAAGTTGAAAGTTGTCATCTAACTGCAAAACATCAAAGGGAGGCTGCCAGCTCTAACCTAAAATAATAAACAAAAGGTCACCACGAATTGTTAGCTACTTCCCTTTTTTTCATAGAATTTTTGACATAGCTGCCAACTCACCAGATTGTGTGGGTGCATTCAGAATTATGTGAAATTTCTTAGGTAGACAGGAGAAATAATAAGTTCAAATGTATTAACTCGAAAAATCAGTATAGCTCTAAGGCAGAGTTTGTATCTCTGGAGAGAGAGAAAAATACATGTATATACTTACATACATACATAAATATACATATACACACATTTAGTTTTTAAATTGATTGGCATTTCAGTTAGAGTGAAATTGTTTTTAAATTTAAATTTTTCTACCTAGCAGCTATTTCTATTCAAATGGGAATTCAGTACCAGAGGGTAAATGTCTATATAGATATGCTGAATTGAAATAGATAAGTACTATGTTAAATTGATAACCAAGTTTAGCATTTGACTAAGTTGTTACTTTAGATAAAACTTATGTTACTTTTTCTGCTTGTATATTGTTTTCTGTAGAGTTGCTTTTATACAGATTACTTAGCAAAGTTAAGGTTTCAGAGAATTGCTTTTGCTTAGTAAGTTTAAGCTCTGCTGTTTTCTACGTTTTTGTTCAGTAAAACTTATAAAAGCAAAGAAAGAAGTACACTGAACAAAGCTATGGGATTTTAAATTCAGTCTCCCAATTTAGTCATTCTAATAAGATTATTAGATCTGGGCTGGTTGCCCCGGAGCTGCTCCAGCCCACGTGCATCCTGAGCTTTGTGTGATCTTCCTCAAGGCTGCCATCTAGGTTATCATCTGAGCAAGCAGTAGATACACTCTGTTCTGCATCAAATCAGAAAAATATCCTCTTGGCTATTTCTAAAGGACTGGACCAATTTCAGATTCCCTAAGGAGCCAGTTACAGAAAGCCTCAGGCACTGCTACTTTGCAGGCAGTACTAAAGTACATCTTGAATATCAAGGATATCCCTACTGGCTGAGAATCACAGAGGGAGATCTTAATGGGACCTTATCAGCAAATGGAATCATAGGAGTCCTCTGTAGTCAGTAATTCTGAAGTACTTCCCTGGAATATCTACCTGAAGAAAAAATTTACGTACATACATTTACTTACATGTATATGTATGTATATATCCCTATACTTGGGAGATTGTCATACTGTAAATCAGGAACAGCCTTGTTATTTATTGACAATCCCATAATAAAACTCAGGAACCAAGACAAAAGGAATTGGCTTCCAAGGATCTGAACTTTACTGCCCGTACAAGTGTTGATTCATTTCAATGCTTTTTGTGATTTCTGCATTGGCAGAAATTTTCATACTTTTATGTTTTTTTAATGATTTAATTTTTTATTACTAAAAATAACACATTTGGGTACATTTAGTAAATAGAAAATGTAGAAATTGTTTACCTTGTGTATTGAATAAGCAAGAAATGGCATCTCAGTCATTTCTCTGATTATTAATGAAGTTAAATATGTGTTTCCTTTGATCAGATGTTCATGTCCTTTGCCTTTGTAGTGACTATTGGAGTTGCTTTGTTTTTCATACCAAGTTACATGATCTCTTTATATAATAAATACAATTTAACTGGCATTTGCTTGCATTGATTTTTTTTTCCTTCAATATTACAGTCTTCCAAAGGCAGAGTCATTCAGTTAAATTTGAAGATCAAATTTGTCCATCTTTTTTGCACTTTGACCTTTATAGATGATTTTGCTGCCTTTTTACATATTACTGATGTCACCTTCCTTGCCCTTATCCTATTGCTTTGTCAGCGCTAAATTTTTTTTAAAAGATTTTATTTATTTATTTTTAGAGAGAAGGAAAGGAAGGGAGAAGTAGAGGGAGAAAAACATCAGTGTGTGGTTGCCTCATGTGCACCCCCCACCTGGTTAAGGACCTGGCCCATAACCTAGCCATGTGCCCTGACTGGGAATCAAACCAGCAACCCTTTGGTTCATAGGCCTCTGCTCAATCCACTGACCTATACCAGCCAGGACCTCAGTGCTAATTCTTAAGCTGCAAAGGTGGCATTAACTCTTTGTCTCCAGTTACAGTAGCTTTTCTTTCTGGTTGAAATGAAGTGAAATTTTCATAAAAATCTTTATTTTAGTAAGAATATTAATCTTTATTTACAGCATATATTTTCCCATCATTTTTCTTTCAGTATATGTATGTCTTAACATAAAGCTTTTTGGTAATGGAGTGATATTAGTTTTTCTTTTGCCATTTTTAAAATTTTATTTAGTGTGTATACGCATTTAGTTTTATTGTAACAAAGCAACTTGTACACTTTTAACATTTAAAACAGCATCATCTTTCCAGTGAGACAAAAAAAATTTAAAAATAAACAGGACAAAATTTCAATAGAGAAATGTCAATTCTGAATAAGATCCTACAGGTTCTGATTCTCCTATTGAGTGGCAGGGCTCAAGTCATCATTGGGAGAGACTTTTACTTTGAAAGTGTCATCTTAAATTGAAAGGATGTCCATTAAACATCACAATTAAACATGCCAAAGGAGAAACCATGTTGTGAAAATGCCCACTTAACCCACCCAAACATTTCAAACTCACTCTTTGCTGACCTTCTATAAAGCCCCCCTTTTTAAAGTTTTTCCCCCTTTTTTTAAACAAGTAGATACATGTTAGTAAATGCTAACTGTCCATATTCACATAGAGACACAGTGTAATCTCTGAGACTTATGAGAACTTGATTTTCGAAGAAAGGATTTTCATCAAAATAAAATGTATTCTGTAACCTGATTTAGTATCTTCAAATTCTGTCACTTCAACTCCTGTCAGGTAACGCAGTGTCTCTTCATCCTCTTTCTCCAAGCAGTGCAGACACTTGTGATGGTTAACAAATGTTATCCCCACAGTTAGGATTTTGATGGTCAATTCATCTCTTCTGAAAAAAATGGTTGATGGAGTTGGTTATATTTCTGTTCTACTTTCAGAATCTCCTCACTGGCTTTTTCATTAAGTCTGTCTCCTTCAGTTTGTACTTCACTATGTTCAGTTGCTTCTTGCTGTTTTTTTTCTTCCTTTGGCAAGTCTGAGAGGTTGACTTCTGTGGCTTGAGGGCAGGAAGAGGCTTTGGTTTCTTTGGGGTGGAAGTGAGACTGGCGTTTGGGGGCCATGCTGTGAGGTGAGTTGGAGAATCAGACTGAAGGGAAGTTGCATGGCTGGAAGAAGCTCTGAGAAATCCCTTGTCATTTTTAAAATGCTTTCTTAATTTTTTTCTTACGAGATGATATAATTATCCTAGTATTTTGTTATTAAGGACATGACTTTATTAAACTTTCAGTATAAAGTTTAATGAATGTTCCAAGTAATCACCCAATTATTCACCACTTTCTGAATAATATTCACTTTCTCACTGAATTTTTAAGCTTTTTAAAATCATAATAAAATTTAATTTCTTATACGGGCAATTTAGGGTATTTTTCCTTCAGTTCCAATGATCTTTTATTGAGGTTGTCTTGGTTATATACATTGCTGTTTCAGCTGGGATTTTGTTTTCATATTAATTCCAAACTTGATTGCAACAGTAAGAAAATACACAGTCTTCACATGTTTTCTGTCATTAGTACTTCCCTTGATTCTTACAGGTTTTTGAGTGCAACATCACTCTCATTGATTCTTAACAGTTTTTTGGTGTGGATTCTCTTGTGCTTTTACCTTAAAAAATCATATTATCTACATAGTATAAAAACTACATTTCATATTATTTGTTTCATAACTTGAAGCATTGGTTAATACTTCCAGCAAAATCATAGTAGTTACACGAGGCACTGTATCTTGTAAGTATTTTAATAGGGATAATTGTAGTTTTAGAATTTCTTTGTTAAGGAGAGATGTTCTTGATCTTGTTCATGAAATATTTTGCTTGTTTCTCATTAATTGGGAGTCTTGAAGTGAGAGATTCATATTTTTATCACAAATACTTATCAAAATTTATCAAAGTGGCAATTTTTCTCATTTTAGATACTGAAGAGTTTGTTTCTTAGTTTTTGCCAACTGTTGGATTAGAAAGCATTCTCTTATATTTGTAAGTGCATTATCAATTATCATAGTTTAGAAAGCAATTTGGCAAGAGTAGTAAAAGATTATTTTCCAAATATACATTTTAGACATTAAGCGTATTTCTGGAATTAATAATGACAAAAAAAAGTAAGCCTCCAAAATGTTCATCTCAGCGTTATACTATTATTTTCTTCCCATAAGACCTCATCAGACATTCCATAACTTTACTTTTAAAATGAATTTTTAAAAAATTCTTCCTACCCTGATTTTGGTTCTTTATTTTTCTTTAATGTTGTTAAGTGTATATTTGAATGACTGAGTGATGGTTAAAACCAAAAACTTAGACATTCATTAGAGGTGACTGCACATACTGCAGAAGTGTTGAAGGTGAGTGTCTTAACCAAATGCACTAGTAATAGGTCATTCCTCTGGTCTCTGAGCAACCACTTTCTAGGAGCTGATGTTATTCTGTCATCCACTGTTTGAAATTAAAAATCCTTGTTTAGATAGATTATAGAAAATGTAACTTATTAAAACAAAATAGTAATGATGAAAACCAGCAGTAATTTTTATATCATATGTGAAAGTTCAAAGTCTTCAGATCATACTCAATTACATAAGTATAAAAATCCTATGGTTACTCTCGGTGTATATCTTGGGTCAGACAATCAAAGAGGGTAACTGTTTTTTTGCTGTCACAAAAATGCAGGTCTAAATTGCTTTGATTTTATTGATAATATAATTTGAATATTGAAAATCTGCAATATTTCATTAGGACTCTAAGCATTTATATATACTATTACACTTTTTTTCCTTTATTTTTTTTAGTGGATTTGCCATTACTTTTTTTTTTATTTTTTAGCACAGAGCCTCATGAAGATACACAATAAATCTTTTCAATGGTAGAAAGACTATATTATGCAATATGTCTAGGTATAAGTAAATCTGACAAACATGATATTCTAAGAGCTTTTTATATTGGTTTTCCCATGCAGATATTAGGATTAGACTATTATTCTGATCACATAGGTCTCGTCTAGTCCACATAGCTCCCATCTAGCCCAGACAGCAATACGCATGAGCACACACACATGATACACAATGACTCCTGGACTAGCTGATCCATATTCCTTTTTGTATCATCCATGGGCTCAAAGAAAGCCTGTTTCTTGGCTATGAGAAATTTACGAGTGACATAACCACCCATTTCCTCATTCTCCAAAACACTGTTTCAGAGGAAAAATATCCTTATACATTAAACATTCTTTCCCTGAGGGATATCTCGAGTGCACATACCCCCATATTTCTTTTCTAGATACAACTGAAGGAACAAGGTTATATTTCATACAATCTTGGAATGAGTATAAAGCTGATGACAGCAGCCAAGATCTATGACCTGATCTCAGATGTGTCATGGTGTACAGCCCCTTCAATTGTCAGTCCATAGAGTATTCTGGCTCTTTACTGTTCTATCTTTCAGAAAACTGTTACTATAGAGGCAGAGGTTTATCATTCTTTGCCTCATTCACCCAAGAGCCAATCAGCAGAATCTGTGTATGTGTGGGTAGGCAGCAGGCCTAATTTCTACAGACTCAAACAACCTTATCTTATTTGGGAAGTATATCACTTAGAAGTCAAAATATTAGCAATCCATAAAAACTTTCTAATTCATAGTAAATCATGAAGCAACACACATATTCAGTATAAAATCCTAATTTGAAGTCAGTAATAACATTTATTTCTTAATGCTAGGCAAAATATTTACTTCAGTTTTTTAAAATATGTATTTTTTAAATTTTTATTTATTTTTACAGGGAGGGGAAGGAAAGGAGAGAAACATCTATCTGTTGCCTCTCCCATGCCCCTAACTGGGGACCTGGTCCACAACCCAGGCATGTGCCCTGACTGGAAGGGAATCAACCAGCACTCATTTCACTGAGCCACACCAGACAGGGTGTGGTTTGTTTGTTTGTTTGTTTGTTTGTTTTTATCTCTATCCTTTTCCAGATGAGAAAGTCACAAACAGTTTTCACAAAACCTTCCATTTATCACATGTGTACAGATACACTGTAGATGTCAATGAATTAAGCTAGAAAATAGGGGAAAGGGTATTTTATAACTTTCCAGGCTAGCTTTCCAGTTTTTTGTAAGAGGAAAAGTCAGGAACTAAGGAAAAATAGTTTGAATCTTGAGATATTGAACTTCACTGTTTCTCACTGGTACATGAAGTCCAGCAAGTGGCTATTTTCACTGCCCCTTTGTAACTGGTTATTGATGAAAGAAACAGATGGTGTAAATATTTAGACCAGCCCATGATTAGGGAACAATTGGGTAAATGGCTTTCATTTTTTTTCCAAAAATAAAGAATAAAAATTGTTTTACAAAATATATGAGCAAACAAAACAGAAACAAGCTCATAGATACTGATGGTTGCCAGAAGGGAGGAGGATGAGGGACTGAGTAAAAAAGGGGAAGAAATTAAGTACAGATTGGTAGTTACAAAATAATAGTCATAGGGACATAAAGCTCAGCATAGGGAATACAGTCAACAATATTGTAATAACCATGTGTGGTGCTACGTGGGTGCTAGACTTACCAGGGGGAACACTGCTTAAGTCATAGCTGTCTAACCACTATGCTATGCATCTGAAACTAATATACCATTGAATGTCAACTGTAATTTAAAGAACCAAAGTCTTTTCATTGCAAAAAATAACATGAAAATTGTTTTAAAAACTTTTGGATTGTCCTGTAGAAGGAAACAAGGTCTTAATTTCATCCAAAGTGAAATATTTGATTTTCTTGTCTGTGCTCCAAAGGAAAGAGATTCTAGGTAAGTAACAGCAACTGAAACCACAGAACATTGGCTTTCATTATACAACAATATTCAAACCTAGACATTGGTATCCCTGAGGATACATGATTGATATCCAGGGATATGTAAGCACATGAATTTAAAGAACACATTTTTACATCCTCAAGATTGATAAACATTCAAGATAAAACCTTTCTGTCGAGAAGAGCAAGTGTGGCCTATCTCCGTTCCCACTTCCAGTCTCACAGTTGGCCCTTACGTTGCCTTATATACCACAGGCCCTCTTCCTCATCCCACACCTCACCATGGTGCATTCCCCACAGTGCAAAACCCCTGTGACACCAAACACAGAGACTCTTCTAGGAGCTTTAGTTCTTGAGAAGGACTCCCTTGGTAGGAAAGCAGCAGGGGTTCTAGTAAGGTGCCGATGCTTTACCAGCTACCTCCTCTCTCTCCTGTATAACATCTTCCTCTTTAGTAGCTGCTTTTGATTAACTTAAATGTACTTTATTTTCATCTTCTTCATCCTAAATATGTCCTGCAACCACATGTATTATCTTTCTCCTGTCATACTGTTCATACCCAAACTTCTTGAATGTTTTCTGCAAGATCTGCCCCTACTTCTTCACATGCAGCTCATTTCTTCACTCACAGCAATGTGCCCGCAGCCTCTCTGTTCTCCTGAAACTGCTCAGCCAAGGTTTACTCTGAGCTACATCTTATTGAGGTCAGAGATCACTGTCAGTTAGCTGTGATTGACATCTCAGAAGCACCTGACATTGACCACATCCTCTATTTAAATCTGACCTTCATCTGTCTGGTCTCTGTGCCACCATTTCTTACTTTTCTACCCCTCCTCTCTTTTCTTTGCTGACCATCCCCTGTCATCTTAGGGAATGTTGGTGTTCCTCAATAGTCTAAGCTAGATGCTATACTTTGTCCTCTCTGCTCATACAGTCTCAATCTCCCACATAGTTCCAAATGTCATCTCTATGGTTATGACTTCCATATGTATGTCTTTACTCATAACCATGTCTCCAAACAGTAGACCCATATTTCCACCTGCTATCCTAGAATATCTCCACTGAACATGTCCAAAATTGAATATATACTTTTGGCCTTTTGGCCCTTAGGCCCTCAGGCCCTCATCTTCTTCCTGTTTTCTCTATGTAAAAGGGCTCCCATTATTCTTCCGTTTAAAACAGACATGGACATCATCCTTGACTCCTCAAATAAGCAAATAGGACAAAGCCCAGTTACTAATGAGCTGATTTGCTGAAGATGGCCTCATTCCTACTGCCTTAGTTTAGTTCAGGATGTGATGACAAAATACAGGAGTGGGTCGCTTATAAATAACAGAAATTTATTGCTCACAATTTTGGAGGCTGATCATGGCCTCAGCATGGGCAGTAAGGCAACTTCTGAGTGCAGACTTCTTGTATTCTTACAAGCTGGAAGGGAAAGGCTCTCTAGAGCCTTTCTTATAAGGGCAGTAATCCCATTTATGAGGTCTGGACCCTCATAACTTAAGCACCTACCAAAGGCCCCACATGCTAATATCATCACAGCAGGCATTGGATTTTTAAATACGAATTTGGGGAGAGGGAACAAACATTCAGAGCATAGCACCTACCATTTAAAGAGTAGAAATCTAGCCCTGGCCAGGTGACTTAGTTTGTTGGAGTGTTGTCCCATACACCAAAGCACTGGCGGTTTCTTTCCTGGTCAGGGCACATACCTAGGTTGAAGGTTCAATCCCCAGTCAGAGCACATATGGCAGGCAACCGATTGATGTTTCTCACATTGATATTTCTCTCTCTCTCCCCCACTTCCTTTCTCTCTAAAATCAGTTAAACAAACAAACAAACAATCCTGACTGGTGCGGCTCAGTGGGTTTGGTGTCATCCACAAATGGAAAGGTGGCAGGATCAATTTCTGGTCAGGGCACATGCCCGGGTTGCGGGCCAGGCCCCCCGTAGGAGGCATGTGAAGCAACTGATCAATGTTTCTTCTGCACCTTTTACACTGATGCTTCTCTCCCTCTCTTTCTCCCTCCTTTACCCTCTCTCTAAAGATAAGTAAATAAAAACTTTAAAAAACAAACACACAACATATTCTCAAGTGAGGATTAGAAAAAAAGAATAGAAAATCCCGAAGTCTGAGGCAACCTGACTTTCCATGTAAAATAAACAATGTAAAGAAGAGTTCAGAATCAGAGCTGAAAATCATTCACGTGATAATATTTACAGTTATGAATTTAGAAAAAAGCTATTTCCTTTTGTTTGAAAAGACTAGACTTGGATTGAAACCTCTAAAAGTCTTTTTGGAAACTGGATTTAATGCAAAATACAAAAAAGATTCAAATTGATGATTTTGTTTAAATTGTTCTCATTGTCAAATGCTAAACAGATAAAATGTTGATTATCTCTAGATGAATACTGCAGCTACAGAAATTAAAAAGTATTTTTTGATATGAAGCCAAATTAAAAGTTAAGTACCTAGAAATGTTAATAATATTTCAATAGTGTTTAGCCATTTTGAATGATTTTAAATTATATCTATACATTGGTAGTATTTGGAAATATTATGTAGATTTTTATTTGAATATGTAATTGTGTATATTACTATTTATTTAAGTAAATATATTACATTAAAAGCTCTGCAAACTTAATTATAAAGTTAAATTAAACTAACTTTAATTAAAATTAAATCAAATGTCAAATTGACATCTTAATTATATGAAATTGTGTCAATAGCTTGTAAATTTAACTTGTAGCTTGAAATGTTTATTTATTCATTCTTAATTCTTCACTGAATAAAATGAGTACAGTTTACACTTTCATTTATTAATTATAAAGCATAGATATAAATAGAGTACATAGATATATATACTGCATATGTATTGTTAGTTTTCTTGGGGGATTCAATTAGAAAACTATCTGAAAGACTCTATGGACAGGGGGCTAATAATGAAAAAAAAAAGTGCCCTAGAAACACCACTCCAAATGTATGTAGAAATTGCACAAGGAAAGCAAAAGCAGAAATAGAAAGTAAGGGAAATATTCAGAAAACTCGTACATTCCCTGTATAAGACACATGCACAAAGTTAGACCTTACAGAGCCTGGAGAGCAAGATTCAGAGAGTCACCCAGCTCAGCCAGGCCAGCAGCATCTGCAAGGTCCCCAATGGCCCTGGCCTTTTCCTTCCTGATGGCCCTGGTGGCACTCAGCTGCAACTCCATCTGCTCTCTGGGCTGTGACCTGCCTCAGACCCACAGCCTGGTTAACAGGAGGGCCTTGGTGCTCCTGGGACAAATGAGAAGGATCACCCCTTTCTTCTGCCTGAAGGACAGAAACGACTTTGGGTTCCCCCTGGAGGCGTTCAGTGGCAACCAGTTCCAGAAGGCCCA
>CM052540.1:61016049-61033219 GCA_028533065.1 Trachops cirrhosus | reverse complement strand
ATCTTCAGCCATTCCTTGCCTCTCTGCCTCCGTCCTCTAGCCACACTGGACTCCCTGCTGCTCCTGGGAGATACCACTGAGTCCCACTGCTCCTGGCTGTTGTTACCTCTCTCTGAGGCTCCCTTACCTTTCTCGTTTTGCCAATATCATCTAAGTGTAGTTTTCCCTCACACGATTAGAGTTTTATGGAAATAATTGCTCCTGCGCATATGCCTCACAGAACCAGATTCCAACTCGATTGTAGCACCTGTCACTTTGTGTTAAATTCAGTTATTTGTTCATCTGCTTCTCTGCACCTTGCTTACCTCCCTGACAGACATGAGCTCCTTGAGGGCAGAAGCCACAGACCATGGGATCTTTATCCATTTCTGTGTCAGGCTACAGCCTAATTAATACATGGCTGCAGTTCAATGTTATTTTTTCTATTACAAAATTTACATGTTCTTATGCAATATAAGAATTAAAGATCAGCGGGTCTATTGGCATGCAAGCAGGGTTTATTGGTGTCATTCTCATGGAAGAGAATGGGCCCAGTTAAGGTGGGGGACAGAGGCAGGGGGGTGGCAAGAGCAAGAGAGAGGTCCTTTGTTCTAATGACTTATGTAATTGGCAGGATGCGGGGGTGAAGAAGTTGCATATTGATTGATGGGTGAGGGTGGTACCAGTTTTGGGGAGGCATAAAGGTGTTAATGGGCTTCTTTCTTTGGGCATTATGGGCCCTTTTGGCCTTTGAGGCCTTGGGATGAAAGCACAGTTTCAAAAGTTTTCTTTCCCAGATAATAGAGAAGATACATAGAATTTCAAGGACTGCCCTCCTTCTGTGTTAGCATGGTGTGTCCTGTGCTGTTGGCACACTTGGCAAGATTATGGACCAGGCCCAGGGCTGCTGAGTCAGTGGGTGAGACACATCTCTCTCCTCCTCCATGCCTCGGTTTTGCTATCTATGCTGCCTAACAATTCCTTCTGTTTCAATAGGATGCCTCCCATAATAGTTTCTCCTTTTCACTTGAAGGAAAATAGTATGAATGCATAGAGAGATAGCAAGGATATTAATTTCTCTTTTGAACCTAAGGGGAAAGCTCATGCTTCCACCAAGCTTCCATTTGGCTTTGAAGGCACAACGATTTTTCATTTGGAACCCAAGCAGAATGTCAAAGATGTTTGGTGTCTGTACCTCCTCTCCGAGTCACAGCTAAAGGCGGGTGTAAATCCGCAGGATCCAAGGGCTGTGTCCACACACTTCACAGGAGGCCAGCGTGCAGGGCTGGGTGGGCCCTCTGGCTGGCCGGGGGTGAGGGCCATCTGGTCTCCTTTATCCATCACTCTGGCTTACAGGCTCCCTTTCTGACTCTGCTCCCTGCTTTCTGCTGTTTCCAATGCTGAAATCATCTGATCCCTCACTTGTTTTCACTTCCCGTAATTGTCTCCTTGGAGCTTATACCCAATTTATGTCTGGCGCATAACTGTTTCAAAGCACATGTTTTAACCCTGTAATTCATTATCTTTTCCTTTCTTTTCCCCTGAGTTCATCATTCTTCTAAACTACCTTGGCTGGACTGCAAGAGTTGGGGTGCTCCTCGGAGGTTTGGAGCCTTTCAAAGGTGTGGGTCCAACGCTGCCCAGACTCCCTGGGTCACCAAAGCCCCCAGCACGGGCAGCTGGGACAGCAGTAGGACATCCTGCTTGAGTGCAACAGTCCCCAAATGGTCCCCTTCTTCCTATTCCCCCTTCCTCACTGTCCCTCCTCCTGTCCACCAGTAAGTCAACCTGAGAAATCATCTCCGAAAGAAGAGACTTCTCAGGCCCTATTGTCACACTGGTCGGGAGCCAAACCTGAGTTTCAAATTGAGAGAGGAGTAAAAAGCTAGGAGAATTTGTTGGCAAGTGGAATAGGGAAACTGAGACAGACAGCTGAACAAAACGGTGGAGCAATTCACAGCCAGGTGCAGACTGTCACCGGGGCAGAAGGCCCCAGTGCCTGGCAGGGGGCAAAACTGGAAAAACAAAGACATCACCCCAGGGTAACCTTTCCCCCCTGGCCTTTCCTCCCTGGAGATAATATCTAGGTCTGGGTTGTGTTTCAGCTCCAGGCCCAGAAAAGCTCAAAACCAGGTGGGGATACCATAACCAACTGCAATGACTAGAGACCAATCAGTGGAGACCATGATCCTGAAGGCACACACCTGGAGAACAGATGAATATTCTATTGCAGCCTGCCCCTGAGACCTCTCTTAAGAGTCCTGCCTGCAAGAGAGGGACAAAAGGACCCGGCAAGGAGTGCTTCCCTTCTCCCACTCCATTCCCTTTCCCTTCTTCCATTTCTGTCCCCACAGGCACGTGTCTGTCTCCTAAACTCCAAGGAAATGGGCAGCTGGCACTTGTCCCAGGCTAATTCCCTGAACCTATCCCCAAAGCTCCCTTTTCTCTGACTTCCCAGTGAGGTAAGGCAGCCCAACCTAGGCTCTCCTGTTGCTTCTTCTAAGTTTAGCCTTTTCCTTGTTTCACTGTCCCCAGCTTTAATAAATGGATCCTCATAACAAGTAACCTGGACTTGTTTTGTGAAATCTTTCCTACACAAAGTCAAGAACCCACATACTACTGCCGGTCCAAGGCAGCCCCACTCAGGACCAGGCCCCTGTCCTGTAATAGGAGCCGGGCGGGGGGCGCTACTGGAAGACAGTCAACTCCCCAAAGTGGGGTCATTAACCACCCCCACCTCCAGCAAACTCTCATGTGCCCTGTCTTCCTTTTCATTTACAGGAAATGTTTTCTAAGACATTCTCTAGGCTAGTAATGAAACTCCGGAACACCTTGATAATACATGCAACAAAGAGAATGTGTGTGTTCATGTAAATTTGTGTGTATAAGCATGTTTACAACCCGGCTAGTAAAATTACCCTGAGTCAATGGACTCTCTGAAGGTGATGTTTATCATTTCTAAGCATGTTTAAATATTTTTACTATTCATGTACATATGTATCCACAACAGTATCATGTACTGTTTAGTATGCTATACAATTTTATAGCTATCACCTCATTGTGCATATGAAATATTTCATGCACATAATCATAAAAAAGAACCAGTATGTCAGCATTCTGATCAAGGGCTTTCTCATTGGGATAGTCTCGTGAAAGGGGATTTTTAATGCATTCTCACTTGAAATGCAGCAGATGCCAACCACAGTGAAATGAAGGAGATAATTTACAGTTTTTTAAAAATTGGGCAAAGGGAAAGTAAAAAGTCAGGCAAGTGCAAGCTTAGCAATAAAAGGGAAGTGAAACACTCCAAGTGTGGGGGGTGGGGTGGGAGTGGACTCCTTTTGTCTGTAACCCAGGAGGTCTGTGAGAAACCTCAGAAGCTTTTGCTAATCTGAAATTCCACCGGCTGAGAAATAAAACACTGCTGGATTATTGAAGAAAGGTCTTGGCATCTTCAGCACGGGAAATGAAACTTCATTTTGCAACTGACTTGTAGATTTGTTATAACCACCTTTCTCCCATCTTTCAGAGACCAGGGTCAGAGGAACAGGCTGGAGTTCGAGGCGTGATCTGCATATATTGCCTGGTGGACAGCAGCAGGGCAACAGTGAAAGACAAAGCAGCAGTTTTGCTCAGCTGGTGATAGCACTGAGGTGTTTTTGCACCTATCCACATTCCAATCTATGTGAAATGATTCCCTTAAGCAAATACACAACTTTCCAGCTTGAATGAATAAGTTCTGAAGTCAAACAATTAAACATCCACTACATGCAATAAAATAAGCACTTTACAAACTATCATTTCAATTCAGCAAATATGTATCGAGGGTCCACTAGGGAAATGGGCAGCATAATAAGTACGAGCATGGATCCAGGAGGAGGGTGGCTCGGAAGGCAAGAGAAAGCTCCATCTCTGTATGACTGGACTGACATGTATATACAGAGGCCATCAATGCAGTGGCCATTCAGGTGCACTCTGCTCTTGGTTATGAGAGCCCCTCAGAGGTGCAGAAGGGGTTGGTGGAAGCATTGTTATCACATCATTCAACAGATTTTCATCTGCACTTCGGCAAACCTCTCTTCAGAACTTGTCTTCCTGGGATTCCACTTTTCACCTGCTTACCCCTCAGTGCAGAACCCCCTGGCCCTAGGGACAGTCCAAGCCCTGTACCAGCTCTCTGGTTGTTTCAAACCCTAGACATTTTAAATCCTGCTATAATCTTTGAAAGCAAAGAACCTGAATTTAAAAAAAAAATAACTCTACTCCATTAAATTACCGAGTTAGAAAGGAAGCCACTCAGTTTGGTCCTCAGCCAGTATGCCTTCACCCCCCTACTTTTCACTCTTGATTTTTAAGCAGAAAGTCACCCGAGTCAGATTCCACAGGGCTGTGGTGAGGAATGAGGCTGTGACATCAAGGAAGGAGTCTTAGCTTTCATGAGGTTCCAAGTTCATTTACATCTTTCCTCCAACACTCAGCACTTCCACTTGGGGTGAGCTTGTTTGGGTCCCTTTGAGTGCCCCCTGCAGCCCCAAGGACAATGGCAGGGATTAAATTCTCCTCCAAGGAAGGCTCCCCCCAAGAAGGAAGAACAATATGTGAGTTAAGTGAATAACTACCACGTAGCACCTCAGGCCAAGGAAGGGGCTGCTCTGCTCTCTCCAGCTTCCCCACTTCCTTCCACCTCTCCTTTGCCTCTCCTTCACCCCCTCCTTCCCCTTCTCCTTCCCTACTTCCATGGAAAGGACGGTGCCCCGCCTACACACCAGGCCCCAGAGACAGGTATGAAGAACAGGGTCAGAGAGAAGGGGAGAGGGAGAGAAAGGGATTCCTGGCCAGGAGGGATCAAGTCCCCATCTCTCCTGAACCGCCTAGCCCCAGTCTCTCTCCCTAAGCTTCCCTGGCCGCTATGGTTGAACAGATAGATGACCCTTTCCTAACCCAGATGTGGGCAATGGAAACACACTGACGCCTTTTCTCAGCTCAGTTGAGGTCAGTCCACTGAAAATAAGCAGGAGGCAGAGATTGTTAGGTCAGAGTCGTTCAAGAAACCAGATGGACGCAGCAAGCTAAGGAGTGGGGTTTATTAGTGGGGAATAAGAGGGAAAAGGGAAAAGTGGAGCCAACCAGGGGAAGTTAGGACTTACTCAGTTGTTCTTGGGGCAGGGTTTTTAAGCAGAAAAACCCATGAAGGGTAACTGGTTGGGGTGTCAGAGCTGATTGGCTGGAGCTGGTTGCTGGGTGCCGTTTCTGCTGACTATTTTTTCTGATACATCTTGTCAGGCTCAGTTAAAGCTGCATCCTGTTATGCCAGATAGGCTGACCCCAGACCCCAGTCTGAGCCGGGCATCTGTTTGTCCTGAGTAGGGTTGGCAGGCAGTTTCCCAGGCAGGCATTTTCCCAGGCTACAGTTTCCCACAGTACAGTTTTCCTGCCTGGTGATTTTCCATTCCTTCTAGACCTACCTAGGTCTGTCAGAAATATTCAAAGCATTTTCCTAGTATACTGCTCTCTTTCTTTTAATGTTATAATGAAAGCTGCTAGTACTGTTTCCTACCAGGTGTTGAGCATGGGACTAGGTTTCTTAGCAATAGTAATCCATGTAAGTCTCTATTTTAGACACAGTTCAGGTAACTGAGGCTCAGAAATAAAAGGACTTTGCCCAAGGCCCACGGTGGAGCCCAGGTCTCCTTATTCCAAAGTTCAAACTCTGTTACTCACACAGCCCCCTCTGGGCAAGAGGGGCCTGTGCCCTGGGCTTTATAGGGACCAGGGGGTCTGCCTTCTCAGGGCCCACATTCCCCCTCCATGGCCCCCCTTACATTTTAGACTCTTGTAAACCAAAATTCCCAAAGAAGTGCCAAAAAGGAGACACTTTAGAAAAGGAGAGGCTGCATTCAGGTGCGACAATTTGCAAAGAAGAGAAACACAGCCTTCTGCAAAAACTGAAAATGCACTCCATAGAGGCAAAGGGGGGATTGCTTTTTATAGAGAAAAGTTCCCACCCAGACTCAGATTCTGAGAGGTATCACAGTATTCCTGTGATAATTACTTTGCAAGACAGATTGCTGCAGATTGTCACATCTTCCTAGAAGCACGTATGTGTATATTTTTTGAAGACAAACCATGCCCCTTTGATAATAAAAATATACTTTTAAAATATTTTATCATAGATTCACTTGTCCATTTTTAAATTTCTACTGTAAGTATATACTTTATAATATAGTATTTTATAACTGTAATACACATGGCATGTATATTATAAATAAAAATACACATTTTGGAGATGTGTGCTCAAGAGGGGTGAAGTATCAAGGACCTATATCTCCATAATCCTGGGTACTCTGGCTTAAAGGCATGGTTGGACATTCTCTGGGATTCAACATATGTGTTAAAAGTTGAAAGTTTTATTTTGGTCACAAAGAGTAGCACAAATTTATATACATATAATTTTTTGGACATGTTAAGTGTACCCAGGAGAGCTACGTGGTGTGAGACTGTGTGTCCATAGCATTAAATGTCACAATCCCTTTCCCCAGCGTGGTTGTTGGCTGTCAGGAAAAATCAAGTGCGCACAAGTTACCCCTCCTCGAGTCCTGGTTCACAGAGAACCTCTGCCCTGCTCCCCCTGGGCTGCACTCCTCACCCTCACTCTCTTCTCGTCCTCCTACACTGGGACTTTAGCTTCCCTCCTTACCTTGGACATTACAGAGTCATGGCACAGAGTAGATCCATTACACATGCCTCATTGGGCCGAAGCTTCCTCACTGAGTTTCTAGGACTAGTAAGAGTAAATAAGGTCCACACAGCCCAGAAGTGGAACTCAAAATTTTGGAGTAATAAGGCCCTGAATGAGGGAGGAAAAATCTGTGATCATGAATCTATGGTGTGGCTTAGCTTCCATGTGCACCCAGCCTCCGCTCCCCAATGGCAAAAACCGAAAAGGTGAGTACCACTGCTCAATTCTCAGCCTTAATGAAAATATACAGGTGATCACAACATACATCCTCTCTTCCAAGGGACACACTCTGAGCTTGTGGGGGACACAGACCTCATAGCTTTGTGTTTTGGTAAGTGGTAGCAGTGGTACAGGCAGGGACTGGGGCTCTCAGCAAGGCTGCTGTGGGTGTTGTTCACCTCCCTGCTTCACGTGAAAAGTGTTCACACGTTACCTACCTTCCTTTCCTGTCTACACCCCCGAGGCTGTGGAAAGACCTGAGTGTGGCACAAGTGCATGGAAGTGCATAGTTACCTCAGCTCTTTGCTAGGAACTGTGGACCCAGAGTGCCTCAGGATCTGGAAACTGACAGGAGGTGGTTAAAGGGCAATGAAAGGGCTTAGGAAAGCTGGGAGGAGGAGGAAAGTACATGATTCATGGGCTTGGGGAAGACATCTCCACATATCGTCAAGTAACACCCACGTCACTTTCTAGCCACTAGAAGTAAACTGGATTCAAAAGTAGCGACATGAAAATTGACCCATGACCTAAGTTGCCCTGCTTCCTGCCTACCAGGAAGCCTGGTTCTGATAGGGTTCAGAGAAATGATAATTTTCCTCTAAAAAGTGGCTTTTTAGATGTTAGAAAAGTAACCATTGTACAGTAGACACAGAACTGGGTATGTATGTATTGTATCGAGGATGGGGGACCCTGCTATGCTGGTACGCTGCATACTAAGGTGGAAGTGATTGTGCTGCGGCAGGTCAGGGCAGGTCCATGGTATTCTTGCAGACAGAAAAATATTCACAGAGCCATTGGGATGTCTGGCATGCCTTTATTCATGGGTGGTGAGCTACGCACGCTGCAAGCTGCATGTCTCCCTGCATGTCACATGTTGTGTCCCTTGATCCCCAGCATGACACCCATCATGGTACCTGTCACCTTGCATGTGTCTCTCATCATCGCCCCCAGCAGGGAGTCCCTACCAGTTTAATTATTAGAGGGAAACAAAGCTGGTAATATGCCAAAAATTGTATAATTTAATTCTGCACATGCCAGCCCACTTCATGTTATGGGAACAGTTTATCCCACCCAGTCTCAAGGCCATGAGAACACTAGTTCTCAGGCCCCTCCAAGGCTATGGGAACACTGCTCCCCTTCGTTACCCAGACACCTGGGTGAGGAAGCCAGACTGCCTCCACTTACCCTACACTGTGATTAAGCCAAGACTAGGGTGTGTACTACTTAAAGATGGGCTATATCTGTCATATTCCTCTCTCTTCAGACAAACTTTAACTCAAAAATCAATTTCTGCTGGTGGTCACCCTGGGCAAGGAAGCAACCCTTCACTGATGAAAGCAATGCAGGGCAAATGGATCACAGTCATCAATGATGGGAATGTTCACAGTGCAGTCACACAGCACCTGCAGAGAAATGAGACAATGAGGAAAAGGTCAGAGGCTGACTGAGTGGAAAGGAGGAGAATAAATGAAGAAGGGAAAGAATGCGGGGGTGGGGGAGGAGTGGGTGTGTCTCCATCATTGCTACTCAGCCCACTTCCTCTCTGTGCCCCTTCCCCAACCACCTGACTCAGGCTCCACCTGCTGATGACTGACTGGAACACTGACAAGGGGAGATGGACTTGGTGCCATCTTGGCAAGAGTGCATATATGTGTTCAGAGTAGGTGGTGGTACAGGAAAATGTAAGTGCCTTCCTTACAGCCATTCTTTCTGACATTGTGCAGGATGTTGTACTCAATGCAAACAGTTGGCCTATCAGGGCTGAGGTGTCCTCTGTGATTGTTATGTGCTTGGTAGAGTGATGGATGTCTTCTTCAGGACATGCACAGTACATGCATCACAGGTGGGTTCTGCGATTTTTACAAGGGTGTAGTTTTGCTGGGTCCATCTCGGACCACTTCTCAGCCCACCAAAGCCAACCTGGGCAAATGTTCTAAAGGACATCCATGTGGTATTTGGGTCAACACCATTAAAGGGCTGAGTGGAATGACTGCAAAACAAACAGACAAAAAACCCGTGAAATAGAGTTACTGAAAGGAAGAGTCCTGTGAAATAAAGAAAAGTGTCACTGGAGTCACCTGCTGTGCCATTTCCACTTGGAGAGAAGAACTCAGAATCAGCGTAGTTCATCCTGGCTCTACTTCAGTCTCTCTACCTGCCGTGGCTCCCACATCTAGACCTGGAGAAGCAAGTTTTGCCTTCTACAGAGAGATTCACACAGAGCAAGTAAAGCCTGGGAAGACAGTCTCCTTTTTATTACATAATTAGTACTCCACATTAATTTTAAAATCTGATTCTCCTAACTCAGAGTTCAGACAGGATGAGTAACCACCTAAGTGGAAAATGAAGGCCTAGGCCATTCAGAGGAATTAATCTGAAGGACCTTGATCTTGCTCAGGCTCCCACAGCCAACACTGCTCAGCCAAGGGGAGGTGCTGGCTTACAGTGCTGAAGGACTGGCTGCGGGCCACAGAACAGGCTCCACCCAACTCATGGATCATTGCTTTTCACTAGGAGCTGCTCTGCATTCTTAAGTAACACAATCTAACATCACACCCTCTGACCTCCACCTGCAGTTTTTTCCAAATTGCCCCTCCTATGCCAGTTAGTCAGGACCTACACTCTATATTACTGCCTGCTGGTCCATACAGTTTCTCCTTGTCCATCAGCAACCTCTCATGTTTGTTCTCTCTCTCTCCATGGTAGATGTTATGAACTGAATTGTGTCCTCCCCTGGCCCCTGCCAAAAAAAGTTCATATGTTGAAACCCCACCACCTAGTACACCAAAATGTTAACTATTTGGGTTTTAAAGAGGTTATTCAGTAAAAATGAAGCCCTCAGGGTGGGGACCTAATCCAATATATCTGGTGTGTTTACAGGAGAGGAAGAGAAACCAGAGATGGGTGCACCCAGAGAAAAGGTCGTGTGAGGACACAACAGGAAGGCAGCCATCTGCAAGCTGAGGAGGGAGGCTTCAGAAGAAACCAAATCGGCCCACACCTTGATGTTGGACTTTCAGCCTCTACAACTGTGAGAAAATAAATTTCTGTTGTTTAAGCTACCCAATCAGTGGTGTTTTGTTACAGCAGTCCTAGCAGACTGATAGACTTCATGGTTCATCGCTTAAGCAACATGTTAAACACTCTCACCTCATTCTTGTTTCATTGTTCCCATCTGGCAAAAGTCCAAACCCTCTGCCTCTTCTATGCTGACCTCTAGTAAGTGGCTGAAACCCACTAGATAAAACCAAATGATTGAGTGTATTTTGTCACCACAGTTCTATGGTCTACAGCTAAATGGCATCTCCAATGCTGCATGTAATTCATACTTTTCATTCACTGCATATATTTGGTTAGTTCCTTCTATGTGCACTCAGGATATATAAGTGTACAAAACTGACAAAGCTCCCTGCTTCTTGGAGAGGATGTCACCGCTGCATGGTCAGCTCTCTTACCCTCAACTAACCTGTCTCAAACATTCTCCACTTTGGGAAACTTCTGTCCCCCTACCTCAGCATGTGCAGTCGGTACCACTTCACTGAGGAAACCATGGCCATATCAGGAGAGAAACTTTCTTCACAAAACTCAAAAACATGTATTTCCCACTCCTCCTCTCTTCCTTCCTTCCTGTTAATAGTGAAAAAAAAAAGTTTCCCAGGGTGAGTCCTTTGACCTTTCCACTTGTGAAAGGTGCCTTTACTTCCCCAAGCCTACTTTTTAGTCTTTATTGTGACTTTCAGCTTAATTATCTATCTTGTTCCAGAACAGGGACTCACTGCTCTGTCATCAGCATTAGGTGCTTAGCATTTAGTTGGTACTCAAGCACTGTTAAGGAAATGAATGAGAAATGAGAGGGCTAGTTGGAGAGAAGGTCCATGCAGCACATCCTAGGACGGAGCCACACGAAAGGCAAGAGGAGCCTGAGGGGTGTCCACCTAACGTTGTCTATTGGAAACCACCACCGGTTTCACCTCAGGAAACTGCACTCTGTCTCCATGGCTTCTGGAAGACCAGAGCTAGAGAGATTTAGTCTTACAGATGAGGTTCTGGTGGAGCTTTCTGGACATCGAGGAACCTTACTGTTTCTCCTGGCAGAGGAACTCTTCTCACAGTTTTTCTATCACTGTTTGACAGGCAGCACTCAGCTTTGGGGGCCTCTGATGCCTCTCCAACCAAGAGTGGCTCCAGACCCTCAGATTCCCCATTCATGGTCTCTGTCTCAGAATATTTTCAAAGGGCTGCTCACAGTCTCAACCTGCTGGAGTGGGACTCACCTTCTCTGCATGCTGCAGGCCCATGAAGATAACAATAGTAATAATAGTTTTGATATTTAATATAGAGAACTGAGTACTCAACTCCCAGATCTCATCTACTAACTGGGAAATATTCAAATGTACTAATAACATGACAGTGAAGGTTAGAATATACAGGTGAGCACTTTATACAAATTTAACACCTGACTTTGAGGCTCAACTTGCCTCATGGACTTGGTAAATAACACTGTGCAAAGTCCCCAAGGTCCCAGTACCCTAGAAATATCAAGACTGGTTCAGAGGACAGTGAGACCTCAAGGTGGCTCCTATCCACTAATGGTGAAGGGTTGACATCTGAAATGATCTCTGCAGAACGAATGTATTTTTTGGATATGCTCTTATATAATTATATCAAAGGCAACACTGTACAGTTTGATATTTTTGTGTAATATACAGGGTGGGTCAAAAGTAGGTTTACAGTTGTTCATAGGGAAAATACTACAATAATTATAAATAACAATACGAGAATAAACTGTGTTTCATGTGTTCACAACTGCAAACCTCCTTTTGTCCCACCCTATAAATGCTGGAAATCTTTCCATGGCACTTCACATAGCTTGACCTAATTTTGTATTTTGGGTGTGACATAGTTTAATTAACTATTTGACAATATGTCAGTTGTTTTTAAGATTTAGGGTCAGGAGGTAGACACACTGTGCCTCCTCGCACAATCAAAAGGACAAGGTAAAAACAAAAAACAACCAGAACTGACAGAAAATTGAACTGTATGGAAGTCTGACAAGCAAAGAGTTAAAGAAGACACATTCATCCAGACCAGTAGGAGGGGTGGGGACAGGCAGCCAGGTGGAGAGGACTTGTAGCAAGGTGGCGGAGGGTGGACTAGGACCTGCAAGGGGATGGCTGGCAGACCCAGTGAGGTGGTGGATTGTGGAGCAGGGCGTGCAAGGCTGCAGCTGGCCAGCAAGACAGTGGGTGGCAGACTGGGTGGTCCCACATTTGTGCACAGATAAACCAGGTGAAACTGGGGAGTGGGAGGGACCGCACAACCCAGGGTCCCAGTGCTGGGAAATAAAGCCTCAAACCTCTGACTGAAAACACCTGTGGGGGTTGAGGCGGCAGTGAGAGCAACTCCCAACCTCACAGGAGAGTTCATTAGAGAGACCCACAGGGTGTCAGAATGCACACAAGGCAACCCACATGGGAATCAGCACCAGAAGAACCCAATTTGATTTTGGGTATCAGGAGAAGTGACTGAAATCCAACAGAGAGCTGAGCAAGTGCCATTGTTCCCTCTCAGACTCCTTCCCAACTTACAGGGCCACAAACCAGCAACAAGGGTTGCTGCCCCAGTAAATACCTAAGGTTCCACCCTTCACTAAGTAACAGGTGGGTAAAGAAAAAAAAATGGCCTAAACCAAAGAACAGATCAAAGCTCCAGAAAAAAATACAACTAATTGACGAAGACATAGCCAACATATCAGATGCACAGTTCAAAACACTGGTAATCAGGATGTTCACAGAATTGGTTGAATTTGGTCACAAATTAGATGAAAAAATGAAGGCTAGGCTAAGTAAAATAAAGGAAAATGTACAGGGAACCAATAGTGATGGGAAGGAAACTGGGACTCAAATCAATGATGTGGACCAGAAGGAAGAAAAAAAACATCCAGTTAGAAAAGAATAAAGAAATAAGAATTCAAAAAAATGAGGAGAGGCTTAGGAACTCTGGGACAACTTTAAATGTTCCAACATCTGAATCATAGGAGTGCCAGAAGGAGAAGAGGAAGAACAGGAAATTGAAAACTTATTTGAAAAAATAATGGAGAATTTCCCCAATCTGGCAAAGGAAGTCCAGAAAGCTCAGAGAACCCCAAAGAAGTGGTACCCAAAGAAGCACACACCAGGGCATATCATGATTACATTACCCAAGATTAAAAGATAAGGAGAGAATCTTAAAAGCAGTTAGAGAAAAGGAGATAGTTACCTGCAAAGGAGTTCCCATCAGACTGTCAGCTGATTTCTCAAGGAAGACCTTGTAGGCAAGAAGGGGCTGGAGAGAAGTATTCCAAGTCATGAAAGGCAAGGACCTACATCCCAGATTGCTGTATCCAGCAAAGCTTTCATTTAGAATGGAAGGGCAGATCAAGTGCTTCTCAGATAAGGTCAAGTTAAAGGAGTTCATCATCACCAAACCCTTATTTTATGAAATGTTAAAGGGACTTATCTAAAAAAAGAAGATAAATAAACATGTACAGTAAAATGACAGCAAACTCACAATTATTAACAACCATACCTAAAACAAAAATAAAACAAACTAAGCAAACTAGAACAGGAACAGAACCACAGAAATGGAGATCACATGGAAGGTTAGCAACAGGGGAGTGGGAGGAGGAGAGAGGGGGGAAAGGTAGAGAGAATAAGTAGCATAGATGGTAGGTAGAAAATAGACAGGGGGAGGGTAAGAATAGTATGGGAGATGTAGAAGCCAAAGAACTTATAAGTATGACATATGGACATGAACTAAAGGTGGGCAATGTGGGTGGGAGGTGGTGTGTAGGGTGGAGGGGAGTAAAGGGGGGAAAATGGGACAACTATAATAACATAATCAATAAAATATATTTAAAAAAATATTTAGGGTCAGGGAAGTCAGAATCTCCCAAATGGGATCTCTAGGACAGAGGGTTGTCTGCAGGGTTATGAGGAGCAAGGCCCAGGCCACACAGTCAAGGCTGTGCCTGGTACACAAGAGAAATTGCACAGCGTCCCTGAAGCTCCTTCTGGAGAATCTGAATCTTAGTAAGTTACCTGGCAGATCATAACTACTCTGTGAAATGTATTGTATAAATAAATTACTATATATAAATAATTTCTTCCCTATCTTCACTTAGTTCAGATCACCTCTGGTTATAATGTTTAAGGTATAGGAAAAACAATGTTATAAAGACCAAGATCACTTGTAAAAAAATAGTGATGAATGGAGAAGGGAATGTTCTTTGGTTTTCAAACTTAATTTTCAGCCAAGGAAAATCACAACACTTTACATTAGAAACTCTGTCTAGTGTGGGGATTAGATTTAGGTGAGTCAGTAACCTGCCTCAGATACAGAGTAAAAGGGGGGTGCCAAATGATGGTAATGAGGAAAAGGAACATATTAAAGCAACATTTTGTAAAAAAAAATTAATAAAAAATCCGTGATGAACAAAATTGAAAAGTTTGAAGACAAGATCTGGCCCTGCAATTACGAAAGCCTGAGCATTATACGAGTCAGGGGCAGGGGGTGAGGGAGCGAGAGTGCAAAATTAAATGTTGACAAATCGCATTCAGTCTATAAATTGCTCACCAAAGAAACTAAAATGTACTTACTTGTCAAATATCCTGGGCCCTTTTCACATAACAGGGCTGAAAAAGGGCGTCATTTGCTTACTTAGGATAGTGAAGCTGTCATGATAAAAATTTTGGGTCACTTTTCAGTCTCAATACATACAGAAGCACTTGAAGAAAAAAAGAAAGAGTTAGCCCCCTAAAAATATTCCAACAAGATGGTTACTATAGTTGTCAACCAAAAAGATATCAAAATATTGGGCTGCCATAAAATCATAATGTCAGACTGTGGAACAGGAAGACTATCTCCTGAAATTTGTAAATACGTTCGGGACCAAATGGAGAAAAAGAATGCAAATCAGAAATTTATATGCTGTTTCTCCAAAACTCTTTCATTAACCCAGAATTAAATTATTTAAGATGGCAATTCTCTCAATTGTAAATGAGATGAGTGAAGAAGTAATTCTGGCAATATTATAGGTAAAATTGCTTTCAATAAAGCCCAGGAAATTATAACAAATTCTAGTTTTGGCATAAATAAAATATTTAAAGTTAAAATAGTTATAATAGACCGACTTTTCAACATTTTTTCAACTATTTTACCATTGTAGTAGGGAAAATTAACCATTAAAATTTAATAAATACACACAGGTATACACACATATACATATATACACACATACACACATGCACATATACTTTCAGATGTACGTATGTACATACATACGTGTGTGTGTCTCCAGATTGTTAGGTGTGTTTCCCCTTTCGCTGAATTCGCATCCTTCTCCCAGAAAACAATCCTGAATCTGGACACACACCACTGCACGCTCTGATTTCCAGACGTCAACCCCTGAATAAATCATGCTTTCGTATACCCGTCTAGCTAAAATATTCTCCGAGGAAGTAAAGGATCACTGCAGGGTAAGGTGCAGAAAATGAAAGGCTCTATGCAAAGCCCAGCAGAGCTGCCTCTCAGCATTCAGGCCAGAAAAGGAAGTGTTTACTCAGTGATCCTGCGGCCCCAGCGACGCCTCACCTGGGCTGGGGCTCCAGCTGGCGCGGAGGTTAGGATTCTCTGCGTGGACGCGGCGCGGGGGACCCAAAGACAAGTCCTGCTGGGTCGGTGGCTCTGGTTAGTCTGTTACAGTGAGTTCGGGCACCCCCTTCTGGCTGTTAGGTGGCCGCGCGCTCAGTTTCACTGTCCAAATAAAGCACTGAAATTCTGTACTTCTTGGTCTCTGCTAAAATGACAATGATGATGCTCTACTATAGCTTTCCCTGTTCCTTCCGTTGCGCCATGCCTTGGAACCTGAGGCTGGAAAACAAGGGAATCTTCATGTTTGTAAGGTATCTGAAAACGAAAGCCTCTGAATCACGCTGGAATGCCAGAATCCACTTCATGTTTCCTGAGAAAATTGGAGATAAAATCCAGAAGACATAAGTTCCCTATTTTTGCCATAAAATTTGCCAGCAAAGCTTCAAACTCTTCGGCACAGAAGACTACATTGCTGCTTTAAATAAGATCTCCCTGGATAAAGTACCCTCTAGCCTTGACTTTAAAATCAGGAACAACTGGAGCAAAAGACAAGAATAGATTTGTCTTATCCAGTATTGAAGTCCAAACATTCTTCCAGGCTTCATCCCTATATGAAGGATTAGAAGCTGTCAGAGTGAAAATTGAACGATGCTCTTTCCTCATTTAAGAATTCCCGGGGCAGGGTTGGGGGCAGGAAATAAAGAAGAATGTTATGTTGGACCATCTCTAATTAATTATATCATTGTTTGCCAAACTGAAACAGCAATTGGTAGTTCTTTCCAGGTACTTACAGAAAAGGCAAAAATAAAAGTGGAGCCGTGACCTGTGTGGCTCAGTTGGTTGGGTTTTCTCCTACAAAGAGAAGGGTCTCAGGCTGGATGCCGGGTCAGGTCACATGTGTGGGTTGCAGGTTCTGCCCTGTCTGGTGCATACAAGAAGCAACCCATCAGTGTTTTTCTCCTTCTCTTTCTCCCTCCCTTCCCCTCTCTCTAAAAATAATAAGTAAAATCTTTAAAAAAATTGATTTTTTAAAAAAGTGGAGAGTGACTATTCCAATAATAACCAGGAACTTGTTTTTCATTTGATATTCTATATCTTGCAAATACAAACCTGAAGAAAATGTTCTTGATATCAAATAGCAGCTTTAAAAAATCTCTTGAAAAATCTTTCCCTTTAATCATAAACAATTATTATTGTCTTTTGATCAATTTTTTTATTTTCTCAAATCAACTATATATACTATGTGTTGGTATTATTCCATTTTTTATTATTATCATGATTATTCTCTTCATGTGCATTGCTAGAGCTCCTCCAGTAGTAGCCATCAGGCTAAATGCCAAGGAATCAGGTTTAATAATGTATTTCCTCATTCTGCAGGTATCTTACAGACTCCTGAGAGCTATTCTCAAGAGAAGATGTGACATACATGGTTTCTAAGGTTGTAGTAATGAAGACATAGCCATGCTTTGTCGGTAGAGGGAGCACATTAGCAGGCAATACACGAGGGCTGGAAATAGTGTTGAAGTTATTAAATACCACAATAGAAGTTCACACTGAAATGGAACCCACTACACTGTGCCCTAAAGGGAGTGGACAGAGATA
>CM052540.1:60997595-61015549 GCA_028533065.1 Trachops cirrhosus | reverse complement strand
TTTCTGTCTTTGTGGAAGAACCCTGTGGGTTTGAGGGTTATTATGACTGTTCCTGTTATAAGCAGATGCCACCCAGGCACTGCACTGAACTCTTATGCATAAAACCAGACTTAGCCCTCCTCACCAGCATGCCTGAGATTGGCACTACATTATTGCTATTTTACAGGTCAGGAAACTAAGTATCAGAGACATTTAGTAGCTGTCCCACGATCACATAACTAGTAAGGGGAGGTTTTAAAAGTTCAAAGGGAAGAATCAGGTAAGATTGTATCAAGACATTTTCTCCTGCTATCCCCTGCTTTGAGTTGTATCCACATACACCTGATTTCTGTCCCACAGCCTCCTACCTGATTGCTTTCTTTCCACACCCCACCCCTGAGCCCTAGGGGTAGCTAGATGGTCACTTCTCAGTAATTCCAAGGGTCTCAGCTCATGGTCTTCCTCGTTCAGCACTTCAAGCGAGACCCAGGGATTCATCATGATCAGCCATCTTGGTCCTGGACCAGAATCCCAGGTTCAAGTTTCTTGAAAGGGAAATCAGAAACTTAGCTCCAAGGGATAGAGATGAAATTTAGCTTTCTCTAGTCCACATAATTAGAATGATGCTCTGATTATTACAGGAAGGTTTCTGAACCTGGCTGGAAAAAATTACATTTCTAGACTCATCATGAGATACTCACATCAGTGAATCTCTTTCTGCACAGTGAATTTTCTTCTGGCTCCAAAAACTTTGGTGCTTGGTCTCTTGCTGCTGAATACATTCTGTGAAAGAAAGTGATATGTAGAACTTAGAAAGTTATTGATGGATAAGATGGGTGAGCAAATAGCAGAACTTAAGGATTCTTGGAGAAAACAGAAACCCGAAACCCAAACCCTTCATCTCAAGATTCAAGTATTAACATTTGAGTAATCATCTCAGTGTGGTGCTTGATTCAATGTAGGCCAGTCAGGGAGGACGACAACCACAACAACGATATTTGCAAACAATACTGTTAATTAAATATAAATGTGTCTTTTTGATTTAAATTAGGCTGCTTATACAAATATAGCAATTAAATATGTAAACTTACTCTGGAATAAGAAGATCAATAAATACATGGATCTAAAAGCATAAATTTCACACTATTAGAATTACTATTATAAATTAGAATACTTTGCTTTATTTATACATTTGTTTCTTTGTCTTTAAAGGGGTAGGACATCAAAATCTTTCTTTTATTTCTAATATCCTGCTTCTTCCCAGCTGGGGGTCATGGAAGAGAGCCCAAACACCAGACTCTAAACCAGTGTTTGACATACACCAGTAGATGGCAGTATAACACCAAAGTTCCATATCTTTGGTTGGGAATGCTTCCCTCACTAGCCAAGCCAGACTCCAAAGCTGAGGGCCTGGAGCACACAGAAGGAAGGTTGCCTAAAATCTTTATTGTTTCATTGTTTTAGTTTGATCCAGTGCATCACTGGTTAGTGAATCACCAAAGAAAGGCTATTAAATGTCTACAGCAGCAGATGGCGGGGCAGAAGGGGGGCGGGAATGGGATGGTCTATGTGACACTCATACTTATTTTCAGTTATTTTCTTCACTGTAAGTAAAGCTTGCTACAGTTTCAGTGTAAGTCTAGGAAACTACATCAGAAGCTATGATGACTAATGATGGCAACCATGTTATCGTCCTTCAAAAAGATTTTATATTCCAGGATGAAAACTGTCTTCAGAGCCAGCTTACAAGATAGATAAAAATATCAAACTCATTGCTTTATAATCATCCTTTATCTCACAGGTGGCAAACGCAAGGCCCTCAGGCTGAATCTGGCCCTCCACTTTGTTTTATCTGGCCTGGTACCTGGTTTCTACCCAGCAGCAGAGCCAAGCTCCTTGCCCCTAGTTAAGGAGTAGTTACATTTATACAGTCCTAAAATTACATTCAGCCCTTTGAAGGCAACAGAGAGGTTAATGTGGCCCCCCCATTAAAATGACATTGACACCTTGCTTTATCTTAAAATGACAATTGTTAAATTCAAATTGATTACCATCTTACTGACCACATGACTACTAAAGAATTTTTGATGTTGAGATTTGGAATATGTGGCACTAATTTAGCATACTGCATTCAATTTACTGTTACTACAAGAGCATCCAAAATTAATACATTTTTATTTTCTATACTATGGAGTCAACTTCTATTTAAAAACTTTTTAGACCTTCTCATCTGCTTATACATGAACATAAATTCACATGCATATCTTCACATGCATATCTATTTGTATTGTTTCTTATGCACACTTAACTATGCTGACTAAAAGCAACAGTCCCAGTAACAGCTGGTAGCAAATAATAGTCAGTTAAAATTAGTTTAAAATTATTTTTAAAGTAGTGTGCAATTTTTCATTCAAAAATTAAGAAAACTTTAAATTTCTTTAAAAGATAAGTCATCTGTAATGACAACTGGGAAGTTGGAAGGAGTGTGCCAAGTGTCAAACATAAAAAGTAATACAAACAGTGAAGCATAGCCAATGAATTTAAGAACCAAACACAAAGTGATTAAGATAATAAATGTAGTAATTTAATAAAAGAAAAAACTCGTGATTGGTTTTAAACATGAACACCATGATTTCTTTGCATGGGGAGAAAAGCCTAAAATCAAATAATAGTAAAAACTTAATACTAACACAGCAACAGAAAAGATGGGCAAAGACAGAGCAAGAAAACACAATGGAGAAAAGCCATTAAAGGTGGCAACATCGATGTCAACATTGGTGTCTACAAGAATTCAATGAAAATGGGTTACATTTGAGAAAAAGGGAAAATATCCATGGGAGACAAGTAGAATCTATAATTAAATTATAAAAGACATGGAGCTAATATTCAAATATTGTAAAGCATTAAGCACAAACTTTAGCATTACAAAGAAATGTGAACAGAAACTTGATGTGAGCATTGAAATTGTAGCACAATGCTCTTCATCTATAAAAATAATGTAGATATAATAAGAAGAACAAGAAGAACTGGAAAATATACCTTCAAAGAGTAAATTAGAAACTCAGACTCTGGGGCACTATGACCTGGAACAGGAAATACAATCTCATGCAAACATGTATAAATCATTCACAAAAATTGTCATACATTAGACTACAAAGATAATTCCTCCAAAGGAAAAAGATATGATAAGTTGTATGCTCAGATAACAATGCCTGAATTAGTTTGAAACAGATTTTAAACCATTGTTTAGATTTTTAAAACCGTAATGGTAAATTACAGTCAAGTCAGAGAGAAAACATAAAATGACAAATTTAGAAAGTAATGGAAATTAAAACACTATTCTTAAAATTTGCAGAAGCAGTCAAAGTTATACACCAAGTTAAACTCATAGGATTATCAAACATACAAATTGAAAATAGACTGGACTCATGCATTAAAATCAGTTTGACTTCTAAATAACATTAAAACATGTAATAAAAGCTAACCTTTATTGAGTGTTCTCTCTGTAACAGAAACTGCACTGAGCATTTATAGAAAGCATTTTTTAATCTTTTCAGCAAACTTACTAAGCTCTTATACAGCAGATTATTCTCCACTGCATGTCCTTAGATGATAACAACTCTCACTTATCGAGTACCTACTGTGTGCAAAAACAGACCACGGGAGCTAGTGAGTAGCACAACTCAGATTCAAACCCCATCAGTATTTTCCCAATTTCATATGCTTTCCACTGTGACAGAATTGAGAATCACAATAATAAAACAATTCATCATGATGAATATCTTTGAAAAATAAAGATAAATTGATACTAGAAAATATATTTATATAACGCAACATCTATCACACCAGAGCTCAGTCAGTGATAGTTTCTTAAGTATTAGCTGCAATGTGGAGTCTAAAACTCGAACAGTGAACTTTTAGTTGAATTCTGATAATCCACTACCATTGGACCAGCCTAGAACAGTGAACTGTTAAACTTCTGCTACATAAAAACCTGTCAACCTGACTATCCTTTGAATAATTCTCTTTTACACATGTGTGATTTTATCCTGACACATTGATCATTTGGAAAATATTGCTTCACTGTGATATTCAGATCTTATAAATCTACATATGTTTCAATTTGTGTAATCAAGTAATTCACTCATTAATACTACCAGTGTTGTCATCACGAAAATCTTTAAGTATTGTGAAGTTGTTAAGTTCACAGTGGTAGGTTTTCCAAAATTCTAATATTCTATTGTGAACTCAACTGTTACAATGGGCAACGAACATTTTTCTTGAAGTGACACTTCATTTCATAAATACCTTGAGAAAATGTCTGTGAAATGCCCAGTTTTTAATGACTATAGTTTGTCTGTCATCCTGTCAAGTAAAAATGGATGTGAAAAGAATGGCTAGTTTAGCTTGCAACTCAAATGACGGTGTAGCTTCTCGCAACAATCATCATGCAGCAAAAGCACTCGTCACACAGGACATGTAAAAGACTCTCACAGAGAATATTAAAAAGATGTGTACGCAAAGTTAAAATGTAGTGAAATTATAATCTCACTATTTCATCAAGGGCATTCTTAGGTGAAACAGGCTTTTTTAATTTCATATTATAGTAAATATGGTAGGTATATTATAGTAAAAATATAATAATTACTAGTCCATTTTTGTGCTACTGCCTTGACTGACATAAGCACCAGTAGTTTTATCCACCATTGTTTTTACACCTTCAGTGCAAGTTGTTAATGTGGTAAAAAAGGCAAATAATGCCTTGACATTATTGTAAAAGTAATTTTGACTCATGGATCCCCTTAAAGTTTCTAGGGGACCCCTGGAAGCCCACAGAGCACACTTTAAGAGCTATTATTCAAATGAATTTTCTGTGCCTGCTTTGGTCAACTTACTCTCTAGCTTTAAATCCTAAAGTAACTTAGGATAAAGTCTAACATCTTTAACTTAGTCTATCATCGGGCCCCTTTCCATTGCTTTAGCCTCATTACAGCCATAATCTCTGTCAGTACAGTCCAACCATTCTGGCCAAATGAACCAGGCCCTTCCCTTGGGAGCCATTATTTTTTTAACACTGGGAAATTTTGCCTCCTGCACAATAGTTGAACTCTTACTCAACCTTCAAAGCTCATACTTTCTATTACTTCCCTGGGGAAACCTGAAGGTAGCCTAAATTATAAACTACCCATGATACTCACTGTCAAGCATGTTTTAATTTTACTGTGTAGCCAGGATTCCAAATGTAAATAACTAATTATATTTTAACTACTTCTTTTATTTTATTTGATATTTGTTTCAGGCATACAGCATAGTGGTTAGACAATTTGTACTTTAGGAAGTGATTCCCTGATGATTCTAGTACACACTGGGCACCGTACATAGTTAGTATTTACAATATTATTGGTTATCTTCCTTATGCTCCTCTTGACATCTTTATGACTATTTTGTAATTTCTCACTCCCTTCACCTTTTGTACCCATTCTCCCACCCCTTCCATCTGGCTATCCTCACTTTGTTCATTGTATTTATGAATCTGTTTCTGTTTTGTTTGTTCATTTATTTTGTTTATTTAGATTTCACATATAAGTGAAATCACATGGTACTTGTCTATCTCTGTCTGACTTATTTCACTTAGCATAATACCTTCTACCTTAACCCATCCATGTTGTTGCAAATAGCAAAATTTCATTATTTCTATATCTGAGTAATATTCTATTGTATATAGGTACCACTGTTTTTTTTATTTACTTGGATTTCTTCCATATCTTGGCTGTTGTAAATAATGCTGCAATGGACCTAGCTGTTCATATAACTTTTCAAATTAGTATTTTGGATTTATTTGGATAAATACCTGGAAGTAGAATTGCTGAGTCATATGGTAGTTCTATTTTAAAATTTTCTAGGAACCTCCATACTGTTTTCATAGTGGCTGCAGCAGTTTACAACCCACCAACAGTGCACGAGGGTTCCCCTTTACCAAAACCTTGCCAACACTTACAGTTTGTTGATTTATTGATGGTGGCCATTCTGACGGGTGCAAGGTGATATCTTATTGTGGTTTTAATTTGCATTTCTCTGATGACTAGTGACATTGAGCATCTTCTCATTTGTTTGTTGGACATCTGCATGTCCTCTTTGGAGACATATCTATTTAGGTCTTCTGCCCATTTTTAAATTGGATTGTTTGTCATTTGGTGTTGAGTTGTAAGAGTTGTTTATGAATTTTGTATAGCTTATTGGCAAATATCTTCTCTTACTCAGTAGGTTGACTTTTCATTTTCTTGATGGTTTCCTTTGCTGTGCAAAACATTTTTTAGCGTGATGGAATCCCATTTGTTTATTTTGTTTGTTTGTTTCTCTTGCCCAAGGAGATAAGTCAGAAAAAAATATTACTAAGAGCAATGTCAGACTGTGTACTGCTTATGTTTTCTTCTAGAAGTTTTATGGTTTAGTATCTTCTATTCAAACCTCAATCAGTTTTCAGTTTATTCTTGCATGTGGTGTAAGAAGGTGGTCTACTTTCATTTTTTTGCATGTATCTCTACAATTTTCCCAACACCATTTGTTAAATAGACTGTCTTTACCCCTTTGTATGTTCTTGCCTCCTTTGTCAATATTAATTGACCACCAGGCATGGGTTTATTTCTGGGCTCTCTATTCTTCTATTCCATTTGGTTTGTGTGTCTGTTTTTTATGCCAGTACCATTGTGGTTTGATTACTATGGTCTTATTGTGTAGTTTGATACAAGGCAGTATGATACCTTCCATTTCATTCTTCTTTCTTAAGATTGCTGTGGCTATTCAGGGTCTTTTCATGTTACATATAAATTTTAGGATTATTTGTTCTAGTTCTGTGAAAAATGGCATTGGATTTTTTATTGTGTTGAATATATATCACTGGACAGGATGGCTCAACCCAGGAACATTGACAGCTGTTCCCCACACCCTTGCCCTGAAACCATATTGTTCAGTTTCTCCCTGCATGACTTTGGTGCTCCCCAAGCCACCATCCCTTCTTGGGAGCCCAGTGGAGTACCTGTGAGTGAGAGTTTGTGTGCTGACCCTTTAAGAGGATGCCTGGGTTTTCAGCAGCCTTCCATGTCACTGGGACAAAAGAAGGAATCCCCACTATATAATAATAGTAATACATATTATTTAATAATATGTATTATGTATAATAATGCTGTATGTAGTATTATATAGTATATACAATATAATATGTATTATATACACATAATAGTAATGTAATAATAATAATACAGTATTATTTAAAGTCATTCCTGTATTTCAGACAGGAAAGGGGAGAGATTATTTTACCATGTGGGTATTAAGCTTATCATGGGGATCATATTATAAATTATATAAATGTCTAACCACTGTGCTCTATACCTAAAACTAATATAAAATAATAATGCGTTTCAACTGTAATTGATCAAAAATGAGAAGTCCTAATTCAATGGAATCCTTATATCTTAACAATAACCTACTGTACTAATGATAGAGCTATCAGGTTCTTTCTTCCTGTTGTTAAGAACAACTTCATTTTAAATTTAAACAGTTTGTACTTCTGGCCAAGGTGGAGGCATACATAGGTACACTTTGCCTCCTCGCACAACCAAAAGAAGGACTACAACAAATTTGAAAACAAAAAATAACCAGAACTACCAGAAAATCGTACTGTATAGAAGTCTGACAACCGAAGAGTTAAAGAAGAAACATTCATTCAGACTGGTAGGAAGAGCGGAGATGGGCAGCTGGGGTGGAGAGGACATATGGCAAGGTGTCAGCTGGAATTAGTAGGGAGAGTTGGCAGCTAGTGGTCCCACATTCGCATGCGGATAAACTGGGATAAACAACTGGGGATGGAGACAGACTGTTCAACCCAGGGTTACAGTGTGGGGAAATAAAGCCTCAAAACCTCTGACTGAAAAAACCCATGGGGGTTGCAGTGGTGAGAGAAACTCCCAGCGTCACAGGAGAATTCACTGGAGAGACCCATAGGGTCCTAGAATGTACACAAGCTCACCCACCTGGGAATCAGCACCAGAAGGGCCCAATTTGGTTATGGGCAGTCGAGGGAGTGACTGAAAGCTGGCCAAGAGTCCAGCAAGTGGCATTGTTCCCTCTCAGACCCCTCCCACCCCGCATGCAGTGCCACAACACAGCAACAAAGGTAGCCCTACCTTGGCAAATACCTAAGGCTCTGCCCCTAATTATGTAACAGGCATGCTGAGACAAAAAAAAATATAGCCCAAATGAAAGAACAGATCAAAGGTCCAAAAATAGAGCTAAGAGATGAAGAGATAGCCAACCAATCAGAGGCAGAGTTCAAAACACTGATAATCAGGATGCTCACAGAAATTGTTGAGTATGGACACAAAATAGAGGAAAAAGTAAAGGCTATGCAAAGTGAAATAAAGAAAAATGTACAAGGAACCAATAGTGATAGGAAGGTAACAAGGACTCATATCAATGATTTGGAACAGAAGGAAAAAATAAATACTCAACCAGAACAGAATGCAGAAACAAGAATTCTGAAAAACAAGGAAAGGCTTAGGAACCTCCAGGACAACTTTAAACATTCCAACATTCAAATCATAGGGGTGCCAGAAAGAGAAGAGAAAAAAGAAGACATTGAAAACTTACTTGAAAAAGTAATGGAGAACTTCCCCAATCTGGCAAAGGAAATAGTCTTTCAGAAAGTCCAGGAAGCTCAGAGCATTCTAAAGAAGTTGGACTCAAGGAAGCACACACCAAGGCACATCATAATTACATTACCCAAGTTTGAAGATAAGGAGAGAATCTTAAAAGCAGCAAGAGAAAAGGAGACAGTTACCTACAACGGAGTTCCCATAAGACTCTCAGCTGATTTGTCAAAAGAAACCTTACTGGCAAGAAGGGGCTGGAAAGAAGTATTCAAAGTCATGAAAGGCAAGGACCTACATCTAAGATTACTCTATGCAGAAAGCTCTCATTTAGAATGGAAGACAGATAAAGTTCTTCCCAGATAAAGTCAAGTTAAAGGAGTTTATCATCACCAAGCCCATATTATTATATGAAATGTTAAAAGGACTTATCTAAGAAAAAGAAGATCAAAACTGTGAACATTAAAACAACATACTCACAACTATCAACAACTGAACCTAAAAAACAAAAACAAACTGAGCAAACGATGAGAACAGCAATAGAATCATAGAAAAGGAAGTGACATAGATGGTTATCAGTGGGAGGAGGATGGGAGAATGAGGGAAAAGGTACAGGGAATAAGAAACATAAATAGTAGGTACAAAATAGACAGGGGGAGCTAAGAATAGTATAGGAAATGGAGAAGCCAAAGAACTTATATATATGACCCATGGACATTAACTAAGGGGAGGGGGAGTGTTTGTGGGAGAGAGGGTACAAGGTCCAGGTCCATGAATCATGCATATATGTTCTTTGACTAATCCGTTTAGCATCTTTCAACCAGTCCCCACCTCTGCCTCCTCTCTTACAGCTGTCAGTCTGGTGCATGTTCCTATGCTCCTGTTTCTATTTTACACATTATGTTGTTCAGTAGACATCACTTATAAGTGAAATCATATAGTATTTGTCTTTCATCAACAAGCTTATTTGACTTACCATAATAGTCTACAGTTCCATGCACACTGTTGCAGAAGGTAAGGATTCTTTCATATTTACTGCTGCATCGTGTTCCACTGTGTGAATATACCACAGCATTTTCATCCATTCATCTAATGATGGACACTGAGTATGTTTCCAAATCTTGGCTATTGTAAACAGTACTGCTATGAACATAGAGGTGCTTATATTCTTTTGAATTGGTCACCAGGAATTCTTAAGATATATTCTCAGCAGTGGAATCTTTGGGTCAAAAGGAAATTCTACATTTCATTTTTTGAGGAAATTCCATACTGTTTTCCACAGCGATTGTACTAGTCTGCATTCCTACTAACAGTGCACTAGGATTCCCTTTTCTCCACATCCTCACCAGCACTTGTTGCTTGTTGATTTATTAATGATGACTTTTCTGACCATCATCTGTGAGGTGATATCTCAGTGTGGTTTTAATTTGTGTCTCTCTCATGGCTAGTGATGTTGAGCATTTTTTTCCCATGTATATGGGCCATCTGTATGTCCTGCTTGGAGAAGTGTCTATTCAGGTCTTTTGCCCATTTTTAAATTGGATTTTTTGTCTTCCTGGTGTTGAGTCATAAAAGTTCTTCATATATTTTGGAGGTTAAACCCTCATCCGATGTATTGTTGGCAAATATGTTCTCCCATTCAGTGGGTTTCCTTTTCATTTTGATGTTGGTTTCTTTAGCTGTGGAGGAGCTTTTTAATTTGATGTAGTCCCATTTGTTTATTTTTTCCTTTGTTTCTCTTGCCTGAGGAGACACAGTGGCAAAAATACTGCTATGTGAAATATCTGAAATTTTACTGACTATGTTTTCCTCTAGGAATTTTATGGTATTATGACTTACAATTAAGTCTTTTATCCATTTGAGCTTTTGGAGTATGGTGTAAGATGCTGGACTAGTTTCATTTTTTTGCATGTACCAGTGCAGTTATCCCAACACCATTACTCCATTGTATGATCTTGCCTCCTTTGTCAAATATCAATTGACCATAGAGACATTGGTTTATTTCTGGGCTCTCTATTCTGTTCCATTGATCTATGTGTTTGTTCTTATGGCAGTACCAGACTGTTTTGATTATGGTGGCCTTATAGCGGCAGTCCTCAACCTTTTTGGTTCAATGGATTGGCAGGATGAGTGGAGGGCAGGAGTCGGAGCTCAGGTTAGCTTTGCTCATGACCTTGTTCCTAACAGGCCACGGATCAGTACCAGTCTGTGGCCTGGGCTTTGGTGACCCATGCCTTATAGTGTAGCTTGATACCTGGTATTGTGATCCCTCCAACTTCTTTCTCCAGTTTGCTGAGGCTATGCAAGGTCTTTTTATTCCATATAAATTTTTGGAGTATTTGTTCTAGATCTGTGAAATATGCTATTGGTATTTTATTGGGAATTGTGTTGAATATACAGATTGCTTTGGATAGTATGGACATTTTAATGATATTAATTCTTCCAATTCATGAACATGGCCTATGCTTTCATTTATTTGTATCTTCCTCAATTTCTTTCTTCAGTGTCCTACAGTTTTCTGAGTACAGGTCCTTTACCTTGTTGGTTAAATTTATTATTAGGTACTTATTTTTGTTGTTGCTGTAATAATAAATGAGATTATTTTCATAGTTTCTCTTTCTGATAGTTCATTATTGGTGTATAAATATACCATCAACTTCTGAGTATTGACTTTGTGTTCCACTGCTTTGTCAAATTCAGTTGTTAGGTCTAGTAGTTATTTTGATGGATTGTGTAGAGTTTTCTAGGTACAATAGCATGTCACCTGCAAACGCTGTTTTACTTCCTTCTTTCTAATTTGGATGCCTTTTATTTTTCTGCTTGTCTGATCACTGTGGCTCGGACTTCCAGTACTGTGTTGTATAAGAGTGGTGAAAGCAGACACCTCTTTCTTGTTCATGATTTTAAGGGAAATGCTTTCAGTTTTTGCCCACTGAGTATGATGTTGGCTGTAGGTTTTGGTTTATGGCTTTTATTATGCTGAGGTCTGCTCCCTCTATTCCCACTTTGCTGAGTGTTTTTAATCATAAATGGGTACTGGATTTTATTGAATGCTTTTTCTGCATCTGTTGATATGATTATGTCATTTCTTGTCCTTCATTTTGTTTATGTGATGTATCACATTTATTGATTTGTGAATATCGTACCAACCTTGCATCCCTGGGTTATATCTCACATGATCATGGCGTATGATCTTTTTAATGCATTACTGGATCCAGATTGCTAATATATTGTTGAGAATTTCAGCATCTAAGTTCATCAGGGATATTGGCCTATAATTTTCTGTCTTTGTTGTATCTTTACCTAGTTTTGGAATTAGAATAATACTGACCTCATCAAAAGAGCTTTGCAGTCTTCCCTCTTTTTAAATTTTTTGGAATAGTTAGAGAAGGAGAGGTGTTAGTTCTTCCTTGAATGTTTGGTAAAATTCACCTGTGAAGCCATCTGGTCCAGGGCTTTTTTGTGCTGGGAGTTTTTTGATTACTGCTTCAATTCCATTAGCTGTTTGCAGTCCATTCAGGTTTTCTGCTTCTTCCAGATTCAGTTTTGGACTGAATTGTATGTTTCTAGAAATGTATTCTTGCCCAGGCCGTCCAATTTCTTGACATATAGTTGTTCACAGTGTTTTCTTACAATCCTCTGTATTTCTGTCATAACAGTGATTATTTCTCCTTCATTTCTGATTTTATTAATGTCAGTTCTTTCTCTTTTTTTGTTGATGCATCCAGTAAAAGGTTTATCAATTTTGCTTATCTTTTCAAAGAATCATCTCTTGGATTCATTGATCTTTTGAATTTTTTTAGTCTCTTCATCATTTATTTCAGCTTTGATATTTTTTAAAAATTATATTGTATTGATTATGCTATTACAATTGTCCTTATTTTCCCACCCTTTCCTCCTCTCCACCCAGTTCCCTACTCCCTCAGGCAATCCCTCCACCATTGTTCATGTCCCTGGGTCATATGTATAAGTTCTTTGACTACTCCATTTCCTAAATTGTACTTTAAATCCCCGTGGCTATTCTGTAACTACCTCTGTACTTATTAATCCCTCACCTCTTCACCCATTCTCTCCCTCCCCCATCCCATCTGCCAACCTTCCAGTAACTAACTTCTTTTTTCTTGTTTTTAAGAGTCTATCTTTATCTTTCACCTGTGGCCTTTTAATAAGAATGTGTCTTGCAGTGAGCCTCTTTGCGTCCATCATAATTGGGATTCTCTGTGCTCCCTGGACTTGCATGTCTATTTCCTTTACCAAATTAGGAATGTTTCCCTTCACTATTTTTTCAGATAGATTTCCAATTTCTTGCTCTTTCTTTTCCCCTTCAGGTACTCCTATGAGGTGAATGTTGGACCTCTTAAAGTTGTCCCAGAGGCTATTTATAGTATATTCATTTTTGGGGGGGTTCTTTTTTCTTCTTGTTGTTCTTAGTGGTTGTTTTTTGCCTTATTTTGTTCCAGAATCATTGATTTGATTTTTTACTTCATCCTTTCTACTGTTGTTTCCCTGTAAATTGTTTTTTATTTCAATTAGCGCATCCTTGTTTCTGACTGGGTCTTTCTTATGCTGCCGAGGTACTCACTAATTTCCTTGTGCATACTTATAAGCATTTTTGAACTTTGCCTCTGATAGATTGCTTATCTCCCTTTTGTTTAGCTCTTTTGCTGTAGTTTTGATCTGTTCTTTCATTTGGGTCATGTTTCTTTGACTCCTCATTTTGGCAGCCTCCCTGTGTTTGCCTCTATGAAGTAGGTAGAGGTACTTTGACTTCATGTCTTGGTGCTGTGGCCTAATATAGTAGGTGTCTTGTAGGGTCCAGTGGTACAGCCTCCTCTAACACCTAAGTTGGGTACTCAAGGTGCACCATTTGTATGGTCTGAGGTTACCCTCCTCTTGTAGTTGAGCCTTGGTTGCTGTTGGCAGATCAATGGGAGGGATTTACTCAGGCTAGTCAGGTGCACAGACTGGCTATTACCACTGACCACCAACCTCCACCCTCCGTGGAGGATCAGCTAGGCAGGGGAAGGGTGGTGATACTCTGAAGTGGTCTGTAGCTATCCACTGGGTGCATTGGTCCTGGGGTTTCCCAGGTGGTACAGGCCAAGATCAGCCCCTACCTGTGTTTTGCCCTGAGCACACTGCCTGAACTACAAAGCAATCTGGGATGGCTGCTGTTTGTGCTAAACTTGGAGATTCCCAGATGAAGCCAAGCCATGACTCTAATCTGGCTGCCGCTAAGACTCACTGAAGCCAGCTGTTGCTTGTTTGACAGGATTTGGGAGCCAAGACAAGCCATTCTTATGGAAAAGTAGCTTGAGTGGGCCCATAAGTTGGGTGGGATAGAGCCTCTGTGGATCTCCAAGGTGAGTCACAGAATGTTAGCCAGGTTGATGGAGTCTCAGATATGGTATCAGCCTACCAGTTTTGTGGAGAGGAGGGCTCAGAAAAGGACAATGGCCTCTGCTCAACCTGATACCAAACACTTCAGTCTCTCCACATATACCACCCCAGTATATAGATGCCATTGTGGAGCTGGATCTCAGATGGAGCCAATCTGAGTAGGTGAGTCCATGGTGGGTTCCACAAGAGGAACTGCTTAGGGCTCCAGCAGTCTTCTCCACTAACTCAATCCCCACTGGTTTTCACAGCCAGAAGTAGTGGGGATTTATCTTCCTGGCACTGCAATCCTGGGCTGTGGGGGTGGTATGGGGCTGAGACTCCTTGCTCCTAAGATACACCTCCCGAATTTTTGTCCACATGGGTAAGGGGCCAGCACATTTTGCATCCATGACCTTCCTAACTGTCTGGATAGATGTAGTTTCTTCAGTTCATAGTTGTCAGACTTCCATTCAATTCAGTTCCTGAGTGATGCTCATTCTATATTTTAGTTGTAATTTTGATGTGGTTGTACAAAGAGGCAATTCATGTCTGTCTACCTCACCATCTTGACTGGATGCATCTCTGCTCTGATCTTGATTACTTCCTTCCTCTTGGCTTTGTTTGTTGTTATTTTTCTAGTTGTTTTAGTGTAGAGTTAGATTTTTCATTTGAGATTTTTCTATCTACAGGTAGGCCTATAATGCTATGGACTCTTCCCTCTCAGGACTGCATTTATTGTGTCCCATAGGTTTTGGGTTTTTGTGTGTTCATTTTCTTTGTTTTCAGGTACTTTTTGATTTCTTCCTTGATCTCATTCTTAACCCATTTATTATTTACTAACATGTTATTTAGCCTCCATGTATTTGTATGTTTTAGAGTTTTTAATTGAGATTGATTTCTAGTTTCAAGCCATTGTGATTTGAGAAAACACTTGATGTGATTTCAATTTTTGAATTTGTTAAGAGTTATTTTGTGTCCTACCATGTGTTCTATCTTTGAGAATGATCCATGTGCACTTGAGAAGAGTGTTGCTTTGGGATGAAACGTTCTGTAAATTCAATTAAAACCATTTGATCTAGTGTGTCATTTAATGCAGCTCTTTTCTTGTTGATTTTTTTGTCTGGAAGATCTATCCATTGTTGACAGTGATGTGTTAAAATCCTTAGCAATGACTGTATTGCTATTGATCTCTTCCTTAAAGTCCACCGAGATTTTCTTTATCTGCTTAGGAGCTTCTACATTGGGTGTATATGTGTTTACAAGGGTTATTTCCTCTTGTTGGGCTGATCCTTTTTAGTATTATGTAGTGACCTTCTTTGTCTCTTTATTATGGCCTTTGTTTTAAAGTTTATTTTGTCAGACATAAGTATTGCTACCCCAGCTTTTTTTGGTCTCCATTTACATGGAATATTTTTTTCCATCCCTTACTTTTAGTCTGTGTAAATCTTCTGTTCTGAGGTGAGTCTCTTTTAGACAGCATATATATGATTTGTGTTTCTTTTCCATGCAGCTATCTGTGTTTTTTGATTGGAACATTTAAGCCACTTACACTGAAGGTTCTCATTGATAGGTATTTATTCATTGCCATTTTTCCCTTTGTGCCTATGTTCCTCTCTCTCTCTCTCTCTCCCTATTTCTTCTTATCCTTAAAGCAGTCCCTTTAGCATCTCTTGAAATGCTGGTTCAATGGAAATATTCTCCTTTAGCCTCTTTTTTTTTGGGTGTGGGAAGTTCTTTATATTTCCTTCAATTTTAAATGAAAGCCTTGCTGGATAGAGTAGTCTTGGTTGCAGGTGCTTGCTTTTCATTACAGTCGTCTCCCTCTATATTGCAGTTCACTTATTGCAGCTCCACTGTAACATGGGTTTTTTAAAAAATATATATCTAATTCTGTATTGCAGAGTTTTCACTGTATCATGGGATTTTCTGGTATATAGGTATTTATATAATATTTATGATTTTAATTATTTTTGCCTAAAAGTTTAAAACAATATAAAAATATAAAAAATGTTAATTCAAACATATTACAAGAATATTAAATCAAAATAAAATACAGTATGTATTTTATCAGCACATGAATACTGTACTGTACACAATGGAAATGCAGTACACCACTACCGCTTGCGCAAGTTTGCCAACAGGAGATTATACATGGCACACTATTGGTTGATGGAATGGAAGGCAACCAACCACAACACTGTGTTCTGTATCCTAGGAGTTGATTGGCTCAGTGACCATAGCATTGGTCTGTTTGCTCTCCCGCCCTGTGCCCATACGTTCAGCATGTCTCTTTTTCCACTTCACATCAATGTCTGACCGCTACGCATAGTGTTGCTCTGCAGTGTTGTGTTTTTGTGAAATTTTCGTAAAAGTTTGAATTTATTTCAAGCCCTACAATGCCACCCAAACATTCTTCACCTTCTAAGGCTTCTAGCAGTAAACCCAAGCACCAGTGGAATATGCTTACCATAAAAGAAAAGGTGGAACTTCTCCACATGTTAAAGGAAGGCAAAAGCTACACGGCTGTAGGCCGCCATTATGGGATCAACCAATCTACTGTTTGCTACATAAAGAAAGATGAGAAGAATATTAGGTCTACAGCAACAATGACTTTTAACAATACTGCAAAGAAGGTAGTCAATTCCCGCAATAAGGCCAGTGTGAGGATGAGTCTGCATTGGCCCTGTGGATAAATGCAGGAAGAAGAATATCTCACTGGATACCAATACCATTTGGATGAAGGCCAAGAAACTATGATAGTTTTGCAGAAAGCATGGTTGTTCATGAAAGTGATGAGGATGAGACGAGAATGACGATACAGAAACAGGACTGTCGAGTGCTTCTCCCACCAGATCAACCCCATTCAGTGCCAGCAAGGGCTGGCTTGACAAATTTCAGAGACGATTTGGACTCAAGAGCGTTTCTCTGCATGGAGAAGCTGCCTCTGTGGATAAAAAGCAGCACCAGCAACTCTCTATAACTATGCTCATCACTTGGACGAAGAGATCAGTTACACCTACGCCTTTACCAGAAACAGAAGTTACAGCCCAGGGCGAAGATACTGCACCACCTGATGAAGCGCCTGATGAAGTGATGCCTTCAGAAGAACTGTAATGCTCTTCTTGGCTGTGCAGTACATTCATTTCATCGTCATCACCTTCATCGCATTCAGGACTGCACAGCTACATAATTCATTATCTTCATAATTCAAGTTGTAGTATACTTCACTGGTGAGTACCCATTTAGAATTTTATATGTTGCTAAAATTACATAGGTTTAAGGGTGTAGAAAGTGTTTAAGAGCATATGAAGTGTTTATAAGAGTATGGGAAAAGTTAATGAGAGTGGAAAAGGTTTATAGGAGTGTGGGAAGGGTTTATAAAGCCTTAAAATATATATAAATAATAAAATAAATATAACACCACTACTTCGTGGATTTTCACCTATCGCGGGGGTCCCTGGAACATAACTCCCATGACAGGCGAGGGATCACTGTAATTGAAATATGTCATCCCAGTCCCTCTTGCCTATACTGTTTCTGTTGGGAAATCAGCCGATAGCCTTATTGGAGCTCTCTTGTAGGTATCTGTTTCTCCCTTGATGCTTTTAAGATTCTTTCTTTGTCTTTAAACTTTGCCATTTTAATTATGATGTGCCTTGGTGTGGGTCCCTTTGGGTTCATCTTCACTGGGGCTCTCTCTGCTTCACCAGTTTGGGAAGTTCTCTGTCATTATTTCTTCAAACAGGTTTTCTATCCCTTGCTCACTTTCTTCTTCTCCTGGTATCCCTATGATGTGGGTATTGTTATGTTTCATGATGTCAAAAAGCTCTCTTAAGCTATTCTTGTTCTTTTTAAGTCCTTTTTCTTTTTTGTTGCTCTGACTGAGTGTTTTTTCTACCTTGTCCTCTAAATTGCCTCTTTGATCCTCTGCTTCCTCTAGCCCGCTTTTAC
>CM052540.1:60977256-60997095 GCA_028533065.1 Trachops cirrhosus | reverse complement strand
CAGGGTGATATGGCTGCAGACTAGCTGTCTCTTTTTGATTGTTTCTATGTATTAGATAGACCTGCTTTGGCTCCCTATCTTTGTGTGGTGGCCTTATGTTATAGGAAGTCCTGTGGGGCCCAGTGGTGCAGTCTCCTTGATCTCCTGAGCTGGATGCTCTAAGAAAGTCTTGTGTGGATTATTTGGGCTTTCCTGTGGTGTTTGGGTCTTCCTTGTTGTTGGCCTGTTCATTAGTGTTATCTTCCCTCTGGCTGGCTGAGAGGCTCCATTCCCCCCTCCCCACCTCTTGTACACTGTTGTACAGGTGCTGACAGAACAAAACAAAACAACACAAAAAACAAAAGCAAAACAGCCATACCCCCCAAAACAGCAAAACCGATGACAAAAAAGCAAAGATCCATAAAAGTGGAAAGAGAAGTAGAATAGTAACACAGACAAACAAAGAAATAATAAGAAAAGACCAAAGCAAAGAAAAGTGATTATGAAACAAGAAAAGGAAGAGAAATGATGAACAAGAAATAGAAAGAGGAAAATGGAAAAAGAAGAATAAGAAAAATGAGAAAAGAAGGAAAAATTGAATAAGAAAAGTTAAGCGTAAAATAGGAGCTATGAAATGGAAAAATGAAACAAAAATGAAAGAAAAAGAAAAGATATAATAAACAGGCTATGAAAAAGAAAAATAATGAAAAAGAGTGAAGTGGAATTCGTCTCAGAAGAGTTCAGTGCCTTCCTGTTGGTTTCCCCCTTTGGAATCAGCTCTGACATAGCCAGTGTAAGCCAATGTCAGATGCTGTTCATGTCTGGCCCTCAGCAGCTGTTTAAAGCCACTAGCTACCCACAGTGTGTGTCTGTCTCCTCCGGGTTTGGCTGGACACAGGATGGGCCAAACTGTGCTGCAACACTGGCCCTTAATACAGGGCCCAGGGCTGTCTCAGCAAATGCACTGCCTGATCTGCCTCTGCTTGCCTCTGCCTCCCGGCCTGCTCTGTCTTAGACTAGTCACTGACCCCACTGTTTCTGAGAGGGCTTCTGGTGCAACTGGGGGGATGGGATGCCTGAGTCTCCCATGAGAGATGCCATTCAGAGTTCAGGGAAGATGGTGGGTGTGTTTCTTCCCCCCGAGCTAAATGTCTGAGTCTGTCTCAAGAGGTTATTTCCAAGAAGTTGGTAAGACAGAACCCTTGGTAGGCAAGTGAGTGGGGCCTCCAGAGCCCAGATTTTAGGTCTGTCAGCAACCAGGAGGGGTTTTTTATGGCTTTCCTATGACAGGGAAGTGCCAACATGGTTCCCAGGAAAGTGTATGGAATGGCTGCACCCTCAAGTCAGTCTCAGACACCCAGAGTGTGCATATGTTGCTGTCTCCTCCTTTTCTTTCTTTTCTCCTATGCTGCAGGGGTTAAGATGCAGGATAGGGGAAAAGAAAGAAAAAAGATGCATGGTGGTGTGAGCAGGATTCCAAAGGGTGGGAGGAGTGGTATCCCACATGGTGCAGTAATTGTTTTTTCCCTGAGAGAGGCTTGCTCTTCTCAAGAAAGATGTCTGGTACAGTATTGAGGTATGTGTGGCACAGAAATCCCCACAGCCAGGCCCCCACATCTCTCCCCCATGCCTCCCACTCTGACTTTCTTTGGGTGACTCCAGTCTGCATAGCCCTCTCTTTGCTGCAGCCCAGAGTTATTGGCTGTGAAAGGAAAACCTGTGCTTTGGCACCTTTAAGAAAAAAAAATAGTGGCTTCATCTCCAGTGGGCTCTATCTCTGCCTAGCACACAAAAACCACCAGGCTTTCACCAAAGGGTGCTATGCAGGCAGATGATTCTGGGACTGGCTGGCTGTGCTTTGGATCCAGGTCTGTGGTCCAGGCTCCACTACCCTCAGGGGCAGCTCCCACAGCCACCCATAGCCTCAGCCTGCCACCCATGGGGATGGGGCCCTCCCATTTTTTGCCCCGACTCTTCCTATAGGTCTCATGTTGTTTTTTGCCTGTCCTTGCTTACAAGTCTCTTTTCAGGTAGTCTTCAATTGTTTATCACCTTTGTTTGTTTGTTTGTTTGTTTTTTATGCTTATTTGGTTCTGGGAGGAGATATGGGAAAGATCTTCCTACTCCACCACCATCTTGATACCCAAGAGCAACTTTTAAAGAAGCTTCACTAGGATTCTTTTTCAAGCCTTCCTTTTCCCACCTCTGGATATCTGTCTTGGAAGTCATGATCAAGTGAAATATACCTGAGATTTATAGTCATGGATCTTACTTTATTTTCTGCTAAAAAAACACTTAGTTTGTTAAATTTGGTTTTATTTATTCTATTTAATTCAGGAAATTACTGAACAATTACTAGGTTAGTCAATCATTACACAGAACTCAGGCTGGATATATCAAGATAATCAGACCTCCAATCTTGCTCTCAAGAAGAGTAAAATGCAACCACTACTACCATTCAGGTGTTCAAAGAGTAGGAATGTGGGTTTGCTTCTTCCTGTGACAGCTTCTTTGTCCCTAGCTCTGTTGAAGTTGTGGTTATGCAACCCAGGTTTTCCTTAGCTATTTTTACATAATTTAAAAATTATTACTTCTTTTTTGTATTTGTCATTTTACTTTATAAATGTTGTTCTAATGTTCCTGAAATATTTTCTATTTCCACATTGAGGTTTGTTGCAAAAAAAAAAAAAAAGGAAGAGCAAGTATAAGGGAAAAAAGAGGTAATATATTTCCCTATGGTTTTTCAAAACATCAGAACTTTCCCCTCTCTTTTAACATTCTTAGAAAGCACAAGTAAGCAGGTATGGAAAAGTGATATACAAAGGCAAATCAAAAGTAAATGCTGAAAATGGAAAAGTGAAGTAACATCTTCTCTATCCAAATGACAAATGTCACTTTACTACACAAGTCAGGGATTAAGGGCTATACAGGGTGACAGGTTTCAAACCAGCCCTTGTGAAATTATGGTAGCTGCAGACAAGTGTGGAAGGAGGGTGGGCTAGTAACTAAAAGGCTAGTTTTCAGCTTTGCTAAAGCAGAGAATCTGTCTATCTATCTATCTATCATCTATCTCTCTATCTCTCTATCTCTCTATCTATCTATGTATCTATCATGTATCATTTTTGTCACCATCCATGGAAATTATCAGATTCCAAGGACGTAGTCACACTCAAATGTGACTGGGTTAAACACCTGATGGCCATGTTATTAATGTGTGAGGAGTCAACTATTACCTGGAAGCTAATAGAGGCTAGTCATTTGGGCAGGACATTCCCTGTCACATGAACTGAAGCCCATGTTCACATAAGAGAGGAAATTAGAAATAAAACATGTTTATTAGTGAACTGAGAATTCAAGGAGGGGAAGCTGACCATCTCAGGGAAACTTCCATTCAGAACCCATAGTTGGATGGGTTATTTTTGTCCCTTGTTGGAAAGGCTAACAGATGTCGAGTGCTTATTTTGTTCAGCATGGTCTTAGCCATATTACATCACTCAGTTTTCACCACGACCCAGCAAAAAGCTATGATTGTCATTTCCATACAACAGAGGAGAAAAGTCACACAGCCAGTGCAGGCTGGGGCTGTGGCATAAACAGACACCAGGGTCCAGCGTCCTAACCACTAAATGTGGTGTGTGCTCTGACAAAGTTCTTGCAGTCCTAGGTAAATACCAAGTTCTTACTCTCGGATTCCCATTTTTCGTAGTCAATAAAAAGCAACATTCCCTCATTTCAGAGACATTACAGTGCACTGGAAGAGGATGCAGCTTCCTTTTCACTTGCTAAGTTCCAGCCTGCCTTTCAAATGATGTGTTTTGTGGAGTTCTCCTGAATCTTTGGAACGCCCTGTCCCCATCTGAGATTTGTTCAGACATTATCCAGGAAGATAAAGGCATCTATTTGAAATTCATTCTTGCTATCCTTGTTTCCAGAAGACTCATTTTCTGACACAGTTCTGAAACTCTAGGCTAGCTCCCTTTTTGGAACATGTAGTTCTCTCTGTACTTGCTGTGGGATAGAGAGCCTTGTGTGCATCCTCCGTGACAGACACATTTTTAGACACTCAGACATGGGTGTTACTACCCTCAGGATACTTACAGTCTGGTGGGCAGTCAGATGTTAAACTGTTAGCTTGATTACTTAATTATAAGCACACAGAATGTAAAGAAGGACACAAGGTTAATGAGGAGTAATGTGCAAACAGAACAGTTTAAAGCAGTAAGTACCGTTTACATAATAAATTGTGGCTTTTAGCAAATTAAGGAACTCCCGAGTTTTCAGTTTCCTCATTTGCAAAATGTAAATAATTATAGTAATTATCTCATAGGGAAGCTGTAAAGATTAAATAAAGTAGTGTCTGTAAAACACTTTGCTGAAGGCCCATATATAATTAAAGATTTCTGCCATTCATTTTATTAAAACTAATCTGTACACTACTGATTCCATGAAAACATGTCATGATAAGCTGTGAAGACCACTGCAGCCCCAGTGTCCCTGAGTGTGTGGTAGGCTTTCACTGGTCGATGGAACACCTGAGGAGATGATGTTACCTGCTTTACCACACAGTGAGGGAGGCAAGTTTCGCTGTGAAATGGTTGTCCTTTAGAGAACAGGGAGAGTCACACACTGACAGTCTTGAAACTCCTAGGAAACCAGCACCTACAAGATGTCTGGCAGACCATAGGTGCACCAAATTTATTTTTAACAAATGATATCTGTGATAATGTTCCCCTAAAATATCCTCAGTGAGTTTAAGATCACTCAGGTGCTATCTTTAAGGTACACATGATATGAGGTGTACTAGAGAGGAGGTTCAGGAAAAAACAAAGAAACCCACAAACCTGGCTGGGAAGCAGAGGAGGACAGACCTCAAGAGTTATTTTGCACATCTTTGGCAACTTTAGCTTCATAGTTATGCTAAATAGCTGAGCCTCCTGCCCTCAGGGTGAGGGAGCTGGGTGTGACTTTAGCCCCTGAGGTAGCCCAGGGATTACAGCACGGGCTGGAGAGCTTGGAGGCAGTTGGCTCCTCCTCATGGGGCCGTGCCTGCCTGGACTAACAATGGCAGCCAATGAAAGGCAAAGCTACAGGGTTGGGCAGATGTAGCCCACAGTGGGAGGAGGCAGAAATGGGGTTGTGAGAGAGGGCCAGGGTGAGGATTTAAACTCAAGCAAGGCAGCCTATCTCTCACACTGGACCATGCAGCTTGGGAAGGAGAAGGGTGCTTGGCCATGAGGCTGGAAGGGATTAGAAGAGACCCAAAGAAGGGATAATGTATCAGCCATAAGCCCCTCTCACTCTCTCTAATTCTCTCTCTCTCTCTGCCATATGGGGAGTAGAAGTGAGGGAAGAAGCATCTTATCTGTAGCAGGTGATCTCTGCCATGCAGTTTGAAAGAGAGCAGTGAGGAGAGAGAAGTAAGCAAGCAGCTATGCAGTTTATAGTGAGAAAGGAGGCCAGCAACCAAGGCTCAACTACAGAGGAGGGTGTACCCAGCCCACAGAGAGGCACACATTGAGAACCCAGCTTGGGTGATCAGGGAGGCTATGCCATTGGATCCTATAGGACACCTACTATATTAGGCCAGGTTATCAAGAGAGGGAGTCATAGCAACTCTTCCTAATACATAGAAACAAACACAGAGAGGCTGCCAAAACAAGGCCCAAATGACAGAGCAGATCAGAAGTTCAGAAAAAGAACTAACAAAATGAAAATAAGCAACCTATCAGATGCAGAGTTCAAAACACTGGTTATGAGGATACTCAAGGAACTTAGTGAGGACCTCAGCAGCATAAAGATCCAGTTAGAAATGAAGGATACACTAACTGAAATGAAAAACAATTTATAGTGAGTAGAGTGAATGAAGCTGAGAATCAAATCAATGATTTGGAACATGAGGAAGCAAAAAACAACCAATCAGAACAACAAGAAGAAAACAAATCCAAAAAAATAAGGATATTGAAGCAGCCTCTGGGACAACTTAAAATGTCCAAGTGAAGTTTTTCAACCACTCTTTCAACTCATTTGCCCATTTCATGGTGGGTGATTTATAAGCACGCCTGTCCACACCATGTGGAATGTTGAGCAGTTTTTGATCAAAAAATGGCATGACCCCAGTGCCCCACACTCCCTATTAACCTTATCTCACCCTGAGCAATTTTTTTTGTTTCCCAGATGAAAAAAGTCATCCAAAGAAAACATTTTGCTGATGTGGAAGAAGTGAAACAAAAAATGGCAGAAGCACTAAGGGGCATCAAAATCAATGAGTTCAAAACTATTTGAGCAATGGAAAAAATGTCTCAATAGTTGTATTGCATCAAATAGAGAGTACTCTGAAGGTGACTGATGTTTAAACATGTAAGAATAAATGCACAATTTTTTATAAATAAATTCTGTTTTTTTGAGCCCCCCCTCATATCAACATCATCTGCCCTTTTAAACTAAGATAAAGACTCTATCACTTTACTATATTGTCCCATTTTAATAGTTAATATCACAGCACTGGCAGGGTGACTCAGTTAGTTGAAGCATCATCCCATACACCAAAAATCTATGGGTTTCATATGTGGTCAGGGCACATAGAGGAAAAAAAAAAAAAGGAGGCCATACAGCCTGGACTAATTAGAAAGGAGATGCTGCTGCTGTGACCGTGCCTGTTGTTGCTAACTCTGGAGCTGCAAAGGTCTTGCTTGCAAGATCCTGCCCTGCTGCAACTGGATTTTGCCTGGACTTTTAAGACCTTTGTGCCTTTCCTGAGTGTCACCATGATCCAGAGTAACATGGCACATGCTTCTCTGGAATATCATATGCAGGTTGATGACCTTCTACTCCAGCTCTTGAGCAGAGAACTGCTGCATGAGGATGGCGACTTTGGTACCTGCCAGAGGCCTGGAGAACTCTTTGCACAGTTGTCTTAAGGTAAGGAAATGGGAAACTTCTACTTTTGGGGTTCATGTCTCACAGTCTTTTGGGAGCTTGGGAAGTACTGGGATTTGTGGGAGGAGGCCTCTGAGCTGAGGTGCTCTAAGTCTGGTGTAAATAAAAACCCTCTCCCTCCAGCATTAATTGTAGGGCCATTCAGCAAGGCATCATGTGAATGGTCCCCAGTCTGCTCAGTAAAACATACATAACTGAAATTTTTTTAAAGAAGGGAAAATGCCAATAAGGGTAAAATTGTAAAAAATCGTAATCTGCTGTTTTATATTTCCTGCTGTCCTGAAAAAATCTGCTGTTTATTGGGTGAGAGTTTCTCCCTTCTCTCCCTTCTCTGACATCTAGTCTTTTCTCCAAAGCATCCTAGAAAGTGTGGAAAATATGTTATAATGCTGTGGAAGATACTGCATTGGCACTTGTAGTTTAGGGTCCCCCATTGAAACACTCATGTCAATACATGTACATTTTTAATTAACTTCATAAAATAAAAGGTGGAAAGGAAGGAGGTGGCAGGGTAAAACTGGAAATAAAGTTTCTCTGCTCCCTATTTGGAAGGCATTCATCACCCTAAGTCCTCAGAACTTGCCGAGACTTTCTCTTTGGGCAGTCCTGTGGAATCCCCTCCTGCTCCCCAGTGGCCCTGTGCATTGCTGTGCTGGGCCCTGGTGGTGCTGTGGGAGGTGTTGCCAGCCCTGCGCTCCTGGGCTGTGGCCTGCCTTTGAGCCCTGGCAGTCCAGGAAGCTGCACACTTTTGAGTCAAATGGAGAGCAAATCTGCTCTGTCCTGTCTGAGGGACAGCACTGACTTCAGATTTCCTCCGATACTTGAGGACGGGAGCCAGTTTGAGAAGAAAGCCATGGTTGTCACGTGTGAGAGGCTGCAGCATATCTTCAGCCTCTTCAGCATAAGTGGCTCTTTACCAGCTTGGAGTGAGACCCTCCCGGACACATTCCTCAGTGGACTTTATTAGCAGCTGGATGACCTGGACACATGTTTAGAGAAGGAAAGGGGTGGAAAGGTCACCTCCGAGGAGTAAGAACTCTAGACCAGCTGTGAAGAGGTGCTTCCTCTTCCCAGGAACGAGACTCTACCTGAAAGAGAACAAATGCAGCCATTGTGCCTGGAAGGTTGTCAGGGTAGAAATAAGAGGGTGCCTGTTCTGCATTGACACACTCACAGGAGAACCCAGGAAATAAGACTTTGAGACTGAGAACCACTCATCTGGTCAACTAGATGGCTCCTTTCTGAGAGGCGAAGTGCGATCTTCATCTCTACTTTTATAATAGATGAAAAAATAAATAATAGCAAATGTACAAATTACAAAATTTTATTCAATGTGGTAAGTTACAATAGGTCATTCAGAACATAGAAATGAACAATCCATTTGCTATTCCTGAAAAAACTTTTATAATTTCTATTTAAATTATTTGAAATATTTATGCTATCCATAGTATTTAAGTGCTTATTGTTCATAAAACACTGTTTATTATTATGTTTATTATGAGACTACTGCTCATATTTAGGTATGGTAAACACAATTTTTTAAAAACCCATTTGTCCTTACATTGAATGTAGTTCCCTAAGATACAGCTTGGGGTGGCAGGGTCACCTGTGGAGGAAAGCCCAGGGCCCGGGCACAGTTGCCTGCTTGGTGCCTCTAACCACTGGAGATGCTAGGGGGTAAGGTGGGGATGTGAGATATTCGTTACTGCTGCTGCTGCTATTAACTGTGCACACAGCAGTTACTCAGTAAATAATTACTCATCTCTGAGTTTGTTGTATTAATTATACAAACAAGTTCAGCTACCTCTTAATTTTGGGTTCATACCTCTACATTTAGGGGGTTGGGGAGAAAGAACTGGTCAAACACAAAGATAAACATAGAGAAGTTACAGTGTCTCAAAAACCACAGGACAAGAGTGTGGAGGGTGGGGATGAAAGTTTTGCAAAGATAACAACAGAAACCTAACCTAATTAAAAATTGGGCACAGGACTTGACCAGACATTGCTCAAAGAAGATATACAATGGTCAACAAGGCCATGAAAAGATGCTCAACATCACTCTTCTTTGGGAAATGCAAATCAAAACCACTATGAGAGACCACCACACATTCATCAGAACGGCTACTATCAAAAAGAGTGTTGGCAAGGATGTGGATAAATTGAAACCCTTGAGCACCGGTGGTGAGACTGTAGAATGATGCAGCTGCTCTGGGAAAAAGTATGGTAGTGCCTCAAAAAATTAAAAACAGAATTACCATATAACCGAGCAATCCACTTCTGGGTATATACCCAACAGAAGCGAAAGCAGGGTCTCAAAGAGGGATTTGTACACTCATGTTCATATCCCCGTTACTCACCATAGCTGAAAGGTTGAAGCAACAAGTGTCTACAGATACATAAATGGATAAATAAAATGTGGTGTAGCCGTGCAATGGAATATAATTCAGTGTTAACAAGGAAGGAAATTTGGAGGTGTCAAGTACAGCATAAGGAATATAGTTAATGGGTACTCACTGTACTCATTGGGGTGATCATGTCATAAGTTAAATGAATGTCTAAACACCATGTCGTATGTCTGCAACTAATATAATATTGTATATCAACTGTAAGTAAAATTTTTTTAAATTTAATAAAAATAAAATTTAAAAAAAGGAAAAATTCATTACAGGTTACAGGATAGCTGGACTTGAGTACATAATGCTAACTGAAATAAGACAAGACAAATACTGCATGATTTCAATTATGTGCGGTATCTAGGGTAGTCGAGTTCATAGATAGGGAATGATGGTTGCCACAAGCTTGCGAGAGGAATGGATGGGGACTTGTCTAATGGCTACAGAGTTTCAGTTCTGCAGAATGAAAAGAGCTCTGGGGATTGGTTGTGCAATGTGAATATACCATATTTTTCAGACTACAAGATGCATGTTTTTTTCCCCTCCCCCAAATTTGGAAGGAATAATGGTTATTGACACTGCTGTTGAGTTCTGTTTACATTAACATTGGTGAAATATTATGTTATTTATGTTATTAAATATTTTACCACAGTTTATGCTCCAAATTTTTTCCCCTATTTTCCTTCTCTAAAACCTAGGTGCATCTTATGGTCCAAAAACACGTTACTTAACATTGTTGAACTATACACTTAAAAATGATTAAGATGGTAAACTTTATGCATGTGTATTTTACCACAATTAAAATAAAAAAAAAATTAAGTGTTCCATGAGCAGCCAAGAAACATAAATTGTGGGTTTAGGGGTGGGATTGTTCAAAGTGTGAACCAATGTTTAAGTTCTGGCTTCCTGCTGATTAACTGAATGACCTTGGGGAGTATACTTAACCTTTTTGAGCAGCTTCAGTGTTCTCCTCTGCAAAGTGGAGATGATAATCCAGTGAAGGAATGATAATACCTTCCTTGCAGGGTTGTTAAATTGATTAAATGAGATGATATATGCACTGCAGAACAATACTTAGCCCCTACAATGGATTGTTATCATTGTAATTATTAAAACTCAGAAAAGTCTATTGAATTTGTCAATCAGGTCCTTGGTAATCATGAAGAGGGTAATGTCATCATTGACTTAGTGACAGACTGAGCCCTATTCAGTGAGAAATGTGAAGGCAGTGTTAAGAAAGCTATTTCATCACAGATAAATACAAAAATCAAGAAAAGAAAACTAAACCAGGGACCCATGGAAACTTCTCAGGTTATGAGGTCCCATCATTTTCTCCTTGTTCTTATCGTAGCTTCTTGCACATACATTTATCAGGCATTGCACTGTACTGTTAATAAGTATTTCATTTTCAAAATCTACATAACAGGGAGAAAAATATTCAAGTGTAAGTGTTCTTGGCCTCTTTTTTACCCTGTTTGTGTGTCTTGGTGATCAGTGTTGGGTTCACTGGGGTTAAGGATGAAGGTGCACAAATGAAGTTACTCCTAGGATAATGAAGTCTGAATCAGCTGTTCAGAGGGTGGCAAGAAGAGCAAGGCAGGCTGGGGTTTGCAGAGAGATAAGAAAGAAGTGAGGGTAAGTAGCTGCCATGATAAGTGTGACTTTAAAGCACTAAAGAGGATTTCTTAAATTTTCAAACAATTCATATAAGGAGAAAGGCCACCCTTGCTCTTGGAGGATCCACCCAATTCTACACTGCTAATACTTTACTGTGCATCCTTCTGGACATTTCTCCATGTATTTAGTAAACCTACACACACACAAATATATAGAATATATTACATAAATATTATTATTCCATAAAAATTAATCTCTGATTTGTTTGTTTTACTTAATAATAGATCTGAGACATTTTCCTCTATTAGTGCATACACATTCACTGCATTCTTTGTCATTGCTGCACTGTGTTAATGTGAGACAATTCCTTGTAGTTTGACAGCCAGAAGGTCATCAAAGCACAGTATTTATTCCATAAATAATACTTAAGTGCCTACCATGGTCTAGACACTGGCTAGTGACTGGAGATACCAAGTTCAGACCCAAAAAGTCTAATTTCCAGGAAGAAACAGAATAAATAAACAATCAATTACAGAACAGAATGGTAAGTCTTCTAATAGAAGAGATGTAATTACAAAGAGCCATAGGCATGGTTGGGGGTAGAGGTGAAGGGGGGGTGAAATGGAGACACATCAGCAAATAATCAGTGCTTCAAGAGTCATAGATGGATAGGGATGGACAGGTAAATACTTGGACGATGGGAAAAGGACCAGAGATGTGCAGGCCATTTGGAAGCAAAAGCCAAATCAAAAGGATTGGCAAAATTGGACACTTTATAAAATAAAAACAGTCAATAAGAGCTAAGGACAACATTAAGTTTTCTTCTCTTAAGAAGGAGTCCAGAAATGAAAGATGGGAAAGTTACACAAGGCCTTGAATGCTCCTACTAAAACCTAAAGACCAGCATGTTATTGTTAAATTTCTTAACCCAGGAAAGGAAAAGAGACCTCAAGTTCCCAGTTTCCTTATCTGTGAAACTAAGTTAATCATAGTACCACATCATAAAACTGTGGTGAGAATTAATTCCTTTGTGTGTTGTGCTCAGAATGGTACCTGGCACTTAGTGAGGGCTCCTTACATGTTAGCTCTCTTTGAAGCTGGTTAGAAGTTCATTCCCAGCTGGTGGACAGGAAGATGAGGCAGTTCCTCGAGAGCTATCCAGGAGACTTTTATTGCCAACTCAACCATTGCACAAGGGAGTGGAGAAACAGCCATTCACTGAAACAGCCTGGGCCAAGTGTGTCACAGGAAACATCCCAGAGTTCTGGGCAGAGCCGTTCCTACTTGGCACACACACCAGCTGTCTGCAAGGACATGCTTTCTTCCACTGGTTTCCTGGTTTTCCCTGCTGTTCAGGAACTAAAACTTTCCACCTAAATGACGTAGGCATCTGGCAGGCAGCCAGAAGAATCCTCGCCTTTGTGAAGATTCCTTATACTCCACTCAGCTAAGCCTCCAGGCCAGAGGGAAGCCCTGACCTCATTCTTCAAATCCAGTTTGACAACTTGCATTTAGTTTCCTTTTCGCTTGTTGCATCAGCTCCTCATTATTTTTGCACTCCTCTGTTTATGACCCAATCTCTGATGATGAAACAAAACGAAATGTAGTTGCAAGTTTCAACTATGTAGAGCGTTTTCACTTTAAAGATCCTGAAACCTCTTCAGAGACAGGAAACTCAGAAAACAGGCATCACCACATGCCTAGTGTTAGCAGAGGAAAGGGAGTTCGTGCTAATGGAGCAGCTGCTCTAGATGTGTTGCCCTTGGATTCTCTTCTCAGCCCTACTCCCAGCTCAAATGCAACCTCCAGAGAATTAAATATGTCCAGTTCAGAGAATTGCCTGTTAACTAACTGAAGGGGAAAGGAAATCCAGCCTGGGTGCTGACTGGCATTGGTATCTGAAAAGGCCAGTCTGGAGTCTGTCTGGCAGTAGCAGGAGTCCTGGCAGCACATGGTGGGAGACAGTGGGTAGTCAGCCCCTGTGTGTCCCTGGGCCACTAACCTGTTGATGGCTTGTGGCAGGGGCTCAGAGTGTAGACCCCTCTGGCTATGTGTGCATGCTGGAGGAGGGCTGCAGTTAGCAAGAGTTAGGCAGGGCCCCCAGTGAAGTGGCCTACTCCCAGCTAAGGTAGCCAGGAGGGACACTGAGAAATGAGTCTAGTCGAAGGCTTGTGGCTAGATATGCAGGAGGTGGGAAAGGGAAAAGGAAGAGAGGAGTTTGAAGCCAGTGGCACTTAGACCCCAGATGCACAGTCTGCCTTTTTCATACCAGGTAGGAGGCCTGAAGGTGGAGTGTCTACCTCATTGCTGTTGACTGGTGGTTACAGGGAACTCCCTGCCTGGGCAGAATCAGCTCAGGCGCTGAGTGAGGGTGAAAGTGAGGCAGCAGCTGGAAAACTGGGGAGACAAACTATTCCTTCACCCCGAATACAGGCTTTTTCATTGTGGTTTCAAAGTTTCACGGGAACTCTCCAGGCTGCTGAGCAAAATATCTCCAGTGAAACTAGGTCTTGTAGTGAGAGTACCACTCGTTTCATTATCTTCCTCCTTTCCTGTGTACTCAATAGCTTACCTCCTCCTCCTTTTTCAATGGAATTGACCCCACGTAGACCCTCACACCACAGCTGATAACCAGGGGTTGGAAAAACTGTCATATTTGTTATCTGCAATTTGAATAGAATAAACAATAAAAGAGATTGTTAGTGTAACCTATAGTAATCATTCTCAACTAATATTCCAAATGGGTAATTGTCAATATTATTAATATCAGCAGTTCTCAAATGTTTTGGTCTCAGGATTCCTTGATACTCTCCAAAAGTATTGACCCCAAAGAGATTGTATTTATGTGGGCTATATTTATTGATATTACTGTGTTATCAATGAAAATGGAGAATGTTTTGAATATTTATTCTTTAAAAAATGCATTATATGTGAAAAACTATTATAAAAAATAACTATTTTTCAAGACGAAAAGAACCCTAATGAAAAAGTTTTAAAGTTTTGCAAGTCTCTTTAATGTCTGACTCTTAACAGAGGATAACTGGGTTCTCATGTCTGCTGTGAATTCAATGCGTTGTGATACGTTATTTTGTTTCAGGTCTTTACAGGAAAACCTTTGTCACATAGATATGTAGATGGAAAATAGAGGACCTTGGAGACCCAGAAAGAGGGTCTGGGAACCCCAGGGGTCGTCCAACCACCTTTTGAAAACACTCATGTATATCATTGTCACAGAAGATTGAAATGATCCTTACTGCCCACAGTGAGCTTGAATTTCTGTTGACCTTCTGCCTCTTCTCCAGTTCTGCTTGTTTTCATTATAATTCAGAAAACTAAGAAGTATGGGGAAACATAGGCTTGTGCTTGACATTGTTCAGGATCATCAGCTATCAATGATTCAGATGACAGGAACAGCTTTGCTTCTTGCTCACTTACCTTTTTTATTGTCAAACATAACAATCATCTACAAAAGTGCACAAAAAAAGTACGGTAAGTACAAATTTTGATGAACAATTCAAGCGAGTATTCATGTAACCACCAACCAATAAAAACAATAAAATTTTGCAGGATTCTGGAAGCCTCATCACCAGTCTTCATCCTGTGTGCCCCTTCTTGCACATAACTCCATCCTCCTCACTAAAGGCAACCTCTGTCCTGAATTTATGGTTATCACTTCTTCCCTTTCCTTTATAATTGTACCCTAAATATACAGTTTAGTTCTGCCTGTTTTCAACATTGTATAAATGGAATGTGTATTCTTTTGAGTTCAGTTTTTTTAAAGATTTTATTTATTTATCTCTAGAGAGAGGAAAGGGGAGAGAAAAAGAGGAAGAGAAACATTAATACATGGTTCCCTCTCACATGACCCCTACTGGGAACCTGGCCTGCAACCCAGGCATGTGCCTTAGATGGGGAATCGAACCAGTGACCCTTTGGCTCACAGGCCGGCAATCAGTCCAGTGAGCCACACCAGCCAGGGCTGAGTTTAGTGTCTCTTACTCACCATGATGTTTGTGAGATTTTCTCCCATTTGTGAATATAGTTGTGGTTATTTTTACCAGTTATGATTCTATTACATGCATAGACTACAATATATTTATCCATACAACTTCTTAAGGGATATTTGGGCTGTTTCTGGTTTGGGACTGTTATGAATACTGCCACTGTGAATATTTTTGTGCTACTCTGATGCATATGTACATAATTTTTCCCCAGGGTAATTGCTAAGGATGGACTTACTGGGCCGTAGGCTATGCATATTTTCAGTTTCACTAGATGATGCCATAATGTTTTCCAGGTAGCTGTGTGTATTTATGTGCCCAACAGCAGTTGAAATAAGGAACTTGTTGTTACTTATCATCATCACACTTAAAAGTTGTCCTCCTTTAATTTTTTTACTTGTATGCAAAGTATTTGTTTATCTAAAGATCTGACAAATTAACAAAAAAGTTTTAGACATAGTGTTTGCAAAGTTGGCCAGGCACAAAACCAAATTAGTAACTTTCATTTATATAAATTATATATTATAATAACATTAATATAATATATAATACTATATATATTATTTATTATATATAATACATATATGAAAATATAATGCTATTTAGCCCTATTCAAAATCAGAAAATGTAATGAGAAAATCATTTCATTCATAATTGCAGCAACAACAATAATAAAATGCTTTGGGATAAACCTCAGAAAGAATGTGTAAGACATACAATCAAGCTAATAGTAAAACTTTATCGAAAAACTTTTTTACAATACCCTAATAAGATGGTTACTGACGGAGAGATTCTTGCCCTCTCATCCTGCAGGACTGAAATCAAGAGAGGAGGCAATGCAGATTCAGAAGAGAAAGGGTTTGCTAAAAACAAGGTGAGAGGAAAAGAGAGAGGGATGGGGCTTGATGCATGGGGGGGGCACACAATGACAGAGTATGGCTCCTTGAAATGCTACTGGGGTCTGGCTTACATAGCACTGGCTTTCTTCACGCAGGTGTAGAGCGGATCTCTTGTTCTTCTGGTTCTCACCATGGGCTGGAATTGACTGGTACAGGTGCTGGTGCTTTGATTAGGGAATAGTGCTTTGATTTGGGGAGTACCTGAAGGGGAACCTGATCTTATCGCAGAGAAGCTCAGGAAGTAACTGAAGGACACTCCCATCCATCTAAGAGAGTCTTAACCTGTCTCAGATTCACCATCTTTCTATATGACGTGTTAATAAATATTAGCTAAATAAACATTTATTCAGTACATAAATGTGTGTTTCTCAGGAGAAAACTGGCCTTGGTAGCCTCCTGTTGCAGAGTGTGACTTCCCTTCTTATTGGTGCTTAATGTGCTTAAATGGCCCTTGTTCGTTTACAATGAGAACACGTGGGAGAAGTTACTTCATTCCTTTTGGTGATCAAGGTGAAAAAAATCAATCTCAACTCAGGAAAAATACATGTCATGTTTTTCATAGGTTTCTGGCCATTTCTTCAAAGAAAAAAATTTAATGGTAGACTTATATGTAGAGGGCAAGAAAAGATGATAGTAACTTGACCTGTATACCCTACATTAAAAAAAAATTAAAGGCCATACTATATTCATATTTTAGCAGTTTTTAGCTAACATTGTTTTCTGTTCTGGAATCTCATTCAGAATGCCACAGTACACTAGACGGTAATATATTCTTAGACTTCTCTTGGCTGTGACGGTTTCGTGGCAGTAGACTTTTTGTTATTGCCAATGGTATTACATTTTAAATGCCATTTTCCAATTTTTTGTTACAGTGTAAAAAGAGGTGATTAATATTTAATATAGATCTTGTATTCAGTGACCTTGATAAGTTTATTTTAAAATTCTATTAGTGTGTCTATAGATTCTTGTATGTTTTGTATGTACACAATTGTCTGTAGGTAATAAAAAAATCTGAGATAGCTAACAGGAGATTTGAACAGGCTTCTCACAGCTAAAATATCTAAATGGTTAATAGCATATGAAAATGTGGTAAACCTTATTAATAATCAGGGAATACAAGTTGAAACTGTAAGGAGGTATCACCATATCCCAGTGGAATGGCTGAAATGAAAAAAAAAAACCCGGCAATACCAAGTGTTGACAACGGTGTGACGCAACACTAACTCTGTACACTGATAATGAGAATGTAAACTGGTGCACGCATTTGGGAAATATGTTGCTTTACCTACTCAAGTTGCTGAAGTGCATATTCTATAATATAGTTACTTCATTTTAAGCATACACCCAACAGAAGTATATACAGCTGTGCACCAAGATACATCCAGTGGTTTCCATAGCAGAATTAATGATAATGACAAGAGAAAATCAGAAGGAAAACCCCATGCTCATGGGTAGTGGAAAGGGTAAAACGTTGTGGCATGTCCACACAGACAGGAAACACTGCTGCAATGTAATGAACTGCACTGACAGACAGCAACATAGAAGACCCTCACAGACATGCCATTGAGTGCAAGTGGGCGTTTATACAAAGTTCAGAAACGGGCAGAATGCAGGGTGTTGAAAGGCTGTGCTGATGTGGGGGAGGGGAGTACTGATGGGGAAGGAGAGAGGGATAATGTTTGGGAGAGGACAAGAGAGAGGTTTTTGTTCTGTTGGTAGTGTCCGTGTCTTCACTTAGCTTGTGGCTTCACAGGTATGCAGAAATTTTTATTTTATAATACTGTTTTGAGCTGTATTAAGATTTGTGCATGATTTTCAATATAGATTATATAAACTTTGTTTTCAAAAGGGTGAATGACGACTTCTTCCTTTTAAGTATCAAAATACTCATTAATCATCAGAGAAATGCCAATTAAAACCAGAGAGATATCACCTCACACGTGTCAGAATCAATAAGTCCACAGACAACAGGCACTGGCGAGGGTGTGGAGAAAAGGGAACCCTACTACACTGTAGGTGGGAATGCAGACTGGTGCAGCCATGGTGGAAAACATTATAGAGTATCCTCCAAAGCTAAAAATGACACTCCGTTTTGACCTAGAATTTCCACTTTGGGGAAAAAATCCTAGGAATCCCCAAATATGAATACAAAAAGATATGCACCCTGATATTCATAGCAGCGTTATTTACAATAGCCTAAGTGCCCTTCAGTAAATAAAGGGATGAAAAAGCAGGCATATGTTTACACAATGGAATACTATGCAGCAGGAAAGAAGACAGTTTCTGCTCAGTGTAAGGTCCTTTCTGAAGAGAGCTCTGCCTTGTTGGTTTGAAAATTACTAATATCTTCCACGGTTCCAGTGCCTTTCAGAACTTACTGAGGTCCCTCACATTCACCTGCAGTTACACTGGGCAGAAGCCCTTCCATGGTCAGGGGCTGTTCTCCAGTCGGCCTGGATGGCTTTCCAGTAAATACCTCTTGGCTATTTGGGGCTTTGTAGGTCCATTGCTTTCCTCTGCTTTCTTCCACATGGACGGTGCCACCAGACAGGTCTTATTGTGATTTGTGGTTTGTCCCCATCTGCTTGCATTTCGTGGTTTTCTGTAAAATGCGGTTTTGGTTTCTATCTAGTTGTAGTGTCCGGCTTTGTGTGGGGACTCAGGGAAACTCAAAACTGTACTGCCACCACTGCTGTATTCCCAGAATGTCATCCCAGTATATGAGGATATGTGCTAACCTTTTAAACCCTCGACACTCTTCACTCATTTGAATGAATGATGATCAGGGCTTCCCCACTCCCCAGTTTAGAAAGATGAATTGCTTCCTCTGCACCCCAGTTAGGAGGCATCGCATAAACACTATTCAACTACAAGTAGTTTTATTTTTCAGGAATATGCCAGACAGTACCAGTAGATAGTCTTTTGTGGGGAGAGTTGATTCCATAGAGCCAAGTGGGAAGAAGGAATGGGAGTGGAGAGCTATTTGGGAGATAATGTTGAGCATATTGCAAAGATCAGAAGACAGGACTTCTGCTGATGACATGAAACCTGCAGCTCATGTTTGCTCCACATTTATACATCCACATTTGCCTCTCCTGCAATTTGGTACAATAAATGCAACGTCCCTCTTGCGTTAAACGTGTTGAAATCATCACGACCAATAACACTGATGCAGCTATCTGTAAAATTACGGAGAATTTCTTCAAGCATTTGATTCTGGTGTTGTCAGGAAATGAGAGGTTTCACATCAATGAATTCATCCTTCTCTACCACTAGCTCCCTGGTCTACAATATCAATAAATCCCCTCACTGTTCTGTCTGCATTTATCCCTCCATTACTTATTGCTTACTGTACAGATGGTATTCTACCACCACCCCTGCCAAAATAACAAATCAAGTTACTCCACCTCACTTCAAATACTTGTATGACTTCTACTGCTCTTAGGATAAAGAAATATTTCTTAACATGGCTTCCCAATCCTTATGCTATCTGGTTCTCACCAGCACTCTGGCCTCATCTTAGACCACTCTCTGACTACTGTCTGACTTGAAGGTTAATCACAGTGGCCTGTGGATCTGTCCTTGGCCCTTACTGTATGTTCTCTGACCACAGAGTTTTTGCACAGGCAGTCCCAGCTACCTTCATTCTAAATTCAGCTCCCATGTCACTGATGCAGGCCAGTCCTCTCTGACCTCTCCTACTATATTATGTTCCTGTACTATGGACCCTCACAACCACAAATCTCTCCTCTGCAACACTTGTCGCTGTTGCCTTTTATTTTCGTCTATTTCTTTGCTTGATACTCTTTTCCCTACTTAATCACGTGATCCATGACAGTGAGGATTACAATCTGCTGCAGCTCATGCTACAGTTCCTTACATACAGTTGGGTTTCAGATTGAAAGATAATGCAAGGTTTTCTAAAAACTGATAATCATTATTTCATTATTATTATAGTTTTATTTTTGTATTAAAGTCCTTTAAAATATATCATGTCTCCCTGCTTTTATAAGC
>CM052540.1:60872402-60976756 GCA_028533065.1 Trachops cirrhosus | reverse complement strand
AGACCTTCCAGGCAAGAAGGGGCTGGAGAGAAGTATTCCAAGTCATGAAAGGCAAGGACCTACATCCCAGATTGCTCTATCCAGCAAAGCTTTCATTTAGAATGGAAGGGCAGATCAAGTGCTTCTCAGATAAGGTCAAGTTAAAGGAGTTCATCATCACCAAGCCCTTATTGTATGAAATGTTAAAGTGTCTTATTTAAGAAAAAGAAGATAGAAAACATGTATAGTAAAATGACAGCAAACTCACAATTATTAACAACCACACCTAACACAAAAACAAAAAGAAACTAAGCAAACAACTAGAACAAGAACACAACCACAGAAATGGAGATCCCATGGAGGGATAGCAACAGGGGAGTGGGAGGTGGAGAGAGGGGGAAAAGTACAGAGAATAAGTAGCATAGATGGTAGGTAGAAAATAGACAGGGGGAGGGCAAGAATAGTATGGAAAATGTAGAAGCTAAAGAACTTATGACACATGGACCTGAACTAAAGCAGGGGAATGTGGGTAGGAGAGGGTGTGCAGGGTAGAGGGGAATGAAGAAGGGGAAATGGGACAACTGTAATAGCATAATCAATAAAATATATATATTTTAAAAAGCTGTGTTACATGTACACAATAGAATATTACTCAGCCATAAAATGAAGGAACTCTTACCTTTTGCAATAGCATGAAGGAACTGGAGATCATTATGCTAAGTGAAATAAGCCAGTCAGAAAAAGAGAAGTACCATGTGATTTTACTTATATGAGAATATATTTTGAACAGCGGTGCCTGGGACTTAGGTGCGGTATTTCTGTTCCATTGTTTTCATTGTCACTGATACAGCTGCCACTTCATGGTTGTATCACTTCATGGCTGCTGCACCTGCAGGCATTGTCTCCACACTGCAGCAAGAAGAACCAGAAATGGGTGACTTTGACTCAAGAAAGCAGAAGCTTTCCCACAGTTCTTTATTTTCCAAATGGAGTCTGGGATGTGGGGGTGTTAGCTGGACATATTGCCTCTGTTAATATGGTGAAAGAAGGAATGAAAGTTGGGGGAAATGTTTTTAAAAGTATAACTGTAACAATATCAAACACAATCCAGAGAAAAGAAGGGAAGCAGCAGAGATATAAACACACTATCTTTTCTATAATTTAGAACATGATGTAAAGAGTTGTTATATAAATCAATCAATCAATAAAGATTATAGAACATTATTCAGAATCGCCGAGCTAATAATAAATTGTAAAAGGAGATAAATAGAAAACAGTTTGTCTCTGTAGATCAGAAATGGGGATGATGCAGTGATAGAGGATGTTTCTTCATTCAATTCCATTCTGTTTGAATCTTTTTTATGCTCTGTGCATGTGGCACATGCACAGTTCTTTACAAGAACTGTAAAGAAAGAGAAAAATGTGTGCTGATTTTGTACTTCAAGCAGGTCATACAGGATAGATGTTATAAATATGCCTAATATCTAACACAGCACAAAGTATATGCTCAACACATATTTTTGAATGAAAAATTATTTTTATAATAAAAAAGTAAAATATTTATACATTTCAAAAAGTGAAAAAATAGTGACAAAAGTAAAAATATATGATGCTCTTCAGTTTGATGAGACGTCATTGTTTGTCTCAAGTTTTTTGGATTGGTTAAAATGCCCACAACAAGCAACCATTTTAAGTGTGTATACCTAAATGTGCATGCCTTTGGCCTTTCTACTTGAAACCAGCCTTTGATAAGCCCTAGGGACGGTGACTATGAAGGCATGTGGAAGCTAGCAGAAGGGATCACAACCAAAGTGAAAAAAGAGGAGTCACAAAATTGAAGTTACAAACTTTATCTGCTTCATGATTTTGGCAGCTGCAAAGAGGAGAATCAGGAATCTAAGCTCACTTTCTTCTCCACCTGTCAAATTAGAATAAGAATACCTACCTGAGATTTACTTTAGAAGGGTGGTTTTTAGAAATATGTGGGGAATTATTTGTGCTGTGAAGGAGCCAATAGTCACTAATTCTATGTTTTAAAAATAATAAGTACCCAACATTAGTAAAAGAAATAGGTATTGACCACAAAATAATACAACTTTCAGGTTATTTATAATTCAGAATACTCAAATATTTAGCAACTGGTATGATGGAGGAGAGTAACAGAAAATAATTTCCAAAAGCCTTAAAAGTGTGTATTCTCTTTGTATTTAGCAATTGTTTCTAGAAACTTTTTCTAAGGAAATAATTAGACAAATTTTGAAAAGGTACTTATATAAGGATGTCTATTGGTGCAGACTTTGTAATACCTAAAATTTGGGAGTAAGTATAAATTTCTAACATAGAAGATTAATTAAATTATGCTATCATTTCAAAATGGAATGATAGATAGCCATTTAAAACAATTATGCTAGATCTCTATGTATTGACTTAGAAAGTATTCTATTGCCAACATACTGTTAAGTGACAAAGATATATTTTAAAATAATATACAAACCATAATCTCATTTTTATGAGAAAATACATATGTATACATATGCATAGAATAAAGCCTAGGATTATGTAAATAGTAAATTATAAATGAAATAGTGAAGTGAGCATCTCTGAGTGATAGGTTTATGAATAGGTTTATTGTTTTTCTTTGAAATTTTTCTTAAGGTTTAACACATTTAAAACCTAGCAGATAATGGTTATTATAATTATTTAATAATAATAAAGTGATCTCAGTTTTGAAGAGAAAATACATTGTCTCCAATCTTATCACAACCCTGGTTGTGTCTTGACATTACAGGTAATCTGCTGTATCCCTGACAAAGGAACGGATAACATGAAAAGAAGCTCTGCTTGATACAGTCAGAAGTTCCAATTTAATTTCTCAGAATCCTGTAATGGTATTATTTTGTACCTTGAGGCAATTTTAAAACATAATTACTCACTCACAAACTTTTATTGCTAGTAGAAAATGCATTAGATTGGGATTTAGGAGGCATGAATACTTTTCTCTCCTAGAGAGCTAGTGGGCAAATCTCTCTATAGGAATTATTCAGAGGCCCAGGGAAGATTTCAGAGGCTTGAGTCTATAAGAATTTTAGTTTTTTCACTTAAAGATTTTCTATATTATCTGGTTTCCATTTCTCTTTAAGGTTATAGTTGAATGTAAAGGGCTTTTTCTGCTGGTTTTTATATACCCAAAGCAAAAAGTCTGAATTAAAATATATCTATATTTGATGTCTTATAAGTCAACATTTAATAAACTGTTACCTTGGATGAATTGTTTAACCTTTCTGAGGTTTAGCTTTATCACTTTAAAATTGGCTAATAAAATGATTTATCTCTTAAGATTTAAGGTATCAGATATTATGTTTAAATACCTGGCACAATTCCTGCTACTGAGGAAGTACTAGACAAATGCTAGCTATTGTTATCATTGGCTACGTGGATTATTCACCCCTGCTCAAACGCAGATTCAGCTCTAGTAGTAAGAGAATATATAAGATTGAGGAGAACACTAAGTTTTTATTAGTAAGTATCTACATGACTTCATTATGTTAAGTATAAATAGACTATTATTTTGATGATAAATCAAAATGAGGACATTAGTGGGGGAAAAAAAAGACATGATTCTACTCCCAGAATTTTCTGGATTCCATCAAAGGAATTATTAATATATAAGAACAAGAGAGTCATCTTTTTTTTATCATTAGTAAAAACAATTTGCTTTAAAATGTTGAACAGCAACCACAATTTAGAATGCTCTAATGAAATCAGCTCATTTTACAATAGTAGTTAAACAATTATTTAATTAAAGTATTGGTTTCAGTAGATATTTTTACTCATTTTCATTCAAAAGTCTTCCTCAATAAACTGCATTTAAACAGTTTTAATACTCAAGCTTGTACAAAGATTGCCTATGATTTTAGAAAAACACAGGTTGAGTTTTTTTTCTCTCTATAAAATAACACTTGAAAGTGCTCTTGTAATTCAACCCCCAATCCTGAATTTCAAATGGAGAGCAGGGGATTTACTAAAATATGTGATGAAGAATCATGTTTTCATGTTCTTTCGTTCTGGCAGGAACTCTTGTTTCAATTGAAAACATTCCCTTGTCATTAAAGAAACCCAGAGGGCAATCATGAGTTAAGACCTGGAAAATAAAACTGAGAGGAAAGACTGGAACAACATGTGGTTGTCATTTTCAAGGCAACAGAGAGGGGAAGTGGTTTTCCACTGCTAGCTAAGCAAAGGCAAGCACACATACCGTGTTAACGTGGAGAGCAGAGAGTAAAGATACAAAGAGATAGTGGTTCCCTGTTTTCATTCCTGGTGAAGCAGGTGCTGGCTTGCCCTGAAGTTAGGACCGCTTAGTTTAGGATCTTGATGTCATTTCATAATTGAAGTAAAGATTTTCTATTTACACATGTGGTCTTTCACAACTGCTCTGAAAGATACGACCATCCCACTCACTTGGGCTCCTCTTCCACAAAGATGAGCCTTAGCAGCTTGTGGGACTTTCCCAGGACCAGAGTTAGAAGTTTCATAGGAAATCACCATCCCTAAATTGTAAGTCTTACACATTACTCTATCTGTCCAGACCTAGAAACAAATAAAGAAGGGAGGAAGGAATGGAGAGAGGAAGGAAGGAAAAAAGGAAAGGAAAGAGAGAGGAATGAAAGTGGTGGTTTTATTTGAAAAATATATTTATGACACCAGGTTGTAAAGACAGTATTAACTTACAGAAATCATTACATCATTTTTCTAGCCTTCTTTATAGATTGTCATCACTGTTCTTGTTTAATCTCCCTTCATACACCCCAGACTTAAATGCTGCTTCATCTATGCTCAAGCAAACGAGACACATACCCAAGATATCATAATATTTACAGGAGGATGGCGACTCTCCTTCCTCCATCACATGGCAGTCATTGCTAACTGATTAGAGTACTCTTTCCACCTAACCCATCCGAAGCTTTGGGATCCTTCTCAGTGCAGAAGACAAACATCAATGGATTTGGGAAGCGATCTCTTTGTCATATCCAATTTAGAGCGCAGTCCCTCAAATCGTGTAGCTCCTTTATCCAAAAGCATTGCCTCTGCCAGTTATGTAATGTTTAGTACACTTAATCTTTCTGAGATTCACTTTCCTCACCCTTAGAACAAGGATCATATAACTAACTATCCCACATTGAGTCTGTAATAAGATAATGTATATAAAAACACCATGCAGACATATAGATTAATTATTATTACCCTTTACATTATACAAGCATTTGTTTTCCACTCATTTTAATGGTTCCATCATAATTAGCTTTCTTCCCCAGAAAGTTCTGGCCTGCCTTACACACAGTAGTGCATCAGCTAGCATGGTGCCTGCACATAATTGGTTACCTATAAATGTTAGCCTGCCCACTGCCCATTCCCAACTCGTTCTTAGTAATGTTACTCATTCACCAACTGTTGGTTTTCACACTATCATCTGCTTCCAAAGCATGATGTCTCAAAGAAGGATTTAAAAACAATATCAGGACTGGTTTCACCACTCATTTCCCACAGGTGTCTGCAACATACTTTACCTCACAGAGGAAAACCCTGGAAAGAAGCATGTCAATTGCAGGGACAACCAGGCCTTTCTCTCCTTAATGGGATGATGATAGTGATGCTGCTGCTGCTGCTCCCGCTGCTGCTGAGAGTAATAAACATTGATTGAACATTTCCTATGTGCCAGTAATTTGTCACTAATTTTTATAACAATCATAAGTGATAATATCTGTACTTCAGAGCTCAGGAAATTGGCACAGAGACATTAAACAACTTGCCAAGTTCATGCAGCTATTAAATTGGTGTAACGGTCAGGTTTCTTCAGAGAAACAGAACCAACTGGATGTACAAATACAGATGTAGATGTAGGTAGATACAAATGTAAATGTAGATTTTAGATGTAGCTATAGAAAGAGATCTATTGTAAGAATTGTCTCACACAATTATAGAGGCCAAAAAAAGTCCCATTTTCTGTCATCTGCAAGCTGGAGAACCAGGAAAGCTGGTGATATAATTCATATGAGTACAAAAGCTTATGAATGAGGGTGTGAGGAAAGGGGGAATCCAAAAGCTCTAGAATCAGGAACACTAGCTCTCAATGTCCAAAGGCAGGAGAAGATGGATGTGTCAAGCGGAGAGAATTTGCCCTTCCTCCACCTTTTTGTTTTACTCAGGCCCTCAGTAGATTGGATGATGTCCACCCACACTGAGGGCCATCTTGTTTACTCAGCCTTCTGATTCAAATTCTAATCTCTTCAGAAGACATTTTAATAGACACACCCAGAAATAATGTTTTACCAGCTATCTGGGTATCTCTTAGTCTGTTAAGATAACAAACACAAATGATTAACCATCACAGGAGGTCATGAAACTCTGAAGCATGGATTCATACCCAGAACGGCTGGTTCCAGGTGGCAAGCTGATAGCAGCATGACACCACAGCCCATCGTTCTCCCTTGAGGCCCTTCCCTTCAGCTATTGGACTGGATGGGCACTGTCCAGGCATTGCCTGATTTTCCTGCCTGGGAATCTATACCTCAGGGGATGATTTGGGCTTTTAGATACCTTATACAGAATTTTTGATACCTGTGGAAACATAAAGATGTATATAGAAGTATGACTATATTAACTAGGCCTGAAAAGATTGCATGCAAAAGCAGATAGAGACAGAAAAACAAGCAGACACAGGACAGAGAGATTCTGGCTGATGGATAAAAGGCCAGAAAAGCTATTCAAAACTGTCAGATAATTCACTCAAAAATTATTGCAGCAGAAGACCAATATTAAATCTACATTATCCTTTCACTTTATATACATATATCACATCATCATTTTCTACTCAATATCTGACCTTTTTTTATTTTATTTTTTTAAGATTTTATTTATTAATCTTTAGAGGGGAAGGGAAGGAGAGAGGGAGAGAAATATCAATGTATGGTTGCATTCCCTGTTGGGAACTGGCCTGCAACCCAGGTATGTGCCCTGACTGGGAATCAAACCATGATCTCTTGGTTCACAGGCCCGTGCTTAATCCACTAAGCTACACCATCCAGGGCAATATCTGACCATTTTTTACTTGTCAATTATACCCCAATAAAGTGAAAAGAAACCCAATAAATACAGACTAAGGAATATTTAATGTAGTTCTTTGTACTTAGGTTGTACAGTGCTTTTTTAAAAGGCAATTAAAATCTTGTAATATGGCTTACAATAAAAGAAAGAGAAAGAAAAATAAAGAATAGGTCAAAGAAATAAAAATTATTTAGCTCAGTTATGGGCTAATATAGTAATAGCATTTTTGAGCTCATTTGCTAGAAAAATTAAAAATTGACTGATCTTTGAAAATGTCTAATCAGATCTTCTTCCCACTTTTTAATTGGGCTTCTTGTTTTTCTGGTGTCAGGTTGTCTGAGTTCTTTATAAATTTTGGATATTAACCCCTTATTAGACATATCATTGGCAAATATCTTCTCCCATTCAATAGGCTGTCTTTTCAAAGCTGTGGTACATATACACAATGGAATACTACTCAGCCATAACAAGAATGAAATCTTACCCTTTGTGACAGCATGGATAATCCTAGAGGGTATTATGCTAAGTGATATAAGTCATACACAGAAAGACAAATACCATATAATTCCACTTATATGTGGAATCTAATGAACAAAAGAAACAAACAAACAAAAGAAAAACAGGCTCATAGATACAGAGAACAGACTGAGAGTTGACAGAGGTGAGGGTATTTGGTGGGCTGGGTAAAAAAGGTGAGGGAATGAAAAAGTACAAATTTGTAGTTACAGAATAGTCACAGAGATATAAATTACAGCATAGGGAATAGAGTCAACAATATCATAATAACTATGTATAGGGCCTGGTGGGTACTTCAAATACGGGGGGGACTACTCTGTAAAGCACGACTGTGTAACCACTATGATGTACAGCTGAAACTAATACACAATAATATTGAATGTAAACTGTAATTGAAAAATAAGAAATCTGTTATTTAACTCAATCTATTACTCAACTTTTTCAACAAACATTTATTGATGTGCTTCCTAGAAATAAAGACATTTTTAGACAAATATGAACTAAGGGTTTTGCCACAATAAATCCTAACCAGAATAAATGCTAGAGAATGCAACTGAGTTGAGTACAGTGTGGTTCTCAGGTGGAAGGTGTGTTTGTCATCAATAAATGTTGAAGACAGGAAAGTATTTAAATTCATATAAACCAGATAACTCAGCAATTACTCTTACAAAAGTCGTGTCAAGTAAGTCTAAGTGAAATTTGGGGCCACATTCTGCTTTAAGCAATTATTTCTCAACTTATCTCCAGGCACTGAGTGCTGTTCATCTTTACTTTAGCCATAGACCTCTCCATGCCTTTCCAGTGCAGGCCATTCCATGCCTTTGCCAGTACTGTTCTCTCTGCCTCGCCAGTACTCTCCAGCTCTGCTCCTGTAAACAAACTACTAGCCAAGGATGTTCATGGTTCTTCACTACCTGCCCTGTTCTGAGAGGAATAACTCACTCATTCCAGAATTTTTGGCAGACTTTTTTTATTCCTCATCACACTATATTATATTTATGGCCATTACCACACTACTAGAATTCCTCATTCTTTTCCTGCTCTTTTTTTAATGTCTAGATATAAACATTTTGAAGGCAGGGGTCCTACCTTCTTTTCTTTGTTGTTTTTATATGCATACTTAACATAGTGGACTATACATGGTCAAGCTTCAGTAAAATTAGAAGTGGGGACTATTAGCAATTGAGTCTTTTATAAGTTCACAGCACATGAGGGATCATGGCGGCCATCAGAGAGTAGATAGTGCTTCATAATCATAAGAGCAGCTAACATTGAACATTGACAGGGTGTGAGCCACTGTCCAAAGTCATTTAAGTGGATAAACAAAGAACTGAGGCCCAGAGAACTAAATTAGCTACCTAAGCTTGTAAGTCTGGTCAAAACCCAGATAGCCCATCCTCAGCATTGGCATTCTCTATCACTCTGCCTTACTGTTTAGTGAGGGAAGGAGGAACAGTGTGAGTAGAAGAGAGGTAAGCACAACTAAATGGGTAGATGGAAAACCAAAGACAAACTTCACACATTCTATAATTCTGATTTTGACAGAAAAAAAAACCTAACAAAAATCTCAATGCACATAATCACGACAAAAGAACTTTGCAATGCAAATTTGCGATAAAGTACAATTAGCTAAAACAAAGCCTTGAAAACCATACCAACTACCTAAACAAGTATTGTGTGTATCCTGAGAGGGTCATCCTTGATTGGAATAAGGACAAGCAGCATACTTGGTTGACAGAAAGCCATTATAGGCTATACATAGAAAATGCAGGTAAGGCAAGAACATTCCCAGCTTTGTTTTCACTTAACTGATTGCTGGTCTTTCATAGGAGAGACTTTATATCCATCATAATTCTTAAATTAAATGTGCATATTGCTGTCTAAAGACAATATAGTGCTGTTTTATTATTATTTAAAAGTAGAAACAAAAGTGGAAAAGCCCATGAGAATGTAGGGGGACCCTGAAATGTCATGCAAAAACAAAGCTCCCACAGATATTTAAATTCGGATACGTGGAATCCAGTCAGTCAGAGGCAATCCACACCCTAGCTCTCTCCAAGGAGGAGTAGCACTGTGAAGGGGCTCACCGTGATCAGCCGGGCTTGCCAGACTGGGCCTAGGGGGCTGCTTCCTGTCGCTGCTGCCTGCTCCGGGATTGTCACTTTCAAAAGAGAAAGGGCAACTGGGAGATTTTACAACTAGAAAACCTGGAAGGAAAATTCCCTCTGAGATGTGTAAAGGACAGGAGCGACTTCAGATTCCTCTAGGTTTCAAAAATTGGCAGTTTTCCAAAGAAAGTGCTTTCATTGCCATTCAAGAAATGCTGCAGCAGATCTTCAACACTTTCCACCTGGATGTCTCTCAGTCTTTCTGGAATGAAAGCAGTTTAGAGACTCCTAAGTGGACTTTATCAGCAAATGGAAAAGACAGGGTTGTGTCTGGATCAGAAGAATGGGAAGGACATTGCCCTCGCAAAAGGAGAATATCAGACTTGGGGCAAAGACTTATTTCCAAGGGACCTGTCAGTATTTGCAAGACCTAACGTACAGCCATTGTGCCTTGGAGGTCAGTCATATGTGTGGAAATCCAAAGGCATTTTCTGTTCATGGAACAGCTCATGAGACTAATATGAAGTTGATTACTAGTATTATTTTAGATGTTTCCTCAAATCAGTTTGATATTTCTAAGCAAGTTTTTATTTATTCTTTTTATGACTTAGAGTAATATTTTCAGTCAATTTTTTGAAGTGAAACAATTATTTTTATCATTTGCATATATTAATTTAAATATTTATGTATTAAAATTAATTACACTTTAGTTATTAGTAAAATTTTAATATATTTGATGATGTGTATATAATATTGTTTTAAAATTTAACATATTCTGTTTTTTACTTCATTTTTACAATCAATATCTTCTAAATTCAGTATTCTTATAATCTTGCTCAAAGGATAATCTCCAGACTGTTTCATTTGACAGAGAAAATAGTTATCTTAAACTATCTTTAGGATCATCACACAAGGTAGAAGGAAAGAGTAACTGGATAGCGGAACTATTAGGTGATACAGAAGATTGTGGCAGTAATGAAAAACCTGGCAATTTCTGTTCTCAATAAGTTCTAAACTTGGGGTGGAACAGAAACACATCTTCCATGCTGGCTGTTATCACAATTCTGAACGTGCCCATCTTCTATTTTGGATGTTATACATGATTCCAAAAGGGAATGAGAACAAAGAAAAGTATGGAGAAAGATGGTGGTGGAAAAGGAGAAGTGAGGGAAAGAAAGAACAATGGGGCAGGGATTCCTGAGCTGCACTCCTACCAGCACTCTCCCACCAAAAAGTTCAGGGGGCCCTGGGAGATGGTCACTCCCCTTCTTAGATTTCCTGTCCTTCACTTAAGCCCATAAGTGATAAATTATAAGTTATCAATATGTATTTATTCAGTGTCTTCAGTCTAGGTGAAGATTAGGATCACATTCTCAATCTCACAATTTATTCAGGGGGATTTGGGCACAAACACACAGAAGAGAATGTTATATGAAGACAAGGCAGAAATAGAGCAATGTATCTCCAAGTTAGAGGAGGTCAAGGAGTCCTGGCCAAGTTGCTCAGTTGGTTGGAGTATCATCCTGTGCTGAAAAGGTTGGGGGTTCCATTCCAGGTCAGGGCACATACCTAGGTTGCAGGTTCAATCTGCGGTAAGAGCGCAAGGAATGCAACCAATAGATCTCTCTCTCTGTCTCTATCCACTACTCTTCCTTCCTCTTGCTAAAAATCAGTAAACATATCGTCAGACAAGAATTAGAGAAAAAAAAAAGAATGTCAGGGAATGTTAGGAGCCACCAGAAGCTAGGAAGAGGCAATGAAGGATCCTCCTCTACCATCTTCAGAAAGATGTGGTCCTGCCAGCCCCTTGATTTTGGATTTCTAGCCTCTAGAACTGAGAGAATAAATTCTTGCTGTTTTAACTTAGATGGTTTGTGGTACTTTGTTATAGCAGCCCTACAAAACTAATATAGTCACCTCAGCTTACTCAGCTCAGTGGCCCAACTCACGTCATGGCCATTGGTTACCTTACATTGATCATGACCTTCTCCCATAGTCTCATGCTCTCCCATGTTCCAACAGGCAGCTTTCTACTAGCTTATCTCTCTCACCCCTCTGAGAGATAGGATGCATCTTTCTGACCTTGTTTTTGAGTGCACAGAAAAACAGAGTTTCTCAGAAAAGCCCAGTACTTAAATAGTATTTAAGTATTAAATACTTAGATAGTATTTGTGGGAGTAACCAGTTGGTTTTTGTGATCTCTTAGTGCTTCCACCTTTCAAATGTTCATGTTGCTAAATTAAGAGTTAACATCTCTCCTGTGTCACATCAAAATCTGTGTGCAGTCTCAGAAACATTTCATGGAAATTTTTAAAGCTTCTGAAAGCTTTTGTTTATTTTCCAGTGAGTTTAATAGAGAATACATGCCATATATAAGTTTATAAGATTTAAGAATTAGACTACAATAAAATACAGCAGTAAAATAAAAGTAACAATAATTTGATATTTTAAAAAATATTATTTCAGAGGTTTCTAGCCAAGATGGATGCATAGGTAGATATGCTTTGCTTCCTTGTACAACCAAAAGGATAACAACCAATTTAAAATAAAAAACAACCAGAACTGCCAGAAAATTGGACTGTATGGAAGTCTGACAACCAAAGAGTTAAAGAAACATTCATCCAGACTGGTAGGCAGGAAGCTGGGGCTGTGAGGATGTGAGAGAAGGGAGCAGCTGGTGGACTGGGATATCCCATATCTGTGTGTGTATAAGCCAGGAGGAACAACTGGGAAATGAGACAGACCACACAACCCAGGGTTCCAGAACAAGAAGCAAAAGCCTCAAATCCTCTGGCTGAAAGAACATGTGGGGATTGCGGCAGTGGGAGAAACTCCCAGCCTCACAGGAGAATTTGTTGGAGGGGCCCATGGGACACTAGAACATACACAAGCCTACCCCTGGCCCTGGAGAATCAGCACCTGAAAGGGCACAATCCACTTGTGGGCAGCAAAGGAAGTGACTGAAAGCAGGGAGTGAGCCAAGCAAATGACATTGTTCCCTCTCTGACCCCTCCCCCAATTACAGCACCACAACATTAGAGAAGTGGGTTGCCCCATCCTGGCGAATACCTAAGGCTCTGCCCCTTACAACATAACAGGTGTGCCAAGACAAAGAAATATAGCCCAAATGAAAGAACAGATCAAAACTACAGAAAAAGAACTAAGCAATAAGGAGATAGCCAACCTATCAGACATAGACTTCAAAACACTGGTAATCAGGATGCTCACAGAAATGATTGAGTATGACCACAAAATAAAGGAAGAAGTGAAGGCTATGCAAAATGAAATAAAGAAAAATATACAAGGAACCAACAGTGAAGGGAAGGACACCAGGACTCAAATCAAAGATTTGGAAGAAAAGGAAGAAATAAACACTCAACCAGCACAGAATGAAGAAACAAGAACTCAAAAAAATGAGGAGAGGCTTAGGAACCTCCCAGATAACTTTAAATGTTCCAACATCTGAATTATAGTGGTGCCAGAAGGAGAAGAGGAAGAGCAAGAAATTTAAAACCTATTTGAAAAAATAATGAAAGAAAACTTCCCCAATGTAGCAAAGGAAATAGACTTCAAGGAAGTCCAGGAAGCTCAGAGTCCCAAAGAAGTTGGACCCAAGGAGGAACACACCAAGACACATCATAATTACATTACCCAAGATTAAAGATAAGGAGAGAATCTTAAAAGCAGCAAGAGTAAAGGAGGCAGTTAACTACAAAGGAGTTCCCAAAAGACTATCAGCTGATTTCTCAAAAGAAACCTTGCAGGCAAGAAGGGGCTGGAAAGAAGTATTCAAAATCATGAAAGGCAAGGACCTACATCCAAGATTACTTTATCCAGCAAAGCTATCATTTAGAATGGAATGGCACATAAAAGACTTCCCAGATAAGGTCAAGTTAAAGGAGTTCATCATTGCCAAGTCCTTATTACATGAAATATTAAAGGGACTTATATAAGAAAAAGAAGGTCAAAACTATGAACAGTAAAATGACAACAAACTCACAATTACCAACAACTGAACCTAAACAAAAACTAACCAAACAACTAGACAGGAACAGAACCACAGAAATGGAGATCACATGGAGGGTTATCAGTGGGGAGGAGGAGGGGGAGAAAAGGTGAAAAAAGATACAGGGAATAAGAAGCATAATTCATGAGCACGAAATAGACAGGTGGAGATTAAGAATAGAATAGGAAATGGTAAAGCCAAAGAACTTATATGTATGACCCATGGACATGAACTAAGTGGGGAGGAATGCTTGAGGGAGGGGGTACAGGGCAGAGGATGATAAAAGGGAGAAAAACATGGAACAACTGTAATAGCATAATCAATAAAATATACTTCAAAAATAAAAAAAATAAAACCCCTCCCTTAAAAACATTATTTCAGAGGATTTTTTGAATTCCACCTGCAGTGTCTCAAAATCCATGCTTTGGAAATTAATTTTCACAGAACTATAAATGTATTCATAGCAACATTTGGAAATCTGTCTTTGGATTTTGGTTAAAAGAGAGTTTACAGTATTGAAGAAGTTCTTCATTTTAGTAACTAAGACTAAATCATAGGGGCATGCCCCTAAATACATTGACGTTTCCAACCCAGGGACTGATGATCACAGTGGGTAGAGGCAGAGTGATGAGGAATGAGCACAGGCTTGAGTCAGGAAATCCTGCTCACAGTCAGTACCAGGTCTTGACCACCATTTGCTATGCGACTATATAGTCACTTACTCCCTTGAGGCTCAGTTTCGTTAAGTTTAAAACCACATCAATAGTATCTACCCTTCCTGCTTGTTAGCAAGAGTATACGAGATAATGTACATAAAAATAATCAATAAAATATCACATACAATGAGAACCTTAAATCTCCTACCAAAAATACATTTCGAATCAATTCAGGAAACTATGTTTACGTCATTTGTCACTTAGATTTTTAAAAATAACAACAAAATCTAATTGACTAAACATGTTTATTTTTTTTAAATTACTGCTTTATTTTAAGAGGGAGGACCTTTATCCAACCACAATGTCTATCAGGATGAGATGACACCTGTTACATGAGAAAAGAGTTAACATTTCCACTGCTATTCTCAGTAGCAAAAATATTTTAGCACAAAAGTGGGTGTATCATACTTGTAAATTGGATATTTTAATAAGTAATTCATTGAGTTTCAGCCATAACAGTGTGCCAGGCACTGTTCTAAGTGTGCCTGGGTCCGTGTGCATGTGTGAGTACACACACAGACACAAACAGTTCCAACAACATTTAGTTTTTTCCCACCAATGCTGTGAGGTTGAAACGATTACTTTACAGATAAGGAAACTAGAGCTTAAATGAATGAATATCTTATCCCAAAAGTCTCACTGGTCCTAATTATAACTTGACCCTGGTATTCATACGTTTTTTTGGAAAAAATATTCAATATACTTTTGACAACAGATCATTAGAGTTTAGTTATGATTGTGAAGACCTTTTTCTCCTCAGTTCATCATCCACTAGTATTATCTTCTTTTCAAATATACTCTGACATGTATGAGGATTGCATCCTCAAGACCTTCAGCAACGCTCAAACACCACCACTGTGGATTTTCCCTACCTACCCACCAGGGGCAGGTCCATCCAGTGCTACAGGCGCCCTGTGAGGCTGAGTCACCTCCAGGAGTTTCCCTTACATAGCCCCACCTGCACTGCAGCCTCTTCACAGGTGGGTACAATTCAGAGAGACCACATGCATCTTGAATGTGAAAAATCAGTCACGGTTTGGAGTAGCTCTCATATCACCAAAGCCAAAAGTGTTAAATGCCTAAACGCTGAAGATCAACATACCCGTATTTTGGCATGTATAATGCACTCCTGTATATAATGCACACCCACGTTTTTGGCCCAAACTTTCAGGGACAGAATCTTTCATTTTAATTTTTTAATTCAAATTTTTATTTATTTATGTTCAGAAACAAAACCCATTATCATATTCCAGGGTATTATTTTGCATACAGATATTATTATTTTCTAGAGTTACACTTTTAACACATAAGCATAAATAAATGAATTTAAAAAATTATATAGATATGGAATCAATTACTACCCATGTATAATGTGGGTAGTAATTTTTCCCTCAGAAATTTGGGCAAAAAAGTGCTCATTATACACAACAAAATATGGTAGTATGCTTGGGGAAGAGCTAATACTTTTCCTGCTAGAATATTTCTGATATTCAAGAAAATTTTTAACAAATTTGTTTTCTAGAGGAGGAAACTTAAAGCCCAGGAGGAGCAAAACTGAGAATTGAGGACACTTCCTCTCCTTTGTGTTCCCTAGTGTCCTTCCCACAGTCCTGCTCAAGATAGTATTTTCTTTCCATTTCTTGAACAAATTTAATCACTTATCCTCCACAGCATTCTTCCCCTGGGTCTCTAAATGTGCACAGTCTCCCAAATGTGGAGAAAAACTTCCCTAGATAGCAAAATGCGTGATTTTCCTGCAATTGGATTCTTTACCATCCCTAAGAAGTCTTTTTGGGGTTACCTGCCAATATTCTCAATGATAGCTATTTCAAATAACATTAAATACACATCTCATGAGGACTCCACAGCTAGTATTGTGCCAAGTTCTGGGGAGGGAAGGTAGATGCAAAGATTCCTGTGCTCAGAAAGCTCAAAGTGTGATGAAGAGGCAGATGTACAAAAAAATAATAATAATCACTGTAGGTTATGATCAATGTAGAGCCTGAAATGAGGAAGAAGACCCAAAGAGGGACTAAGAGATAGGACAGAGGAAGAAGACAACAATAGAGCACGGAAGGCTTAAAGAAGCAGGTAGTGGTTGACAATGTCAAATGAAGGAGAAAACCAAGGGAGTTGGGGTCTAAAAAAGCATGCAACTGGGCTATGGAAGGAAGGAGGGAGACAAGGCAACAGCTGGAGTGGGAAGCACAGTCAAGGGAGAGGAGCCTGTTAGTTGCGTCTTAACATGACTTGAGGGTGACAGATTCAATTGCTTTAATACGGCAGCTGCCACAAAAAATACAATGCTGACAGATGGATATCTGAACAGCTTCAGATGTAATTAAATTAGGTTGGAGGGAAAAACACATCATCTGAAACACAGGTTGGAATTTTAGATTGGTATAAAGACCAGCCACTGCTCCATTTATAAATACTACCTTCTAGAGTTCTGAGGCAAAGGTTTTAATCCAGAATTAAAAAAATAGCTATGTGTGTAAAGGTCGGGTTCAACCACTTGAGTCAACCTGAGTTCAAATCTTACCTTTACTGTTTGCTAGCAGTATTAACCCTTGGTAACTCACTTAAATTATATGTGTTCCAGTTTCCTCATCTGTAAAATGAAGAGATAATAGTATATCCATTGCAGCTTAGTTCACATACAGTGTTTAGAATAGAGACTAGAAACAGGCAACCCTTGATATAATTAGCTATCGTCATCATTATTATAATTATTAATACCATTATTTGGTTGATTGTTTATTTTGACTTAATCTTTTTTGTTTTGTAAGTTTCCCAATTAAAAAATATAACACGCTTGTAAAACATGTTGCAATTTTGTTTCTTGATTCTGTATATATCATACAACTACAAAGTCTTAAATTCTCAAATCTTAATTCATTTTAAAAAATTCCTTACCTTAAAACACAAAAAAGCAACTCTGACTTTAAAAGTCATTTGAATATAAGACAATACTTTTAGCTAATATAAAAATTATATAAGATCAATATAAAAATTATCTTTTTATCTACATTTATATCTGCACCCAAATAATGTTTCCATCATTACAAAATTAAAACTTATCTTAAAAATTAACACATTTATTTGGTCTCCTATGGGTGAGTCCTCCAAATAGTTTATAAAATGAATTAAGCTAAGAAAAGTAGCTTTCATAAACAATGACATTGAACAAAAAAATATATAGAAATGAAAACTGTATGTGAATTTAAATAAAACCTTAACTACATGTAATGGGTAACATTTTGAAATACACTAATGTGTTTCTCTCTTTGCCTTTCTTTGCATGTGCCCTTCTTCCTGGCCTGCGCGAGGCATCCTTTTGCCTCAGGAGACATGGGCTGGGTGTAGTAGGACAGCAAAGGGATGGAAAGGTTCAGTTCACTCTCAGCTTTTACCTACCAAAGTGGCCTCTTTGGTGCCTAGTGAGGCAATGGTTTTGAGGGTCAAATTTTGTTTCAGGAGTAAAAGGAATTTCTAAATTCTACAAAGACTCCTTTTTATTATAGCAAAACTTGGAGAGCAGTGGATTGAGTTTTAGAATAAGACACAGGGGCAGAAAACTTAGTATTTGACAATAAGGGAAGACACAGTTGCCTAGTGGGGAGGTTTCTAGGATGGGAGGAAAGACAGATTCTTAAAAAAGGAAGCTGTGGAAGGACAAGATCTAGAGCAAAAGTCACTATTTTCTCTCTCTCACTCCCTCTCAGTGTTGGCAGCCTGAAAAGAAACACCTCAAGTTTTGCATGGTAGGCGCCTGCTAGCCTCATCTAGTCCCAGCTCTGCTGCAAAGCTGGTAGTAGAAACATCCTGAGCAACACAGAGGAATCGGCAGCCTTAGGTTTAGTGTCCTACTTTCTCAGGTGGATGTGGGAAAACCTGCAGCTCTTAGAGAAACATCTCATTCCACAATGCCATGTCCAACATGGTGTGGGAAAGAGGGAGGGGCCTACACGAATAGGCTGCAAAAATGAGTCTCGTTCCCCACAGCTTGTTCCAGGAGTTTCCACACCCCCCAGGGAGGATAAGGAAAAGACAGAAGATGGAGGACAGGCAGAGGCCTTGAGGGTAGAAAAGAAGGTTGTCAAGGCAGGGTAGAAGACAAAAGGCAATGGGGGCAGGGCCTGTAATCGTAGCGGGTGGGACCCGTTTAGCGTCAACAGGTTTAGTGAGGACACATCTAACGCAGAGACTCCAGCAGAACACAGCTTCGCCACAAGAGGCTACAGGTACTAAATGACAACCCAAGGCCCTGTGTGTGCAGGTGAAACCGACTCTAAGGTTGCTAGAATGTTCCCATATGTCAAGGTGCCTTGGAGAAAAAAACAGTAATTCAGAGACTGAAAGAAGAATATTGAGTTCCTTTTCTTGGCAAATTTTATTTTATATTGTTTCCCTTGATAATCAAAGGGGTGTGGGTTCATAAACAAAATAAAGCAGTTGTTTTAAGGTAAACAATCAGAAAACTACATTAAAAATAAATATTAGTGTAACTGAATTTTAGCAGTGTTATCGAAGTATAACTGGCATATAATAAATTGCACATATTTAAATTTGGTAAGTTTCAAGATAGTATACACCTTTGAAACTCACCACAATCAAGACAACGAACAACAGCCCTGGTTGGTGTGGCTCAGAGGATTAAGTGCGGGCCTGTGAACCAGGGCTTCACTGGTTGGATTCCAAGTCAGGGTACATGCCTGGGTTGTGGGCTGGGTCCCTGCTTGGGGAGTGCGCGAGAGGCAACCACATACTGACGTTTCTCTTCCTCTCTTTTTCCTTCCCTTCCTCTCTGTCTAGAAATAAAAAATAAATAAAATCTTTAAAAAAATGAGACAGTGAACAGATCCTTTGGCAATCCTTCCTGTCTGTCACGCCCCTCCCCCACTCAGTCTCAGGCAACTACTTACCTGCTTTCTGTCACCATACATTAGTTTCCATTTTCTAGGATTTTATACACATGGGATCATATATAATAGTATACTTTTTAACCTGGCTTACACTCAACATAATTATTTTGAGTTTCAGCCATGTTATTGCTTGTATCAGTAGTTCATCCCTTCTTATTGCTGAATAAGTGTCCTATTGTATAAATATGCCTCAATTTGCTTAGCCGTTCATCTGTTGATGGCCATTTGGGTTATTTCTAAGTTTTGGTTGTTACAAATACAGTTGTGTGTGAGAGTTCCAGTTGTACTACATGTCTCTGACACTTGATATGGTGTTTTTAATTTTAGATATTCTCATATATGTGTAGAGATATCTCACTATGTTGTTAATTAACATTTCTCTAATGACTAATTGTGCTGAGTATCATTTCAAGTTCTTGCTAACTGTGTATTTTACTTGATAAAGTTTGTCTTCAAATTATTTGACTTTTTTAATTAGGTTATTTGTTCTAGTATTGAGTTTTGAGAGTTATTTCTTTATTTGCATACAATTCCTTTGTTAGTTACATGCTTCGTAGATATGTTCTCCTCATCTATGCTTTGTTGGTTTTATCCTCTTAAAAGTGTCTTTTGAAGATCAGAAGTATCTAAGAAATACTTGTTTTGATACGTATCTGGGTAGTATCTGTGAAATATCTAGGGTCATATCAAAGAAATTTCTGCCTAACCCAAGCCCTCAAAGATTTTCCCCTGTGTTTTCTTCTAGAATGTTTGTAGTTTTAGGTTTTACATACAGTGTTACATTTTGACTCTGTTACATGTGATAGAAAGAAAACCAGAACTTTCAAATACTGATCATATGAAACAAGTTAATATAGCATAGTGATTAAAAATTCAATATCTGAAGTCAGATTGAAATTCTAACTTCAGTTCCACCGTGTACTAGCTGAGTGGATCTTGGTCAAGACAGTTGACTGTCCTGACCTTTCTTCCTTATCTATAAAATCAGGTAAGCACAGTTCCTACATCACAGGGTTGCTCTGAGGGTTAAGTGAGATGATGGGTAGGAAGCACTGAAAAGCACATATAGCTAATAGTCAGTAATGTAATCATGTAAACTACAAGAGGAGAGCACCCATGGCATAGGAAACAGATTTTAAAATGACTCCTGCTTTGTTGAATAAATGAATTACACACTTGGACACAAGTGCCTTAGAATAGCATAGAGGACAGATTGGGCAATGTTGATGCAACAAGACAGGTGTTCAAGTCCAGGGTGTGATCTTCTTCTGAATGGAATAGGCAATGGAGAAGTAGAAGCAATGCTTTGGATCAGCTAGAAAAGAATGACAATAGAGGCTGAGAGTACACCTAGTCAAAGATTACCCTTAGTGACTATTTATGACTAATTCCTGAGCAAGGCAAGATAATGAGGAAAATACAAGTGAAATTTTGCACAGTCCTATGTAAAGAGATCTCAAGCCACTTTTAACCAGCTTTTTGGTGCCTGTAAAGTAAGGAGATTGAACCATATCCTCTCTTGGGTCCTGTGTAGATGTAGCAGCCAGTGACATTTCTAATCTGTACTGTGGGGGTGGGAGTGGGGAGAGGGAGAGGTTGTGATCTCTGAAAATGCCAGGTAGTTGAAAGAAAAAAAGTAAATCTAGAATTGAAAGTTATCAGAGAATAACTGATTCCTTATAGAGCCATTTGTGGCTAATGGAAGAAAAAGTGGGAAATGGGGCACTTTCCCAGAGTCTTTGCTCTCAGTGAATATCACATGAAGTATTGATGTTCAAAAATAAGATAACCAAAGGAGGGGAGGAAAAGCAATACAAAACAGGACACTGGCTGGGTAGATGCACAAGTATCCAAAGTTAGAGTATTCAACCATTGGATTTAATTTCTCTGAAGATCATTGTGAAATATATACTTTATCAATTTTTGTATGTATTTTTTAAGTCTTCAGCCATTCTGTTACTGCCATAAAATGTTTTAAGGCTTTAGTCTCCCAACTGGTGTTCACAGGCATAAAAACAAATGTAAACATTTGCTCAAGGAAAATGAGACTCACATGTTCAAATAATATTAAAGTTCCTTTCAAAGACAAGAGTTTATTAATTTTTAGTTATTTGAACTGTCATGGCCTCTGACTTCTTCTGTACAAGTAGATAATTAAAAGTTTACAACACATATAACAGTAATGTAACCATCACTGCAAGTTTTGTTCGGTTTTGGTTAAAATTGTGGGAGAGAAAAACTCATACCGGGTTTCATCCATTCGCTCAGTACAATTATGGACACCCATCATGCCAAGCACTGTACTGGGTGTCTTTATGTGTTTTCACCTGTACATTTTTGTATTTAATCATTCCAACAATTGCATAGTTTTGACAAAAGAAACTTTGGTTAAAGAAGTTAAAACTTGTCAAATTCTTTCTATTAGTAATAGGCAGAGCCTTCTGGGAATCTGTAATCTGGTTGAGTAAGCAGGAACCTTAATAAAAACACCTTAAGGTAAATGGCAGCATACATTATGCATTAGCCCAGCATAGCTTCCAGAGGGAAGCCTGGGAAGGGCTTTTTTAAATGATAGAACTTTGACCAGAAAATACTGGGCTGTTAGAAGGGAAGGAGGTAGAAAAGAAACTCAAGGTAGAAGTGAAAAGTTTCACAGAGGCATGATGGCCAGAGATGCCTGTGTGGTCACGGAATGGCAAGCTGCTGTCACTGGTGGGGTAGAGTGGTACAAGATATCAGCATGTGACAAGCCTGAGGGTAAGATGAGGTGTCACTGTAGCAGGCAACAGGCAACCAGCAAAGGGCCACCACCAGGTGGATGGCTGGATCAGGACAGCGCGTGGTCATCTGGGGAGGAGGCGAGACTGGAGGCAGGGAGGCTGGTGGAGGCTGTCTAGGTCCTGGAGGCAGCACCTGTGGAGAACCTGCCCTGGGGCCCTGCCAAAGGAAAGGGACAGTTTCAGTTCCCGTCAAAAATGTTCTCTCATAACTCTCTCCTTTACTTATTTCTTGAAAAACAAGGTAGAATTCCCTAATTGCTTGATTTGTAAGGTTTTTTGTTTGTAGTTTGTCTAGCAAGTAAAAATGATCTTTTTTTAATGATTGATTTTTTTATAGAGAGGAAGAGACAGAGAGAGAGAAACAGCATTTTTTGTTGTTGTTCCACTTATTTATGTATTCATTGGTTAATTCTTGCATGTGCCCTGACCAGGGTTTGAGCCCACAACCTTGGCATATGGGGGTGATGCTCTAACCAACTGGGCTACTTGGCCAGGGCAAAAGAGGAACATTTTTTTGGTGTCTTTTTTTTTCCCAGGTTCTGAGTAGTAAGGGATGGAAATGGAACAGTAGTGATCAGTGGGGAATCTCAAAAGGATGGAAGCAATAGAATTTGATTGAAAGGGAAACTTAATGATGACTCCCAGATTTTAAAACTGAATGACTAAGAAAATGGTTGTCTCCCCGTGGGAAATAAGACAATGATTTTGGAATAAAGACAGTATGCTTATTTTAAATAGGTTCAATTGGAAGTTTGAATAGGATTTTCATGCAGAAATATCTAGAAACTGTTGAAAGGCAGAGCTGGCATTCATTAAAAATTAGGGGCTGGAGATGTAATAAGCTGATGTCTACATGTATGGCCATAAAATCATGGATGGTAGTTGTTTGTGCAGTTGGTGGCAAATGAAAAAGATTGCCCAGGGCATACCCTTGAGGGAATACAACAGGAGAAGGGGACCCAACTACAGAGGAAAAAGTGAGCGGGGAGATAGAGAGAGAGGGAGAAGCAAGAGCAATAGAATATGCAGAGTTGTAGGGGAAAAGGGAGGAGACTGAGGATGTAGCTGCAGGGTCTGTGCTTGATGATAAAGTGTCACTTCCTCTGGGCACACTTTCTGCTTCACCCCACACCCAGGACTTTCTACTTTATTTGGCCTGAGCACAGATGACATTGAGGACAGGTCAACCGCCAGTGCTTGCTTGGGTATCAGTTTCCCCTTTAGATTAAATGCTCCCCCAAAACAAGGACTGTGTGGGGTCATCTACATGTTGAGTACAGGATGGATGGAGACTCAGGGTAGAAACTAAGGCAGTTCCTTGAGAGCAGTTTCAGGAGTGTTGGGAAGGAAAGTTAGACTGTAAGGTGTTATGAACAGGAAGAGAGCAACAAATGAAAGGGTGGTCAGGGAGTTATGAGAAAAAGGACAGAGAAAATTATATCAAGAGAGGAACAGTAAGAATATAATGTTTAATTCTAGGGCAGGAGTGATTTGAGTGTGTTGCTAAGCTGTGGTGAAAGCCTGTGAAAAGGGGAGAGGATGAAGATGGAGGACTGGGTAGTGAGAATGGGTAACAGCTGATGGAGTGACTTTGAGAAGGACCTGGTAAATGCAGGGGAGGGGTGTACCTCTGACAGAGGGTAGGGGTAGGTGAGAGTGCAGACAGTTGTAGAGGTGAGAGGTCAGAATGAACTATGAGAAAGGGGTCTATCGTCTAATGGGGGAAAAAAAACACAACCAAATGACCTTGAACTTCTAATGCTGCCACTTAATCATTTTTTCAAGGCCTCAACTTTCCTTTAGGTAAAATGGGGGTACTACCTTCCAACTTCCCAAATCAGGTGGTATCGTCCGGCTTTCTTGGCTATTTGTTCTTTGTTTTAATTTTAATTTTTAAAAATTTACAAAATTTTTTGAATGTTCCCCTTAGAGGGCATACAGCTTAGAAGATGGTCTGGATCTTATCCGCAAAGTAGGAGGTGGGTCATCTGAGCATGAAGTGATACTATAGGGCTGAGCGAACAGGAGAAGGTTTTCAGGGTTGTGGGCTAGAATGAGGAGGTGAACGCGCAGGAAACGTAAAAGGATGTGCGAGCATCAGTGAGAACCCAGGGGAAACGAGAGGCCACGGATGTCTGATCGTGGGGGAGTCAGGCCCATTAGCTGAAAGGAAGGTGTTAGGGGAGGTGTGGTCACAAACTTCCTGGCTGAACCGCCCTCACAGGTGGGGATTATAAGAGAGGGGCGCACCTGGACCGCGCGCACCTGGGCCGCGCGCACCCTCGGAGAGGCTTTGGGATGATGGCTTGATTGCCTGCTTTTGACGGCTAGGTGGGAGGGCCTATTCATTTCCATGAAGCTGCAACGGAGTCTCAACCCTGAGACTAGGAAACCCTGTAAAAAGCTGCGTGAACCTGCGGGGGAACGTGTGGGCACGTTCCGGCCGCTGCCAGGCTGGTCTAGCCTGGGATCAGGAGGAGGTGGGTCATTTGTCGTGCAGCGCGTTGCCGCCGCTGCAGGAACTTGAGGAACTCGGTTTACTTCGCGTGCCCATTGCACAACCTTGGGCTTTTTTTTTTTTTTTTTTTTTTTTTTGTAAATTGCCGTAAGTAGAGAGGCCCCGCCCTTCCGCAACTGGCCGTGGGGCTGCCCCTCCCGAGGTCCCCCGCGGTTCTCCTTCTCCAGACGGCGCGGGAGGCCCTGGCGGTGGTGGCCCACAGGGCCCATGGCGCTGCCCGCCTGGCTGCAGCCCAGGTAGGGCGCTCGGACGAGGCCCGAGGGGAGAGGGTGCGGGAGGAGGGGCCCCCGGGTCGAAGTCTCTCCCACCCCATTAGTCTGAGCAAGGCACTGGCGAGCGCTGAACAATGCAACCCTGTGCCCCACACGTCCCTGAGCTCTTGACCAGGTATTAGCTAGTTTAATTCTTTCGATAACTCTGGTTAGAAGGCTCTGTTATTTCCCTCATTTTACAGATGAGGAAATAGGAAGGACAGGCGGGCCGCCACCCCTTCATTTTGTGCGCTGTTTGCCAGTCCTTCCCTTCCCTCCTCTCCACACCCGGTGCCGTTCCCTTGAATTCCTCCGACTTAGCGTAGCAGGGTGAATTTTAGATCTACCCGCGGCCAAAACACCTATTGAATGTGTATAGTCGAGGGCCCAGTTCCAGAAAAACTCATTCAGTGGTAGGGCTGGGGGACTGTACGTTTAACAGAGACTCCCAGTGATTCTGATGCTGGTTTAAGGGAGGTATTCCTCCTCCCTACCCGGTCAGTAGCTTGTGGCATTTGTAGGGTACCTGAGTAAAACCATAAAGCTACACTGTGTCTACTTTCCAGCCTTACTTTTCAGAGGTTTCACAACCCCAACTAGGAGAAAATCTTGTCTACACTGGCAGGGCCACTCCCACTACCCTTCTGAACCCCCAGGGGAACACTTCAGACAGTGCTTGGCTGGACTCCCTCAAAGGCATATCTGTCAATCATCTGTTAGTCATCTCTTCAGCAACCCTTTTTTAAACCCAGCTTGACTTCCCTTTTCTGGCCTGAGCCACTAAACTGCCTTCTATGTGTGTCTAACGAAGGAAACATCTGCCCTTGCAACACAGGAGGCAGTGGAGAGATACTGACTCTAACCACATAACGCATTCTAAAGTCTGATACGTCCAATGACTGAATTACCCATCTTTGGGGAATGCCGCCATCACTGCTCCCCTTTGGTAACTGTGAACCAGCTCTCTCTCAAGTTCTGCACTTACAACACATATTGACTATATCACCCCTTCCCCATGTATTTTTTCTTCTACAAATATTCAAAGCAGTCTTTGCAACACTTACTTTTATCTGTTGGTGAGCAGCAAGGTTAGAAGTTTATCAAGGATGAAGGGGATTTTGAAATAGAACCATATTTGGCTTTAAGCAATATAGGATACTCATTAGTGGAAGATTTATATTATGGTTTTTTCAAAATCTTATGTGCATTAGAGGGGTAACCAAATAAAAGACTGATAGAGAATAATTTTCTCTTGTTTGCTTTGACCAGTAGGTTAATTCAAAGATGTTTCTTACAGTGTTTAATGGATTTTTCTGTATTTATAGGTATAGGAAGAATGCCTATCTTTTCATCTACTACTTAATCCAGTTCTGTGGCCACTCATGGATATTTACAAATATGACAGTCAGATTCTTTTCATTTGGAAAAGGTAAAACTCTAAAACACTTCTTGATTTTTACTTTTTTCCTTGTTTCCACCTAGTCTTGCTTATGTTAATTTTTTAACTTCTGTGAACTTTACCTAATACCCTTCACTCCTCTAAATTTAGTGACCACATTTTTCAGAAACCATACTTCTTGCTTAGTACAAAAAAACAAAACCTTTCTGGAGAAGGGGGGAGGTAAGATGAGGAAAAGGGGTTTGGCTTCCCCCTGAAAATGGTATCATGGCATTGATACCATTTCTCTCTTCCCTCTTGGTTTTGGACTGAACATTGGCAGATTTGGTGTGGTTGAGGAAATCTGTAAATTCCAGTATGTATAATATTTTGTGCAGAGAAATTAGGAACTAACCAAATTTTTCCATTAATTTTAACTGTCCAGGTTTAAGGTAACTGCAGACTACTAATTAATGTATCCCTAAGAAAATGACACCCTTTGTAGGTGACTCATCATTTCTATGGAGTTTGGCATTAATGGTTTAAGTTATGTTTCTTCAGTTTCCTAAAAAGTAAAGATTTAAAATAACATTTAAATTTTCAAAAAAAGGAATTACTAAAAGACTGTCAAAATAACATTCTTTTCATGTCCCATCCCCACATGGCATTATCACAGTTTACAACTGTCGAGTGACTTGACAATTTGAGCAATTGTTAGTTTCAGCTAAAAAACAAACATGTCATATATATCTGGGAAAAAGCATGCTTTGCTCATCAATTCAGACTTCTGTATCATCAGGAAGTTAATCAACTTTTGAGGTATCCTAAACTATTTTATGTTGCTTTCTTCTTACTGCAAATCTACAGAAAAATTCTTGTCTTTGTTAAGAACCTCCAAAGGTACAACCTCAGGCTTGAATTTCAGCTGTGTTGGGAGTCTTCAAGCAGAGGAAAACACAGGCGATGGGAAAACTTCCTTTATATTTTTAGAAAAAACAAACAAACCACTTCTAGGCCTTGGAAGTTGGCTATGGCTTTGCGGGCATGTCACAGGTCATTCACAGCACAAGTCACGGGCCATGAACTCCTTTGCTACCTGGCCTTTCCAGTGGGATAAATTGCTTCAGTCAACAGTGTATTTATTTCTTAATTTTATCCTACTGTTATAATTATAAAATCTACTTATTGAAGAAACATAACCTATTCATATGGAAGGCAGACTGAAAATGACTAAGTGGGGTTTCAGTATAATTCTTGAACCAATGTATAAACTAAGTGCACAGTTTATAGAAGCTGACGACCTGAATCAGCAACACCTGCTCCCTGCCTCCCTCATGGAGCTGTGTAACTGACAGTGCTCTGTCAGAGCAAGTGCAGGCCACTGGGTAAGAGCACAGACTGTCTTGGCCTCAGAACTCACCTGTGAAATGGGGATGATATTAACAGTATCCACAAACAGAGCTGCTGAGAAGAGAAACCCTTAGTGTTCGGTGGCAATTCATGATCACTAGGCAGTAAAGAGAACATAGTCTTCCTTAGATATTTCCTGATATGGAAAGATTTCATTTTAAAATTTAAACCAACATATTTGTCCTCTTTGAAGGAACATTTGTTTCCCTCCCATTTCAGCTCTCTTCAGATTCAGTCTTTCATTTGGGCCCTCTGCAGTATAGACTCTAAAAGCCCCCACCAGAGGTCCAAGTTCTGGTGTTTCAAACTAACAAAAATCGAGAGGGGTAAGGGAAGGATGAAGAGGGTAAAGGGGACCAAATACACAATGACAGAAGGAGATTAGAATTCAGGTGGTGGGCACACAACAGAGTATACTGATGTCATATTATAAAGATGTACACCCGAAGCTAATATTGTCACCAAAATAAATTTAATTAAAAAAACTAACAAAAATCCAGAGAATGATAAGTATGTATAGGACATACATACTAGATACACATAAGCTGTTATTCGATATCATGGCATCATTAATATCATTTCTGTAAAGCTTCTCTGAAATCTTATTTTTCTCATCTCTCATTTTCTTGTCAGTGGAAAAGCTCTGAGAATAGCTTCTGTAATAAGCTCACCTCCAGCCTGTTTACACTTTTTAATCCTCACCTGAGGACATGTTTATTGATTTTGTTTTTAAGAGGGAGTGAGAGAAAGAGAAACATTGTTGTGAGAGAGAAACATCAATTGGTTGCCTCTGTAGGCACCCTGAACCTGAACCTGGGTATTGAACCTGAAACCTAGGTATGGGCCCTGACTGGGAATTGAACCTGCAACATTTTGGTGTATGGAATGATGCTCCAACCAGCTGAGCCACCTGGCCAGGGCTCCAACTTGTTTGTGTTTAATGTAGTCTAGATTCTACTGGTTTGTATGCAGGAATTGTTTTATATTCTTGTAAATGGGGAATAAGTGCTATAGCTGTGGGCATGGAGCTGTCTTTTTCAAGTTTTTACTTCTTTTTGGAAGAGGAGCAATTAAAATATACTGTAATATGAACTGATTTCTTCAGTTGCATACTCTTAATTATGTAGTGATCTAGGAAATTTCTCACCTGTACAATGAAAATGGGAGTAAATAATCTCAATTTTATTTAAAAGTGCTATGGAGATGTGGGTTGTGCTCTAGTTTTTACTTACTATATCTGTATTTTTAATTCACTGGATGCAGATTCAATGGTTGACACTTTTTATGCTATTGGACTTGTGATGAGACTTTGCCAATCCATCTCCCTCTTGGAGTTGATGCACATATATGTTGGCATTGAATCAAGCCATCTTCTTCCCAGGTTCCTACAGGTAGGTTTTTATCATGTTACTATTATTTTTGAATCTGTTTCACACTGAACTTGTTTTATTTATAGCCTTTCTTGACTTTATGACCATTAAACAGCCAGTGCTTGCATACTGAAGACCCAAGTCACCAACACACAGAATTCCACGAAAAAATTACCCATCCTCAAACACTGCCCCGTTAGAAGAGCCAATTGGAAACGTTCAGGGCAATGAAGCATGTTGCTCTGTGCAAAACTGCAGTGCTCCTCTCCTGGAAGGAGATTTCACGGCCATTCCTGACACTCCTGATTTCACTGACTCTGCCAGTGCCCTGTGCAGGAGAGGACTGAGAGGCATAGGGGTGGAGCCATTCAGGCCTGGGCGGGATGTCTGGCTCCTCTCCCTGCGTTGTGGGATACTATCACCCACACTCAACAGGCTGTTTCAGGGAAAGGATACCACACACAATACCTGGTAAAGAGTAGATGATAAAAAAAATCTATTAATTTTTTGAGAAACCTCTGCACTGTTAATATAGAGGCTGCACCAATTTACAGTTCCACCAGAAGTGTATGAGGGTTCCCTTTTTTCCACATTCTTGCCAACACTTTTTAGTCCTTGTCTTTTTGATAACAGCCATTGTAATGAGTGTGAGGTGTTATCTTACTGTGGTTTTGGTTTGCATTTCCCTTATAACTAGTGATATTAAGCATTTTTTCATATGTCGGCAATCTTTTCCTATGTCCGTATGTCTTCCTGGGAAGTGTCTAGTCAGATTCTTTTTCCAATTTTTAATCAGATTGGATTTTTTCTTGTTGTTGTTGAGCTATGTGAGTTTTTTATATATTTTGGATATTAGTCCCAGATGTTGAATTATAATCTTGTACACCTAAAAATTATATAATGTCATTAACCAATGTTACCACCTACAAATTTAATTTTTACAAATTTTCTTTCAGAGGGGAAGGGAGTAGGAGGGACTGGAAGAAATGAGCCAAAGAACATAATATATGTGTATATGCATAGCTCATGGACATAGACAACAATGTGGTGGAGGCAGGGGAGGGGGGCTTTGTGGAGGGGTGAAAAGGGGGAAGTGAGTAGGGGACATCTGTAACGGTGTCAACAAATTAAACAATTCAAATTAAAAAGTTTCTTTCATCCCTGTTCAGAGAATAGAATATTTCCTAGCCATCTCAGCTCACTCCGCCACTTTTACTGAGGACAAGTGGGAAAGAGCGATTATTCATGGTTATCTAATGTAGTGTCTAACCATAGACTCGGGATCAACTGGACTTGGGTTCATATCCCAGTTCTACGTCTTAGTAGCTGTATGCATTTAAACAAGTCACACAGTTGCCCCAAACATTATTTCCTTATGTGATGTGACAGTAACTCATCTCACGGAATAACTGTGGAAATGGGTGAAATAAGTTGCCAGCACTTAGTTAAGTGTTAAGGATTAGGTGGCTATATGAACATGTGTTTCAAATCTTCAGAAAAAGGCATTTACATGAGTACTGCCTTTTAACTATTCACAAAATAAATTGGAAAAATGGATAAACAATTAAATTTGACAAATCTGCATTATAAAAATAAAATATCAGAAGCTGATTATATTGCTAGCACCTAGCAGAATGCTGAGAATATGAACACACACCTTAAATTTTTGTAAAATGAAGGAGTTACATAGATCCTTGTATTAAATTTGCTTAAAATACCATAAAAATTTAAAAGATGGAAATAGTAATATAATAATACTAAGGAACCTAATAAATCAGCATTATAAGTTTATGGGAGATTTTAAGTTTTACTTATTACATAAAAGTAGAGAAGGAGTATTCATGAAGATGAAGACATGTTAAGTGTTGAAATATCAAATGTACAATAAAAATCAGGGCACTATTTAAAGTATGAACTACTTATAACAGAGTAGTGGTTAGCTAACAGCCGAAATCTAGATGGAATTCCCTTAAACACATTCCCTCATAAAAATAAAAAGTGGTACATATCTTTCCCAGAAGTATATTATTCGGGAACAAGATTTATTGTGTTTATTATTTGTTAAAAACCAGAATCATATAATACCAGCACCCCATGATGCTAATTTCAGAGAACAGATTTAACAACTCAGGTTAAATGAAAGTAGTACTCTGTTGTATGAAATTATTTTTCTTGGAGCATGGTCAAATTCACCTAAAATCTAAGTCATGTTTTCTTTTGGTATACCTTTTTGGACTTTTTACTTTTGTAAGCTAAATTGGCTAATATTAATTTTAGCATTTTCAAAATTAAGAGTGGTGTCATTTGAGTTATTGTTAATATACAGGATGCAAGTCAGAACCAGGACAGTTAAATTTGTAAGAAAGAAAATAGAGCACCTAGAAAAATATGCACATTTTTACGCTTTCCAAACTTATATAGGCTTACCCAATTATATAAATTATTATATATTAGAAATCCTATTTTTTGGAGTTCCAGAAATTCCAGAATATTTAAGTGTGGTTTTAACCACTATTTATTGAAACTGTGATGGCTTATAGAAAGAAATATGACCACTGTAATCAAACTATATTTTTGTTTAGTAATTAAAAAATAAAAGCAAATATACATTGAAACTTTTTATTCAAAGGTGAGGTTGTAGAGGCTACTATTAACGGGGTTCAGATGATTTTGAAGTCTTTATTGTTGGGAGAAATAACAAGTCAGGGATCACCACATTGGAAGACTGTTACCGTTTTCATCCTGGGCTGATTATTCATTTTTCTTGTGATTGTTTGGGTCCTCTTTTTACCTCTTTGAGAGTTCATCTGTTCTCTATTCCTTTTATTCATGTACTGTTTTTTCTATGGTGTTCAGAATGGACACGGTATTGGAGAAAGCTTCAGGAACAAAGGTCATCAAGTCCAAAGTTTCATTTTCTCCCCCTTCCTTTATTAGCATTCTGCAGAATTTAGAATTCCTTTGTTATGAGATGACTCTAGGGCCCCTGCTTTAAAATAACCAAACAAAACTCTAAGGTTGTGAAATCTTTCCTGGTTTTCCTGTTTCCCCATTTTTAAGTGAAGAAACTGTAGTTAAGAATGTGGCTAAACTACTGACACAGTAATCACAGCTGATTGCATATGGTGTTTTGAAAAAAATGCACAGTGCCCATGGCTTCAGGTAGGCTGAAAAACATGTCTGCACATTCGTGATGTTATCTTGCCATTACATTTGTGAAGCTGCTAGGTCTCAGCTGAATTCTCCTTGTGGGAACTGGTCTTCCAAAATATCAAGATAGGTCATTCCAAAAGCCAGTGGGAATGATGAACTAGTTGAACAGTTAGAATCGTATGTATCAAATGGTGGTGGTGTGTGTTTAGGGGGTGTTTGTTCTCTGTGTTTTGTTCTGTGCATTTTTAAATGTTTCATACACATTATTTTGACAGAGAAAAGCCATTATGAGTTTTTAGAATTACACAAAAGGAGGAAAAAGTCTTATAATAAGACTATAATAATTTAACACACAGATATATATTTTTATGTATTTAAGGAACACACTTTAGGGGAAAGGGCAAATGGTCACATAAATAGTTGTTTATAGACATCCTTTTTTTGGAAATGATTGCATGCCAATTAAAATTGTATAAGGAAATGTAGTTAACTTTTGGTATTTCAAATTTATAAAATGGGAAAGTAAAAAAGGTCCAAAAATGCAGGTATTTATTATTAGAAATGATGATACAAATGAAAACTAAGTATATCACCACTCCACTCCCGTCTTCCCAAATGAGCTTGAGTATTTTATTAGCTTGGTTAAACAAAACCAAAAATGCTTGAATTGGTAAATTAATTTACCAATTAATTAATTGGTAGGGTTAATGAAAACAACCTGGCTTTTACAGAGCAGAAATACTGCCAAACCTGAAATATTGATTTTGACATATTTGAAGGGCTTTATTCTGACTTCGCTTGGGCAGAAGTCTGAGAAAGAGGTTTTTATTGATACAGCTTGAGGATGCTTTGACTCAAGGAGAGGGGAAAATATCCACAAAGCAAACCGTTGTGTCATTAGATTGGTGTGACTTTAGGAAACCCTCAGAGTAATTCAGTTGACTCTTTCACCTGTTGAAAACTGCTCAAAATACAAAGACTTCATACAATACATAACTGACTTAAAATGGTTAAATTCTGCATTCTTTCCTTTGCTTCACAGTAAACATGGCTGCACAGGTATGTTTTACACAATTTTTAAAGTCTATAGACCAAAACAATAGAAATATATTATTATCTGTATATTATAATTGTGTTTGTGAGCCCAAATTACAAGATGATCTTTATATTTATGAATCTCACTATCTCTGATAGGACAAGCAAAACCGCTCCAAAGGTCTCACAGTTACAGATTCTTATGAGCACAGACATGAAGGAAATTCCAAAGGAGAGTATTTTAAAATAAACTCTTTTAGTAAAACAGCCAAGTTTCACCTTAGTTTTCTTTTAGCTGTGAAGCAGGTACTTCTTTGCATTTCCAGATTAAATAATCTTCTGATTTTCCATAAAATCATACAGATTTTCTCTCCAGTTTTTAGTTGGGGACAGGTTTATACTGTCAGACATACAACTAAAAATAGTGTCAGGCTATGAGATTTTCAAAGCCTCCTGGGAATGACCTATATACACAATTTACCCTGTAGGTAAGATTTTAGATTTCCCTCTATAATTTGCATTTGATTCATGGAGTTCTTCAGTGTGATAATTATAAAGCTATATTCTCAGTATAATTTTAAAGATACTAAGATTAACTTTTTATTCAGTGATAGTCTTGATTATCTATAGGGAAAAGTATATTTTCCTATGAAATACTAATCACTACATTAAATTATGTTTCTTAAAAATAATAATAGCTTATATTTATTTAGGACTTTCTCTGTGCCACCAAATACTTTTCTAAGTTCTTCACATGCATTAACTCATTTAATCTTCATAACCTTGTCCTATATATTGACTATATAATACTAATTATTATCTTCAGTATAATCACTGAGCACAAAAATTAAATAAATTATCCAAAGTCACATAAATTGTGATTGGTGCAGGAAGAATCTGGGTTTGGGCTATTTGTTCTGAACTCTCAACTCTCTCCCCACAGAGGATGTAAATACCATGCAGCTGGGACTTGCTCTTGTTCATAGTTTTACCCCACAGGGCCCAGAACGGTACACTTAATAAGTATCTATTGAGTGATGAATAAATAAACTAAAATTTTAAAACTACAATTATTTAAATGCTTTTGTCTTATGGAAGAAAGTAATTGGTGGTTTTTGATCATATAAGGGTACGTTTCTGAAGTTCTCAACAAAAGCTCACACAGGCTTGAAATAGTAAAATAGTATTTGGGGCTAAAACTAATTTATTTTCTAAGATTGTAGAAATTCTCCATATAATTGAAGTATCATTTTGCCCCCTTGAACAATTTATAACTAAAGTGCTAGCCACCATGTATAATGTAACAACTTGGTTTTAAATCATGCTTAACCTGGAGTTTAAGATTCCCAAATAGAATGTTAAAATGCAAAGCATTTTTATTTTATAGTTACCATACTTTTGAGCAGACCACATTACCACCATCTTTAATTTGGGCTAAGTTATAGCATTTTTTACTGTACTTTTATTCTACCTGTTTGAGTTGCACTAAACATTACAGGACATTCATTAGCAATTAGTCATGTTCTCATAGGGTTTGTTTAAAATGACAAAGTGCTAACTTCTCCCAAATGTAAAGCTCCAAATAACTGGTGAAATTATTATATGTAAAGAAAAGAAAAAAATTTTCAAGTCTATTTAAAATAAACTTAAGTATGTTTTGGTATTGATTTAGAAAATTAATCCAAGAATCTGTGTTTTTATCAAGTTCTTATTCTGATTTAATTAGTTCTGAAAACTGTACCTGAAAAGCAATAGTATTCAGTAAAATAATAAACTGAATATAATAAAAAAAAGAAAATTAAGGAGGTTCTTGTTTTAAGGTTTAACTTTTGAGGAGAAACTTTTTGAAAGAATAGGATATAACCTGGATAAAAGGCACAGGGGCAGCCATCAAAGAACAAAGATGAGCATGTCTTAGTGTTTCCGAACAACGGATTTAGAATCTCATTGTCTAGATTTTTTTTGTAATTAATTTTAGATTTATTGTAATGACTTTTTTTGGTTTATTGAGCTATAATTTACACATAGTAAAAATCAACCTTTTTTTGGTGTACAGGCGATGAATTTTCACAAACTTACACAGGCAGTTGCCCATACAATCAAGATACAGAGTGCGCAGCATCCCAAAAGTCTCCTTCAAGCCCCTTTGAGGTCATTAGCTCTTCTCACCCCAGACCCTGGGAACCACTGATATGATTTGTCTTTCCATTTTTGCCTTATCTGGAATGCCTTATAAAAGAAACAGTTTACATGAAAGTCTTTTAAGTTTGGCTTATTTTACTTATTATAATGTTTTCTTTGCTTTACACCCTCACCAGCAGTATTTACATTGTCTAGACTTCGATTCCAGATCTTTTGGCAGGTCACTTTCACTTTATGAAATGCAGAAGCAGATAATAATAATAGCACTTACTTCTTAGGGTTGTTAGGGAGATTAAATGAGGTGATGTGTAATTGGAATCTGGCATAAAGTGACCAATAAATACTGACGTATATTAATTTAGAATATCTTCACCTAAATTCTACCTTTGTATTGACATTGAATGGTTGAATTAGAGAGAAATAACCATCAGATAATTTGCTAATTAGACTTTGTGTGTGTGTGTGTGTGTGTGTGAATCTTCACATGTATGTACATGGTTGTGTGTTTTTCGGGGGGCGTGTTGATTGCTGATTTCTATGCAATAGGGATTCTATCACTGACATGCCACAGACCCTCAAGTGATGATTTTCAACAGGGTGAATTGCATTGTGCAGCTCCAGTCTCTCTTTTGAAGATATTTTCTTCTCTGTACTCATCAATTAGGGGCCACCTGACATCATGGATAGCTCACAACTCTGGAAACCAGGGAACGTGGGATGTATACACTTTCAGGTCTGCCACTAGTTTGGGCAAGTCACTTAACTCGTCTGGTTCCCAAATTCCTTATTTGTAAAAAGGTGGGGTTGGGTTAGTAGCTGGTGGGGGGACGATGGAGATCCATCTTATTAAGAGGTATCTGGTTTTTTTCTTCTCAGTAGTCAACCCTGTCATTAGAAATAGGGGATTTGTGTGTGTATTTATGTGTGTGTGTCTCTTGAACTTTTATCAAAATGGATGATTTTCCTAATTAGCAGTCAGTGATGAAATGTAAATTTAGGTAATTCCTAAATTGTTGTTTGCTGCTAAGATCTTGTATCTGAAGACTGCCGGGTGTTGTGGGAGCAATCTTGGATCATTCAGTAACTACTGTGACAGGTAAGTCTAATTTGTTATAGAACTACAATTAAGTTAAATAGAGAAACAAAAGATTGACCGAAGAGAAGCAGCCGAGAGCGTCCACAGTTTGACTAAGGTTTGAATCATGCCGAACTCCCATAGCTAAGCAGCACCCTCTTGACTCACTGCTGTGGTTGTAAACATGCTGATAGAGCTCATACATGTGGGTTTCTCATCACGTGGCCCATTGTTGGCAAATCTTGGATTTCTCTGCACTAAGTGATTTTCCAGGACTAACTGCCTATGATTCTAAGTCATAGATTATCCCACTCTTTTCTCCTTGATCTGCTTTAAAAACAAAGACAGCTATTGAAAACTATAAAACAATCTTCCCCTTTATCACTAATATGCTCCCTCAATCCACATTGAAAGAAAAGCAAAAAGTTTTATTAAAAACATAAAAATGCAGATTGTACAGGGGATATAAATACAACATAAGAAGGCACATTACATTTAGATTGGGGAAGAGGAATGTATTTTTTGAGGTCAGTACTTAGAGCTAAGCCATACTTGTATGAATTCTCAATAATTTGTAAATGTTTAGTGACTGAAAAAAATGAATATATTGAATTTTTTTATTTGGTACTAGCTTATGAGGGTTAGGATTATATTCTCCCTTTCCCCCTGCTCCCCACTAAAAAATATAATAAAGCTACGATGGCTTCCTTGTTGGATGAAATCGAAGTGTATTGGCCTGTCACTCAACACCCTTTACAAGGCAGCCCCAACACATTTTCAGTTTTACCTCCTGTTATTCCCTTCTGTGCACCCTACTCAAGCCCCCAGGAGTCCTCATTACTCCCCAGCACAGCCTGTTTTCACATCTCTGCCTCTTTGCTGAGGCTGCTCCCTTGGCCTAGGATGGCCTTTTGTTATCCAGTCTATTTCACAAACTCCTCCTGTTCTTCAAGATCTAACTGAAATGTTGCCTGTCTTCGTAAGTCTCTGCATTCTTTCCCCAGCCAGGTATCTCCCGCACGGGACGTAACACTGAGTGGCAGCATTATTCACACCGTGTCACAGTTACTGCCTCACATTCTCTTGCTGCTGCCCTCCGGCACAAGAACCACGCTGTCATAATCTTAGCATCTAATACATAGCAGTCACACGATGAAAGCTTGCCAAAGTGAATGAAAACATGTGTGCATGTATTACAAGAAGGGAACTATCTTGATTCAGATAAAATGTTATCTTTTCAGTTATTATATATGTTGGAGAATACAAAAAAAAGGAGGAAATGAAATTCACCCATAACACTACTCCCTTAGAGATCATTTTAAGTTTAGGATATGCATTTCTAGTAAAAGCATACATTTAAGAGGAACTCTGTTTTTTTTTTTAATTAGAAAACTACCTACATGCCTAACAGATGATCCTAATTGTTGCTTTTGCTGTTTTTGTTGTTGTTAGCTCACAGAAAGAATAATCATCCTTTTTGTGGTGATCACCAGTCAAGAGGAAGTCCAAGAGAAATATGTGGTGTGTGTTTTATTCATCTTTTGGAATCTATTGGATATGGTTAGGTAAGGAGGCAAAATAACGTCTTAAAACAAAGCTAAATTGCTTTCTGCAGGGAAACCAGTAATAGCTGTGTATGTTTGGTTACTTGGAATGAGAGAAAAACATAAACCCTTTTCAAATTATTTTATCTTTATATAAAAATGTACTTTTAGTGCTTTTCATAATGGGCATATCAAAGATAATGAAAATCAACCATGGTATTACAACAGCGAATCAGTGCAGGTATCTAGCGGAAGACTTGGCATAACACCAATTTGGAATAAACTTCACAGCTGTTTGCTAATGAAAAGCATTCCTTGCAATTGCTCTGGAACATGTTACTCTAATAAGCAAAGCAAGACTTTTTTATTGTATCATAGTCAGAACTTACAAAGTTGTTTTCTGTAAATTCATGACTATTTTAAATATAGGGCCCTCATCTCTCTCAGAAAAAAATGGACTTCCACATACATTTTTATATGCAATTCCAGTGGGTTCAAAAACCTGAATGAAGTTCTTTCATGGACTTCCTAGGAGTTCTGGTTAGAACCCTTGCTTGCTCTAGATTCTCTCCAGTTTCCCTCTAATTCCTGAACTTTGCAAGGAGAGCCAAGTCTATGTCCGCCAGTGGTGCTTTGCTCTGTGGCTCACCTTGAAGAGTTGTCCTAACTGCTACTTCAGCTTTTACAAATGAGAACTGCCCCTCTTGCTTGAAAAGATCTGGATGTGGACAGGTAACAAATTAGCTGAGGTTATGTAAATTTTTTATTACATTGTCAATAACCTAGCTGAGTTAAAATATTTCTAAATAATGGGTTGAGCTGTAGAGTGAATTAGAATATTTTGTTGACTTCAAATGACTATAAACAAAAAAAAAGAAAAAACAAATGACTATAGTTCTTTGTATATAGAACTTAGGATGTTATTTCTCATTTTTAACCAATAGTTTTGTAGACTTGGACAAACCTTCATAGGCTTTTGTAGCCCATGACTTCCTGTTCATGAGACACAGAGCCTCTCCTCAGACGGCGGCTCTCTACTGTATTATTCTCTGGCATGCCTGACTCTTTCCGGGTCAGCGCAGGCTCAGATAAACTCAGCCAGACCCATTACAGAACGAGGTGACTTGTGCACTGAGAGTGGTATCATGACATCAGGAAAAGACTTTTGGACATAGAAGGAGATCGCAGGATGAACCCCACCTCCACTATCACTAGCTATATGATCTTAAGCAAGTCACTTAATCTTTTTTTTTAAAGTAATAGCATTGAGATAATTTACGTACATTAAAATTTAACCTTTTAAAGTATAAAATTTGGTTTATAATGTATTCAAAGATTTGTGCAACCATTCCTACTATCTAATTTGAGAACATTTTTATTGCCCCTAAAAGAAACCCCAAACCCGTTAGTAGTCACTCCCCATTCTCTCCTTCTCCCAGCTCCTTGCATCCACTAATGTACTGTCTCCATGGATTGGCCTATTCTGGACATTTCATATAAATGGAGTCATACAATACATGTGGCCTTCTGTGACTAGCTTCATTCACTTAGCATCATATTTTCAAGGTTCATCTATGTTGTAATATCTATCAATACTTCATTCTTTTTATGTGGCTGAATACTATTCCCTTATATTGATATACCACACTTTTCCATTTGAGTTGTTCCTATTTTTTGGTTGTGAGGAATGCTGCTATGAATATCCACATGCAAGCTTACAAAAGCTTACACAAGTGTGCATATTTTCATTTCTCTTAATATAGGAGTAAAATTCCAGAGTATCTAACCTTTTTGAAACTCATTTTTTTCTTCTATAAAATAGGAGTACAATTATGTTCCAAACTTACCCTAGGATGACTTTTTAAAAAGCAAAGATCAGGGAATTTCCACAACCTGATAAAAGCCTCTACAAAAAATTTACAGCTAACTTGATGGTTAATGATGAAAGACTGATGCTTTCCTCCCAAGATCTGGAACAAGACAAGCAAGTCTGAGCTAGCCACTTCTATTCACCATTGCTCTAGCCATGGCATTGAGGCAAGAAAATGATGTAAGAGGGGTCCATATTGGAAAGGAAGGTGTGAAACTGTCTTTATTGGTAGATTACATGATCTTTCTTATATATAAAAAATCATAAGGAATCCACTAAAACTACTAAAAGTAATAAACTAGTTCAGCAAGTTTGTAGAATACCAAATCAATATAGTAAAATCAGTTATGTTCTAAATATTTGCAATTACCTATAGTAAAATTAAAAAAATAATTCCTTTTACAATTGAATCAGAAGAATTAGGAGTAAGTTTAACAAAAGATGTATAGAATTTACATACCAAAAACTATAAAACAGTGTTAAGAGAAACTAAAGATTAAAATTAATGAAAAGATATCCCATGTTTATGGGTTGCAAACTTAATATCATTAAGACTCCCCCAGTATATCTAAAGATTCAGTGCAATCCCCATCAGAATCCCAGCTGGCTCCTTTTCAGAAATTGAAAAGCTGCTCCTAAAACTCACACGGAAACTCGGGGAACCCAGCATAGCCAAAACAATCTTGTAAAAGAACATAGCTGGAAGGTTCACACTTTCCAATTTTAAAACTTACCACAAAGCAACAATAAGCAACAGCGTGATACTGGCATAAGGATATATCATGGAATAGAATTGATAGTACAGAGATAACTCTCATATCCATTGTCAGTTGATTTTTTTGAAAAGATTTTATTCATTTTTAGAGAGAGGAAAGGGTGGGAGAAAGAGAGGGAGAGAAACATCAATGTGTGGTTGCCTCTTGTGCACCCCCTACTGGGGACCTGACCTGCAACCCAGGCAAGTACCCTGACTGGAAGTCAAAGCAGCAACCCTTTGGTTCTGCAGGCCTAGCAATCTGTGTTGTTGAAAGCCCTCTGGGTGATCCTGATGCTTGCCTAACCTGGGGAACAACTGGCCTCTTCAGGGAACAGAGAAGTAAAAAGATGTAGCTTATTTCATCTATTGTGTCACAAAAGCAGGTTTTACACTATCTACTGTAACCCAAACAAGCTCCTTGGCACAGTTCTTTAATTGACACATAAGATGGCTCAGCTACTTAAGCAGAGGGATGCTAATAAGGATTTGGAAGTCATGTTGTTATTTTTAAAATTCACTCCCTAGATAGTTACAAGATTTGTTTGTCATTAAAAAAAACTCCTAGCTGCTTGTTGCATAAAATGGGCTTGGCTTCTGAGTGAAATCAAAGTCACTAATCAAGGAGACTTGATTGTCTGTGATCCATCTCATGAGATAAGCCAGACTGACAGGGTTCCCTCTTCCCATTTTTTAAACCTCTTCTGCTTGAATTATAGGAAATAAAGTATGGAATCCGCACACATACCAGCTTTGTTTGTGTAATTACAGATGAAGTATTTCATTCTCTTACTCTCCAGACATCAGCAGCAAATGATTCTTACCAGTTCCTCGTCCCCTTTTAGGTACACATACAGCATGTTATCGGTCCTAGGCATATCCTACACCGTCCTGACGTGGCTCAGTCAGACACTGTGGATGCCGATTTACCCTTTGTGTGTTCTTGCTGAAGGTAAGAAAACAGTGACTTGCTCTGTTGCTTACTGACAAAAGCCATCTAGTTATAATGGTTCACTAAATATTTTGGTGGTTAAATTATTATTTTGGATACCGCGTAACTGACTCAATGTGTCTTTCCTGTCATACTTCCCTCGATGCAAAGAAGCAAAGCATGAAGAAGCAAAATTGGAGGGGGAAGCAGCTCTGCACAGTAGACAAAGTATTAGATGAAAAATGAGGACATGAGTCTCTAAGTCTGTTTACTCATCAAGAAGGGGGTTAACATTGACTGATTCAGCAATTATTTTCCCCCAATTTGAAAAAAATTATTTTAAATTACAATTGACATACAATATTAGTTTCAGGGAGATAACACAGTGATTCAACATTTACATACCTCACAGAGTGACTGCCACAATACTGTTTGTCACCGTACACAGTTCTTACTGTATTCCTGACTGTTTCCTTATGCTGCACATTACAACCTGTGACTTATTTTATAACTGCAAGTTTGTATTTCTTAGTCCCCTTCCCCGTTTCACCAGCCCCCACTTCTCTGGTAACCATGAGTTCTCTGTATCTGAGTTTGTTTTGTTTTTTAGATTCCACATATAAGTGAAATCATACAGTATTTGTCTTGTCTCACTTATTTCACTTAACATAATACTCTGAGTTAATCATGTCTCAGATGGCAAGATTTCTTTCTTTTTTCTTTATGGCTGAAGGCACTGACTGTTCCTTGCCTTGCTCTTCCTCCCCACCTCACCTCCACTCTGCACAGATGTCCTCTGGTCATTTCACACATGTATCTTTTGTTCTCAAATAGGTGGTAAACTCTTTGAGGGGAAGAATTTTGTCTCGTATGTCTTTGACATTCCTCATAGCTTCCAGTTTGGTGTCCTTCCCCTTGCCCCTGCCCTATACTAAGTTTTTCCTGAATGAGGTCAATAATTCTGTTGGTGGGAATAGGTTTTCTGAAACTATTTTAAACCTTTGTCTGGGTTATCATTACAACTTGGCTTCTTATCCAATATTGCTGTTATACTTGAATTTTATTCAAATTTCAATTCCACATTTTATTTTAAAAAGTAGGTTAAACAATTAGCTTTGGTTATATATTTTTCCTTTCTTTAACCAACTGAAATTCTAAGTATCTTAAGACAAACTCTAATCTGAATAGAGTATTTGTGATGACAGTTTTATATACTGGTAATAGGAATACATCTTGTACATCTGAGTTACAAGCTGAGAAGAGTCATTCAGGTACTATCAGGTCATCTAGAGATACTCAGCAGTCCGTGACCTTCGTGAATGTCTAGACTTCTTTTCCTTGTCTTGTTTAATTGTGTAATTATTTGGTTGATCATTAGATTATGTTAGATTGATTAAAGTTTCTACTTGAAAAGGAAATTTAAAGTTTTTACCTATTATGTGAGAAAAGACGTGGCATATGTAATATACATCATCTTAAATGTATAAAGTGGGAAGCAGTATTTTTAAAGGCCTAACAAGGCTTGCATTTGTAATTGATTTTTATCTGGAAACTAGAGAAAAATCCAGGACTCCCAGTTCGGCACATTCTTTATTCAGACTTCACCCATTAAGTCTAACCTCTGTTTTGTGCTAGATGAACTGATCAAAACAGGTCCAGTTATGTATTGCATTTAAAAAATTATTTTTCAATTACAGTTGACATACAGTGTTATATTAGTCTCAGGCGCACATGGTGATCAGGCATTTCTATAACTTGTGCACTGACCACCACAACAGGTCTAGTGCCCTGCTGACAACAGATAGTTATCACATTATTAATGTATAAATATTCCCTGTGCTCTATGTGCATCATGTTCTCATGACTATTTTTATACTTTTAATCCCTTTCAGTATTTCTACCCACCACCCCAATCTTCCTGTCATCTGGCAAACATCAGTTTGTTCTGTGTATCTGTGGGTTTGCTTCTGTTTTGTTTCTTAGATTCCACATGTAAGTGAAATTCTACAGTATTTGTCTTTCTCTGACTTATGTCACTTAGCATAATGCCTTCTAGATCCATCTATCTTGTTGCAAATGGCAACATTTTATGGCTGAATAATATTCCACTGTAGGTATGTAAAAAATCTCGCTTATTCATTTGTCTATTGATGGATGCTAGGTTGCTTCCATCTTGGCTATTTTAAATAATGCTGCAATGAACAAAAGGGTGCATATATCCTTTGGAATTATTGTTTTCGGTTTCTTTGAATAAATACCAGGAAGTGTAATTGCTGGGTCATTAGGTCTAATTTTAATTTTTTGAGGAACCTCCATGCTGTTTTCCACAGTGGCTGCACCAATCTGCTTTCCTGCCAATAGTGCACCAGCATTCCATTTTCTCCACGTCCTCGCCAGCACTTGTTTGTTGATTTGGTAATAGCTATTCTGAGTGGTATAAGATGATATCTCATTGTGATTCTCATTTGCATTTCTCTTATGATTAGTGATGTTGGGCATTATTTTGTGTGTCTGTTTGCCATCTTTATGTCCTTTTTGGAGAACTGTCTATATATGTCTTCTGCCCATTTTTAAATCAGGTTATTTATTTTCTTTTTTTAAATTGTTGTTCAATTACAGTTGTCCCATTTCCCTCCCATTGTTCTCCCTTGCACTACCCATCCCCACCTCCCACATTCAATCCTCCTCCCGGTTGTCTTTGTCCATGGGTCTTTTATACATGTTCCTTGACTTGACCCTTCCCTAAATGAGATTATTTATTTTTTGATGTTAAGCTGTATGAGTTCTTTAATATGTTGTGGGTATTAACCCCATATCATCAGATACATCATTTGCAAATATCTTCTCCCATTCAGTGGGCTGCCCTTTTGTTGATGGTTTCCTTTGTAATGCAGAAGCTTATAGTTTGATATAGTCCTACTTGTTTAGTTTTGTTGCTGTTGTCTGCCCTAAGAGACATATCTAAAAAAATATCACTAAGATCAATGGCAAAGAATTTATTGCCTATGTTTTCTTCTAGGAGTTTTATGGTTTCAGGTCTTACATTTAAGGCTTTAATCTACTTTATTTTTCTATATGGTGTAAGAAAGTGGTCTAGTTTCATTTTGTACATCTGTACAGTTTCCCATCATTTACTGAAAAGACTGTCTTTACTCCAAGGTAAATTCTTGCATTCTCTGTTGTATGTTAATTGACCATATAGCATAAACTTATTTCTGGGCTCTCTGTTCTATTCCATTGATCTATGTGCCTGTTTTTATGCCATTATCATGCTATTTGATCACAATACTAGTAGTACAGTTTGATATCAGGTAGTGTGATATCTTCAACTTTGTTCTTTTTTCTCAATATTGCTTTGGTTATTTGGGGTCTATTTTTGGTCCCATGTAAATTTCAGGATTTTTTCTTCTAGTTCTGTGAAAAATGCCATTGGTATTTTGATAAGGAGTTCATAAAATCTGTACATTGCTTTGGGTAATTTGAACATTTTATTTTTTCCCATCACAAAACAGTATTTATCATCTCAGAAACCTCTACCATTCATCCAGTACTGAAATGAGTAAATGTACATGGCGTGTAAACACTGCACGTTTTCCTGAAAATGCACTTTGTACAAAATATTCTCATTCCCTGAGGTTTTGAAGTGTTCAAACACTTCACTACAGTTTTATCAGAATGCAAAGCACTTGGAGGACAACAAGTGGACTGTTATGTTGATATTCCCAAACCAGTATAGCAAAATTCATGTGCTAGAGTGTCCATGACTATCCTCGGTGTGGTACACTTTTGTGCTTGGAAGAATACATTGCAGAAAACTGGGCCAGAAACTTACTGTACTTCAAAACTGACAGAGTCATATGAATCCACTCACTGTTTTTCCCATGGAACAGTGAGTGATTTTCATAGCTCTTTTGCTATCAAACTTACCACTGGAATGATCATATTTCACAAAGATTCTTCAAGACAACTTCACAAAACAGTACTTATCTCAGAAACCACTAGCATTTACCACATACTGAAATGAGAACATGTACTGAGTTTGAATGTTGCAGATGTTTTCCCGAAAACCTGCTTCATATGAAATATTCTTTTTCCCTAGTGGTTTTGAGGTTCTTCAAACACTTCACTACAGTTTTATCAGCATGAAATGCTTTGGGTAATATGAACATTTTAATGATGCCAGTTATTCCTATTCATGAGCATGGTATGTGCTTCCATTCATTTGTTTCTTCAATGTCTTTGAGTAATGCCTTCGAGTTTTCTGAGTATGGGTCTTTTACATCCTTGGTTAAATTTATTCCTAGATATTTTATTCTTTTTGATGCAATTATAAATGGGATTGTTTCCTTAATTTCTTTCTGATAGCTTGTTATTGATGTATAAAGGTATAACCGACTTCTGAGTATTTTGTATCCTGCAATTTCTCTGAATGGACTTATTAGTTTTAATAGTTTTTTGGTGGATTCTTTAGGGTTCTCTCTCTATATAGTATCATACACTCTGTAAATAATGAGTGTTGTCCCTCTCTTCCAATTTGGATGCCACTTACCTCTTTTTCTGGTCTGATTGTGTGGCTAGGACTTGCAATACTGTGTCAAATAAAAGTGGTAAGAGTGGACACCCTTGTCTTGTTCCTGACCTTACAGAAAAAGCTTTTAGCTTTTCACTGTCGAGTATGTCAACTGTAGTTTGTCATATGTGGCCTTTATTATGTTGAGGTGTATTTCCTCTGTACTCACTTTGCTGAGAGTTTTTATCATGAATGGATGTTAAATTTTGTCAAATGTTTTTTCTGCATCTATCAATATGATCATGATTTTTATCCTTCATTTAGTTTATATATCATGTTAACTTGTGGATACTGAATCAACCTTGCATCCCAGGAATAAATCCCACTTGATCACGGTGTATGGTCTTTTTAATGTATTGCTGAATTTGATTTGCTAACATTTGTTGTTTTGCATCTGTGTTTGTCAGGGATATTGGCCTGTAATTTTCCTTTTTTTTGTGGTGTCTTTGTTTTTTTGTGTCAGGGTAATGCTGGCTTAATAAAATGAGTTTGGGAGCTTTCCTTCCTCTTCAGTTTTTTGGAAGTTTGAGGGTAGGCATTGATTATTCTTTGACTATTTGTAGAATTACCCATGAAGCCATCTGGTCCAGAACTTTTATTTTTTATTAATGATTCAGTTTTTTATTAGTAATTGGTCTATTCACATTTCCTATTTCTTCCTGATTCAAGTCTTAAGATTGTATGTTTCTAGGAATTTATCCATTTCTTCTAGATTGTCCAATGTATCAGCATGTGATTGTTTTTAGAACTTTCTTACAAGCCTTTGTATTTCTGTGGTCCCTGTTGTCATTTCTCTTTCATTTCTGGTTTTATTTGGGCTATCTCTCTCTCTCATTTTGATTTTGGTGAAAGGTTTATCAATTTTGTTTATCTTTTCAAAGAACTAGCTCTTGGTTTCATTGATCTTTTCTATCATTTTTATAGTCACTCATTTATTTCCCCTCTGACTTTTATTATTTCCTTCCTTCTACTCCTTTGGGGTTTTTGTTTTTCTATTTCTTAGGTAAGAGGTTAGATTGTTTGAGGTTTTTCTTGTTTCTTTAGGCAGGCTTTAGGTAGGTGTATAAAGTTCTTTTAAAACTGCTTTTGCTATGTCCCATAGCTCTTGGGTCATTGTGTTTGCATTCTCACTCGTTTCAAGCTATCTTTGATTTCCTAGTTGATCTCATTATTAACTCATTCATTATTTAGTAGCATATTGTTTAGGTTCCATGTGTTTTTGGTGGTTTTTGTATTTTCTTCTTGTAATTGATTTCTAATTGTTGATTTTAGAGAGAAAGGGGGAGATATGTAGAGAGAAAAACATCGATTTGTTGTTCCACTTATTTATGCATTCATTGGTTGCTTCTTGTATGTGCCCTGACAGAAATCAAACCTGAAACTTGGTGTACTGGGACAAAGCTCTAACCAACTGGTCTACCTGGACAGGGCTTGTAATTGATTTCTAATTTTATACTGTTTTGGTCAGAGAAGACACTTGATGAGATTTCTAATTCTTAAATTTATTGATACTTTGTGGCCTAATGTGGTCTATCCTGGAAAATGTTCTGCTGCACTTGAAAATAATGTATATTTTACTGTTTTTGAATGAAATGCTCTATAAATATCTAAAGTTCATCTGTTCTAATGTTTTACTTCAGGTCACTTTACTCATTGATTTTCTGTTGGATAAATAAGACACCTCATTGATGTAAGTGGGGTGTTAATGTCCCCTACTATTATTGTACTAAACTATCCATCTCTCCCTTAAGTCTGTCAACATTTGCATTATATATTTAGGTGCACCTGCATTGGGTGTGTAGATGTTTACAAGTTATGTTTTCTTGTTGGATTGAATCCTTCATCATTATAAAATGTTCTTCTTTGCCCCTCATTACAGCCTTTGTCTTTTTTTTGTTTTCCATTTGCATGAAGTTATCTTTTTACATTTCTTCACTTTGTTTCTGTATGTCTTTTGATCTAAGCTATAGGCCATATATATGCAGGTCTTATTATTTTATCTATTCAGCCAATGTTTTTTTATTGGAGCATTTAGTCAATTTACATTTAAAGTAACTATTGATATGTATGCAGTTACTGCCATTTTATTATTTTTCTGATTGTTTTTGTGCATCTTTGTACCTTCTTTCTTCTCCTGCTCTCTTCTTATACATTAATAACTTTCTATGGTGTTGTTTGAATTCCTTTTTCTTTTGTGTGTGTATCTCATAGATTATTGGTTTACAGTTAACATGTACTTCGTACATAACAGGGTATGTTTATAGCAGTCTGTTTTAAGTTGATAGTTGCTTTCAGAACATATTCTAAAATGTTTTCTACTTCCTACATTTACATTTTTGTCATTTTTACCTATTTTATGTGTGTTTGTATCCCTTTATTATTTTATTTGTACATAATTTTCCCACTTTTGCCTTTAATCTTCATACTAGCTTTATAATTGGTTGATTTCCTACTTTTACTGTTTGTCTTGGAGATTTTCAGGTAAGTTTCTCTGTCTCATTTTGGCTGACACTTTATGTTTTTTAAAAATTAATTGGGGTAACATTGGTTAATAACATTATATAAATTTTGGGTGTACAACTTTGTATCTGTGTACTCTATCACATACTCCCCCCCAAAGTCTAGCCTCCTTCATCACCACATGTTTGGCCCCCTTTACCCTTTGTGATATTGCCACCCCCATCACCTCTGGTAACTACCATTCTGTTGTCTGTATCTATGAGTATGGCTTTTTTGTTGTTTTTTTGTGTTATATCCTACAAATGAGTAAATCACATTTCTTGTCATTTTGCATGTGACTTTTCACTTAGCACAATATCCTCACATTCCATCATTGTTGTCACAAATGGCAATATTTTACTTTTTATGGATGAATAAATGCACTATTATAGAAATGTACTGTATCTTCTTTATCTAGTTATCCAGCAAAGGACATTTAGGTTGTTTCCCTGTTTTGACTATTGGGAATAAATGCTGCAATGAACATAGGGATGTACATATATCATTACAATTGTTTTCAAAATTTTTGAGTAGATTCCCAGAAGAGGGATTCCTATGTGAAATGGTAGCTCTATCTTAATTTTTTGAAAAACTGTCATACTGTTTTCCATAGTGGCTGCACCAACTTACATTCCCACCAGCAGTGTATGAATTTTCTTTTTCTCCACCTTTACTCTAACACTTATTGATAATAGCTATTTCACTAGGTATCAGGCGGTGTCTCGTTGTGATTTTGATTTGTATTTCCCTTGTAAGTAGTTATGTTGGGTATCACTAGTAAATGGGATTTTCTTAATTTCTCTGATATTAGTGTATAGAAGCATGACAAATTTCTGTATATTAATTTTATATCCTAATACTTTACTGAATTCATTTACTCTACTAATTTTTCAGTGAATTCTTTAGGGTGTGTGTGTGTGTGTGTGTGTATATTATCACGTCATCTGCAAACAGTGACAGTTTTACTTCTTCCTTTCCAATTTGGATGCCTTTTCTTTGTGTCAGATTGCTATGTCAGACTAGGACTTTCAATACTATATTGAATAACAGTGAGAGTGGGCATCCTTGTCTTGTTTTTGATGTTAGAGGAAAAGCTTTCAGCTTTTCACTGTTGTTTATGATGTTAGCTCTGGCCTGTCATGTATAGTCTTTCTCATTTTGAGATAAGTTACTTCTTATGCCCACTTTGTTGAGATTTTTTTCATAAATTAATGCTGGATTTTGTCAAATGTATTTTCTGCATCTATTAAATTGATTACATAATCTTTATCCTTTGTTTTATTGATATGATGTATCACATTGTTTTGTGATATTGAACCTTTCATTCCTGGTATAAACCCCACTTGATCATGGTATATAATCCTTTTAATTATTGAATTTGGTTCGCTAATATTATATATTGTTGAGGATTTTCTGCATGTCTTCTGCTTTTAGTATCAGTAATGCTGGTCTTGTAGAATGATTTTGAAAGCACTCCATCTTCCCCTTCTGGTAGGGCAACTGTATGTGCTAGTGCTGAAGTGCCCTACCAGTGGGGCGCTTGCTCCTGGTGGGCAATCCCAAAAGCACATGCAGGCATCCCCACTATCTCTGTACTTTGTCTGGGTGGGAGGACCCCACATGCATGTGTAGCCCAGTGGGTACATACAGCAGTGCCCTGCAATATTTGCTTGATTAATTTCTGGGTGGGGGGACCCTGTGCATGCACACTATGGCATCCTTCTGTTCCTGCTGGAACTAGATCCTGAGCTATGGCTAGGGACCTGCTACAGCAGCCCAACAGCTTGGCTAGAGACCCTGGCAAGAGCTCCCACCTACTATCCAAAGGAAACAAATGGATTGCTCCAGCCCTGCAGAGTTCCCCCAGCTTCAGGACAGCTCTCACAGTTCCCTAACCCTCTCTATGTGCAGCTGACCCTCAGCTGTCTCGCAGGAGGAATTGTTCTAAATTCCAATGGTGTACATTCGATGTGTTCTTTGGAGAGGGTGAGCTCAGTGTCCTCCTATGTGGCCATCTTGGACTTACTTCTGAAACCAGTTACTTTATTGCAGAACTTTTCAGACTCTCTACAATACTAATGAGTGTTGTGAAACTCCAAGAGGAAAATATATGCAGCATTTTCTAAATTTACCCATCTATTGCTGAAAGAATTCAGTAATTGTCACAAAGCTGTCATTATCAGATTCAAAATACCCTTCCACTGTGCAGACATACATTTCTGCAAGGTAAGCAGACACCTCCATGATCCCTTCTTCTTTCTTTCAACAGCGTTTGCCATCTATCAGTCACTGCCATATTTTGAATCATTTGGCACTTACTCCACAAAGCTGCCCTTTGACTTATTCATCTATTTCCCGTATGTGCTGAAGATATATCTCATCATGCTCTTTATAGGTAAGTGTCTTTTCTGTTTTGTTTTTGCATTCCTCCTGTTTTGGTTTGTGCTGCCATTTACGTTAACAAAGAGGTCTACAAATATGGGAAAGAACAAAAAGGAAGCCTGAAACAATGAGTTAGATCTTGGTAGTAAAGCACCTTGAAATTATAATACTTTTTCAACACATCACAAGATCAAATGAATAAGAGATGAACTAGAATAGTTTTATTAGTGAAAAACCTAACTGTTATATGTGAAATATAGAAGTTTTGACCACAGATGCAGGTATCAACAAAAAAATATCTAGATGTCAAATTGAGCAGCCTTGTCTATTTCTGGTTTTTCCATTTATCTCTATTTGCTTTTCTGTTTGTTTGGCCTTATGTGCTAGCACTTCCTAGTAAGCAAGTGGGAGAAGGTGCTAAAGACTCAAGAAAAATGTGTGCAACAAAAAATACAATTGAAAAATCTGATCAATTCATTTTTTTCCCAGAAAACTGGGGAAAAGTGTTCCACTATGAAATTTTAGCTTTCCTAGCTCTAACCATCACACATCCTTGATAATGAGTACTTCTAGAAGGTAACAACTATCAGATATACAAGAACAACATGTAAAAGAGAAGACAACTGTGAAACATTAGGGGGAAAGAGAGCTACCTTAAAGACAGGGAAAAATTCCTTGCAATGAACAAACTAGTGAGATGGGAATTTTGCTTTACTTTCCTTCTGCAGAAAATCTGGACACTTTTTAAGCATTCCTTCTTCAAATCTGCCCTGCAAGGGTCTTGCCCTGGACTCCAGGCAGCGCTCTAACTGCATTTTAAAACTATGGTCCTTTCCAAAGGAATGGCTAATCAGTCTTTCTTACTTTTACCATTTCCTTATCACATTAGGTATGTATTTTACCTACAGTCATCTTTACTCAGAAAGAAGGGACATCCTCAGAGTCTTTTCCATTAAAAAGAAGAAAGCATGAGGCACACTGTTCTGATGTGACACAAGACAAAACAGGCCTTGTGGATTCTGCTGCAGCAAAGTCAACGCAGGAAGAATTCTGGTGGAAAAGTACCTAGTATTTGACAACCTGTGACAGCAGTCTTTGATTATCACACATTATATTTTCAAAATGTATACTCTGAACAATGTGTTTCTCTAAAGCTGTGGATTTTATACAAGTTAAATTTATATTGTATGAAGCCTGATTATTTTGCTGTAAGGGTAATGAGAAATAGATTAACTGGAGTAAATTCAATTAAATTGGGAAACCAAAGCTGTTAATCTAACTTACATCTATATCTTTCACTTGTGGATTTATAAGTAGCAGCAGATCCATAGGAGGGCAGTGATGTGAAACATGCTCTGCAGTTGCCTAGAATAACATATTTTACAGACTGATGTCACCCTTCCCAGGGGTGACACTCACCTTAAACATCAGACACACTTAGAAAAGCAAACATTCTTCCAAACCCTGAAAGAGTATTCATTAATATTATACAACTTATTTGGGTTGTGATGCCTTAAAAGAGGAACTTGATGAAAATAAAATAAACCTTTGATACATCCACAATTAATGTCCCATTGTCCTTTAAAAAAATCAGGCCCACCTACCTTCTAGGGAGATAAAAGTTACAAAAATATAGTAAGTCATTTCAAGGAGGTAAGAAAATTAAGAGCTAGTCATGTTTCAGATCATTTATTATAGTATAACTATTGCTAATTACTATAATGTCATAATATAAGTCATCACTGATAGTTTTGAAAACTGATCCTGTCTTTGGAGATTTAAGGTATATATGAATAACTAATGAAATCATTTGTGAACCATTGGTATATCATTCACTATTCTTAAAAGAATTATAGAATCTTATTATCCAGCAACTATATAAAAAGGTTGCTAAACTTGTTACATATAAACCAGGTGACAAAAATGTAATTACAAAAAAATGGTATCTTATACCACTAAATAAAATAATTGAGAATTAATAAAGATAACTGATATCTTTATAAATTATCATTTAGATTTTAAAAGTATTAAGATTGTCCATTTAAAAAGCTGCATTTTATTTTGCTTTTAAAGTTGCTTATTTTACTTGTGAATTTAAAAATTACTGACAGCTTTAGTGTGCAAAGAGAACAGGTGCCCTTTACAAACTTTAGGTGACTTACTCTACCTTCCTCCAATACGCTGCAGAAATACACATCTGGAGTCACCAAAATGAAGACAAAGAAGAGAGAAACTACACTTAACTGGGTCATTATAAGAAATTAAAATTTTATTACTAAATAATATTTTAATTTTTTAAAGCAAATCACCTGAAGAACCTTCCTCCTTCTTAAAATGAATGACTAAAAAGAAACACAGGTAACTTTATGATTATGGTAATTTTGAAACAGAGCTGTGCATTGACAATTTGAGGTATGTACAACAATTATAACATAAGACCTGTAATTTCCTATGGGGACATAATCACAATTGTTAGTGTTATTGTGGTTGGTTGCTTATATTAAAATTGACATACTAAATTTCATTAGAGATCCATGAAAAGAAGGGTGTACTTTCTTCTCCCACTCAAGTTCATGTTCTGAGGTTAAGTAAACAAGAGAGTAACCATCTGGCTCATTGGATGTCACCAAGATTGCAAACTTCATTCCTTTGGCTATCTGTTTTAACTGTGTCCATCAAATCTCCATTTTGTTTTGTTCAGTATGATCAAAGGCTTAGTTTCTCAAATCTAATTAATATAGATGAAATAGGAACCATTAGATATTTTGAAAGCTTAAGATATAACTTTTAAATGATCTTTCTTTGGAGTTTCAAATGCCAAGGTGAATTACCTGAATTTCCAAGTAATCCAAGCAAAGGAACAATAATCACATCAGCAGTGCCTCTGGTGAAGGAAAAAAAAGGAAAACTGCACCAAATCAACTGCTGTGGAGAATTTACTTCATCACTCAGTGAAAGTCTACTAAAAAATACAACACACACACTTACATGTAATATCAGGGTCCCTGAGATTTTCCTTTGTCAGAGTAGTTGAAACAAGACAATAACAAACACTTCCAATATATTCACTCAGTTAGATGAGTTTTATTTTACTATAGTATGCTTTCCATGAAACACTTTCATCCTGGTCTTAGCTTTTGATCCAACAAACATGTTAACCTTAGTAGAAGGAGTTGAGCCCTAGTCGGCTGCATACACATGCCTATGTTCACTCAACAAGAAACACTTATTTTGTGCCAAAATATTCCAGACACAGGTCAATGTGATTAAACCTTTACCAGGCTTCCTGAAAACATGTTTGTTATTAAACAATGTATCACATCTGCCCTGGCTGGTGCAGCTCAGTGGATTGAGTGTGGGCCTGCAAACCAAAGGGTCATCAGTTTGATTCCTGGTCAGGGCACCAGTTGGGGTTGTGTGAGAGGCAAGCAATCAAAGTTTCTCTCCCTCTTTCTCCCTCCCCTTTCTCTGAAAATAAAATCTTTAAAAAAAAAGTTTTCTGTGTGTTTTCTTACACTTAAATAGTTTTTCAAGATACTCAGTGGGAATTACTAACCAACTAATCTATCTTTGTTAAGGTATCTGGAATTTTAAATCTTGCTTTAATGAAGGTTAGTCAATCCTTTATGAAAATCAATTAGTAAAAACATCCCTTAATTTATTAGATAGTGTAGGAGTCCACTGCATACTTACTTCATGGTGCTCAGCTGAACCATGGGGTCCTGTGAGAGAAGATGCAGTCTGGAGTTAAGAACACTGGTTTTGACCGGAAATCCAGCTCCAATATTTACATACTGAGTAAACCCCCAAGTTCCAGTTTCTGTAACCGTCTAAGGTGATTGTGAAGGGCAGATGAAGGATGGTGCGTTAAACCTTTGTAAATTATAAAGGGCTACGCAGGAGTAAAAATTTTGTAGCATGTTTCCTGGATGCTTTATTGCATGATTGTTTCCTGATTTATATTTTCTGAACATAAGCTCCATGAGGACAGGAATGTCATGTCTTGTTCACTTTGCATCTTAGAACATTCTTTGGTGGCGCATTGTAGACAATTGTTTTGTAAATCTGACTTTATGGATTACTACTAGTACATCCAGAAAAGAAAAAATTTAAGAAATCTGCCAAATTAGGTGATGTTTCCATTATATTTGATTAATCTTAGTGTACCTCATGTTCAAAAGAAACCTAATATAGTTTAAAAACAATTTATATAAGTATCTTAATGCGCTACTACTTGCTCCTGTGTTTTAAATGTTAAGGAGAACACTTGATTAAGAAATTTCCATTATCTTACCAAGTCTCAATGTACATAGCAGGCCTGTATTCAAGCATTACAGCTACTATTTTCAGTGAAACACATAAAGTGGTAGCATTTCTATTACATTTTAGAATTTAGGAAGCATATTTTTGTATTCTTTTAACCCTCACATCTACTTTGTGAGGTAGGTTATTCCTTTTATCCAAGAAATAGAACCAAAGTCAGGGAAGCATCCCTGTCATTTTTCTTCAGTTTCACATCCAACAATTTAGCTGGATATTACTTCACAGGTTCCCTATGTTTGAAAAGAATTGAATGACCTTCCTAAATTACAATTTTAAAAAATTTTGTACTGCTTGTGAATATTAATAGATTACATGCTAACTTACAAGTTCATAAATACAATATGTATCATACATTTTAAGAGACTTTAGAATTTCCAGATTTAGAATAAAGTATTTGCTTCCAGAAAATCTGAAAGCATGTTCCCTTACCCTAGGCGAGAGCGGTGATGAACACATTTACACACGAAGGTGATGCTGGGAGGTGGTTTCCACAAGAGTGATGAGGGATGTGCACCGTGGCAGCCTCACTCCGCCCCTTGGTTTCACCTGAAATGCCTGTTGCTTGCTAACCGTAGGCTGGGTCAGAGATACAAGCTGACCAGAGATGTACCCAATAACTCTGACATTAAGGAAGGCCCCATCCTCTTCACCACAGGATCTGATTTATCTTCCAAAACAGCAATTTACTAAAGTGCTTACCAAAAATCTAAACCTACAGCTTACTTTCAAAGTGATTAAGTTATTTTGAGATACTAGTTGAGTCCTTAACAAAGTCTTATTCCTTATATAGTTATAATATCAATCTCTTTGGTTAAAATCATTTGGAGAAGTTAACTCTGTCAATTAACTTCAAAAAAAGGTTATTAACAACTTATTAGTTCCCACAGAGCCATTAGATAAAAATACAACACAAAGAAGATTTCAGGCACTTACACGAATCCCAACATCTGTTCCAAACGAACACTTCAAATCCAGAACCAGGGTGTTTGCATATTTCTGAGACACACAACATGGCTTTAGCCCCACACATCAACTTGTTAGTATATCTCAACTTGTTAGCATACTGTTTGTCTTGGCAACTTATGATTTCAAAAAATAACAGATGACCAGTAAGAAAACTTTTCCTTTGGTATAGAGTTTGGAACATCTGGTCTAAAAAAGCAGAGACTTCTGGTTTTTTGGGAAAAAAGTGAAATATCCTAAGGGAATAATTAATTCTTACCTGAGGTCGCACAGGTAACCAAATGAAGGGGTGTTACTATTCCAGTGTTCTGTATCTTAGAATGTTGAGATTCTAAAATTTTTAGATTTTCAAATTTCGAATCTTCCATTTTAGCCTCTTTAGAGATTCCCATGTATAGGAAAACCCTACAAATTTTGTGCACAAGAATGCTGGTGACAAAAAAACAGGGAGCCAGGGAAGAGGGGTCGGAGGCACATCTTACCCTTCCCTCTGTACTCCTCTGCATCCGTGTCAAGGGGAGAGGCAGGGACAAAGTCTGCATGGAACGGGCTGACTCCTCATCCTTTCCTTGAGCATCGGTCAGCTGTCTCTCGGGAGAAAACTGCAGAGTAGTTCTTCAGTGCCCACTTCCTCTTCTCTGTTCTTTATTGCCATCCATGTTTGCAACCCAGCCCAGGAATCTACAGTCCTTCAACCCACAAAGGACCTGTTTCTTTGCATTGTAGCTCCTAAATTTCTCAATTCCAGAGATTTACTAACATGAGGCAGGATTATTTTTTTGATCTGGCTACAGCAATCTACATTAAGTGTATAAGCTGTAGGTTTAATAAAGCATAATAAACCACAAGCATATTAAAACCAAGGTTTAATCCTTGGTGGAAGTTTCCATCTTAAAGTGCGTGTTGATGAGCCTGATGTAGTAGGAGAATTGGATCTGAAGTTCTAGGAGCTTGGTTCTAGGAATAGCTCTGTCACTTCTAAGATGTGTTTTCTCCATTTAAAAACAAAATAATGCCTCTTCACAGCCTTGTTGCATGAGTTAAATAAGATAACACAAGTGAAAGCTCTAGTGCACTGTCTGGCATCTAACAATAAATATTAGATGAATTTCAACTTCTCATTAACAAAGTACGAGAAACTGTAGGTGGGGAAAAGAGGGAAGCTGGCTTCTAATGTAGATATTCTACATTTTTGCTTCCTTTAAATTCACTTCCCTCTAGCTCTGTCTCTAAAGAAGAATATATATGAAATATTGGCAATGCAAGTAAATACTACCTGAGAGCTCGCATTCCCTTCCTTCCCACACCACCCCCACCCCCGCCCCCCGGCATTTCAGCAAAAGAAAGAACTGTGACCTGGGAACAGAATGTGAGTTACATGGTGAAGCACAATTATTTGAGACCTAAAAACAAATCTAGCTATTTGAAAAACAAAACTAGTAGCTCTATTTTTATCCTAAGTAGGTACACCTGGGGACAACATTGACGTAATGTCACATGGGAGTGCTGAAAGTCCCACAGTGCTTAGAAAGCAGCAGGCACTGCACATAGCATGACAGACACAAAAGTACGCTATTCCAATCAATACCTCTCCCCGGCGATCCTATATATGTGTACAGCAGTATGTTTATGTGATTGGCTAATGGCAGCCCTGATTAATGACTGCATGAAGAGAAGATAATGAACAAACATCAAAATTAAAATGCTGGCGGATTCTCAAGCTGTTGAGTAAAATGCAACCCTTGAGGATACTGTCACATGTCTTCATTTACTTATCATTAGGCCACTAGTCATCCTGATTAAGATAAAGATTTATATTTATTTAATCTTTCAAGGAGGTATTTGTCATGTTTTCCTTGCCTAGCATTCCATAATCTTTCTTCTGGGGAAACCCAGTACAGGGGGACATATGACCCAGGCTTGGTTAACTAGAGTACCCCACTTAGGAGGGACTCACATGTGACTCAAGATGAATCGGAGCGCTCCCCCTGTTGCTACTGCTACACCTGTGAGCAAAGGAAGGCACCTTTCCTTCCTTTGAGCCATCTCAACAACTACGTGGAGTGACCTGACCTGAGAGGAGCGGAGCCTGACGGCACTGTTTGCCTCACTGGATGCAGCTGTGCCCGGTCAGATCGACTCTTTAACTCTTGGTTTGTGAACAAGTTATATTCTCCTTTTTAGCTGCATTTTCAACTGGGTAACTTTCACCTGCATTCAAGAGACTCAAGCAAAGGAAAATTAGAGCCATTGCTAATGAATCTGATTTATCAACTATTTAACACCATGCTTATTATTTAAATGTGGACAGCAGTTTGAAGAGAATACTTCATCAATAAGAATAAGAAAAGATGTCTAACTCATTGAGTCAATGAATATCCTCTAGATACTTAATGGAAAATAGAATGTAATTCCTCCGTCAATACTATAGTTTGCTTTTGCTACTAAGATCTTACCTATGCCTTAAAATAAATAAAATTCAGAAAATTCAGATTATTTTATTAGATTTTTTTTTGGAGGGGGTGAACTTATATAGTCAAAGTTTCACAATGAAAATCTGAAGATGAAACTCTAGCCAAATAAAAAAAAGTTCAAGTTTTCATTTCAGTCTCCACTGGCCTGGGGACAAAAGCAATGGCCCCTCTCTGGGCATTCATGGCTCAGACTGTTAGTTAACTCTCTGCAGCATGTCTCAGTGATCCCAGATGCAAATTCTGAGCAATTTCTTCCAGGTGTGTGGTTTTCCTCTTCCAGCTGAGAATGTGGCTGGCTACAGCATGACCCCTCACCAACCATACGCTCTGGTCCACACGGCTTTCTTCTTAAACTCTGGAAGAACTCTTAAGGACAGCAGGGTGGCTAAGGGGACAAAAAAAAAAAAGTGCACTGTTGCCTTTGGTGATGGTTCATTTGCAAAGGCAATTTAGATAAAAAATGTATCAGAACAGAACTTGGTTTTTTCTCTCACTTGGCTAATCTTCAAGACTAAGACTTACCATCAAGCCTTAGGCAGAATTTTAATGGCAGAACAACATTAATAAAGACTGGGGGAAAGTTTTGTTTTGTTTGCAACCAGCTCAGGGGGAAATTCTGCAGCATTATAACAAAAACTGACTTCAGGGGTATTGGTGATATTCTTTTCCTTAGTCTGGGTGCTAATTACATAGGCATGTTCCTTTTGTAAAAATCTACTTGTGACTTGAGTACTTTTCTACATGAATGTGATTTTTCCATTAAATACTTAATTATAAGGTAAATAAACAACAACCCCCCCCACCTGATCCCATAATGAAGTTAGGCTCATGGACTTGATGGAGCAAGCATAACTGCACTAAATTATATTTGAACATGTACCAGTAAGTCCACAGCTTTTCTTATCTGTCATGGGTCCCTCAGGGATCAATTTAAAACACGGAAGTTCTGTGTAATGCCTGGAGGTAACTTATTATAAATACTATTTTAGAATATTAATATAAATATATTGAGATGTTATTTAAAATATAATAGGGTGAAGGAATGTAAGCCAGAGTTACACAATTATTGTATAAGACTCTAATAAGCTCTTGAATATATAATCAAGTTGAGTATGTACTTTCTTGACCCACATAACTCTTTTCCTCATCAGTATCAATTGTTTATTACCTTCATAACCTAAGACAGCGTATGTTTGGAGCAACCAATGGTGTTATGGACCCACGGCCATTAGAAACGAGTCCCAGCTCCCTAATGCAAACAAACAGAGGAAATCCTAGCAGCGGATCTCTAGGGATGGACCTTAATCTCAGTGAAGTTCTGTGACTGACCAGAATCACCTGTATAGACATGGCCTCCACCCACACTTTGTGGGTAGGGAGAAGAATCAGAACCAGTATTTTGGGAAATTCTTGCTTGTTTGGCAAGTAATAAATTATACCACACTTAAAGTACAATACGGTCATGCTGTGACTCCAGGCTGGAGAGAGGCCCGACAGACTATCACGAGAGCAGGTGGATAGGGACCCTTGCCAGGTCAGGGGTGCAGACTCCCCACCCCAGCCCTAAGACACGGATGGCACTGCAAGCTGTCTTGGGCCACAGAGCCAATGCCTAAAAGACTTCTCATATTTGAGTAAAAACATCTACCCAACTCTCACAGAAAGATCTCCTATGTTTGTGGGTCCTGCAGCTGTAGATTAACAAATGAACAGAGGAGTACTATGAAAACACAATAACTATCTAACTACCTGAACGCTTAGAGAATGTCCACTCCCTTGGCAAATACTTGGCAGCCATTAAAAATACTATATGAAGTCAGTGCAAGAACATGTTCAATGCTTTAAATATAATTTTAAAATAGAAAGGAAGTATTCCAAGTGTCTATTTGTATTTTGTCAATTGTTTATGAGTTTAAATATGTTAAAACAACATGTACACAGGGAGCAAAAACTTAGGAAAAATATCAGTTATTGTTGGCTAATGGGATTCTGGATTCCTCTTTTTCTTTTAATGAATTTTTTGAATTTTAATTAAAGCCATATTTTACAATTATAATAAAACATTTAAATAAAAGTTAAATGGAAAGACACTGAAACTCTTTTTTAAATCCGCTTTCTAACTCACAGTGCCACAATGGAGACAGCTCCAGGTGACTTCTCTGAACTGAACCAAGAAGAGTCCTTCCCAGAACCAACATCCACTAAATGCTGTTTTGCAGCAGACATTAGCTTTTCACCCACATTGGGCATAAAGCATGGAAATCATACCTCTTAAAAGACCCCTGGATCTTACAGAGAGGCCTTCTTTAGGGCTTTCCATGATGTTGAATAGCCAGTCAATGAACTAGGACAAAAACGAAGAACAGTATTAGTGAAGACAACCCCACCACTAGCCAGAGATCAGTCAGAACCTTGTGCCTACATACATGTGGATCAGTGCACTGGTCCCTGGGTAACACCTGACTGGGCTGGGAGAGTCCCTGGAGAAAGGGACTAGGCACAAGATGTTAAAGACAGACAGCTCTCATTTAGTCAGGTGACCCACAAAGTCAAACCTCCTTCCCTTGCTGAATACCCTCAGCCCTGCTAAGGGTGGCAAGAATGAGGTACACGTGGGCTCCAAGGGCCTCCTGCATGCCATGAACATTCTCTCTTGTTACTCTGAGAAGACCAGGCAGGGCAACAGCCTTGCCCAATCCCACTTTCAATGAAGAGCAGAGTCAAGAGTTGAACCCCAGTGTACCTGGCTCCAAAGCCTTACACTCTTTCTTTGCATCATGCTGCCTGCTACCTGGGTCTGTGTGCATGCAGGCCTAGGCTCCTAGGCTGGGCATGTTTGTAAAATAAAATGTTTCTCTAGATAAGAACAGTTTATGCCCAAATGAATATGAAATAATAAGTGGAAATGTAGGAGAAAATGCATAAAATAATTTATTAGGTAGAGCCAAATGTGTTAACTGAAAATCAATCCTGTAAATAAAGTGGAAACTCGCATTCCTCATGAGTTTGACTGATTTCCTAGGGTGCAGCCAGCATTAGTTGTGAATCAGATAGGGGGTAATTTCATTGACTCCTGAATGTTGCCAACCTTGACTCATTTGAACTTTGGACATAGAAGTTGTGCTGAAGAAAGAGTAAAATAGAGACAGAAAAAAATTCCTAACTCCCTGCTTTAATTAAAAGTTTGTTTTTTTGTTTATTTTCCTTTTATCAATTTTGCTTTAAAATATCCTACTGGTAAAGTAAATATGCTCAGTGGAGTTGTGCGTAGCTGCACTGTGGGTGTGCAGTTCAAAGTGTTTTTTATAGATTGGTGCTCAGGTTTTATGAATAAGCTACATGAAGTTAGATTTAAGCTTTCAACCTCATAAAAATTCAATTTTGATTAAATGACATTCAGAAAAGAATCTTTCAAACAACTGTATTAAGATAAGGATAGGTCAGAACCACATAATGAGAATCCCAGGAAAGCATAGTATTTTCATATGCTCTGCACAAAAACTAGTAGCCTGGAGAATCTTAGTATCAAAAACTAAAAGGTACCTCCTACACCGTGGATCTCCCTAAGGGCAAGGGTGATCACAGTAGCTCTGTACAAATCTCCCGGAGGTCTCTAGCACAAGCCAGGAGCACCACGGCACCTGGGGCCTGGCTGCAGGAAGAAATGAGCTGAGCTACAAGAGGATGGATGCTCCAGAGTCACGATTCCCCACAGGAGATTTCCCTGATTCCCTCCCAGGCACTTGTTGATCACCCCAGTCCTTGTTCATCACCACTGTATCCTCCTTTGTCATACCATCTTGCAATCTTGAACTTGTCTTCCTCACTTGGAGATTCTGAGCTCTCAGATACTTATCATTTCATCTCCAGGAGCAAGAACACATGTGCCTTCAATGAATGAATGCATGTATAAGCTTTTCCTTCCACCTCACCTCCACTGTAAGCAAGTTGTTACTATTGTCATTGTTAGCCTCCATCTCTGAGGCTCCACATCTGGCTGAGATTTGGGGCTGAGCATGAAAGCCTGTGGTGTGATTCAAATTTCACTTAACTCCCACTTCAGCTCTACAGCAGAAATTGCTGAGGAGCAAATGGCTGCCTGCCCTGATAAGCAGGTGGCTGACAACCTCACCTTCTGGGTCTGTTCCTTCCACGGCTCTTTCTGCAGCAGAAGAAGCAAGCTACTGGGTAGGAGAGTGAGAGCCTCCTGCAGAGTGACCCTGTGCATTGGACTTCTGCCAAGGAAGCTTGATGCTGGCTCAGCAGGGCCATTTTCTTGATGCCATGGCAACCAACTGGCACTGAGACCGAGGAGGAGAGGGGCAGCATGGTCTGCCCATGCAACCACTGCGGTTGCAAATATCAGCAAGAAGAAGTCCAAAGCCTACAGTGGAAATTGAAACAAGGCTAGGTCACATGTTTTCACAATTCAAAGTAACACATGTTCACATGCACGGTCCCCATCATGATGCAATGTTATCTTCCCCTTCACTCAACCCCTCCTCCTGCCTCACCCTGCTCCAGGAGAGGAACTGGACTGAGGAACAAACTCTGTTTCCATGCTTAATAAAGAGACAATGTAGGGTTTTGGTAGGTTTTTGGGATCCTCTTTTGTGAATACAGAAGGCCTATCAGTGTCATTATTATTGCTCTAACATTTTAGGAGAAACAGAATTGAGTTCCTAATCACATTGAGATCCAAATACTCATCTGATTTGGTGTTTTCAAAGATATTAAAAAATTAATTAAGAGTGATATAGAGAGAGATATTTAGAAATATATTTCTAGTCTTACTCTATTTTTGAACAATAACAAATAACTCTCCTCATCCATTTTAACGAATCTGCCTAGAATCCATCCCTTTAGATTTTAGACTAATACAGACAATTGTAGAAATGGTGGTAACACAGGCTGCCTCTGCGCTGTTGGGGGAAGTGATTTAAACTTCACTTGTTTCTGCTTGTCTCTATTGTCTAGGTTTGAAAAGATTTTCATAAGAAAACAGAAGACTAATAAAAATTTAGGAGATCTGAAGAAAAAGAGGACAGATCATGCTAGTTTAAAAAAGTTATTTTTAAAAATAACCCCTCAATTTCTTAAAATTCCTATTCTCACTAAAATTTTAAAACACACGACTTCAGAAAAGTGTGGCAGAATTTCAGACAACATTTGAAGTCCTACACATTTTTATTCACAAAGGAAACATGTGAAACATGTCTATAGGGAAAAAAATTCCCCTAAAAAATGCAGTGGGCCACTACAAAAATGAGGCAAGTGGGAAGGTGCTGTTATCATTTTATTTATCAATCTTTTTCTTTTTTAACTTACCCAATACCAGTGGTTGTTAACTTTTTGGGGGGTCACAGGTCATTTTGAAGGCATGCTGAAAACCCCTAATATATGCACATACCTCCCAACTCCCCTGTAAGTATTGGCGCACACAAATTACTTTGCATACACTCCAGGAATCTCTTCAGACCAGCTGTGTAAGGCCTCGTGGGCCAGTGTGGAGGCCAGAATCCTGTAGCCACCTCCTTTGTGGGATCAAGCCTAAGTACATAGGACCCTGGGTCTCCTTTCTAGCTAGTGTCCTCTGTCTGCTGCCTGTTAAGGAATGTATTCTGTTGGGATATTTTTTCAAAGGTCAGCCCTCGGTGTCTCCAAGAGCCTGGTAAGAACATGCCTTTGTTTGTGACATCAGAGTTGTCACCACTGCTATTTCCCAAAAATAAAAACAAGGAGGAAAAGAAAGCTACAAATTACTTCTCTGAATTGTACCTCATCGAGAGCCACATTGGGAACAGGTGTTGACTGGTAAGCAACATTTCGGATATAGCCCATCAGTTCTAAGAGCCATTCCATTCTCTTCAACACACCTGAAAAGAAAAAAAAAAAATGTTCTGACCCAGCCATGGTTTTTCCTTTGAAATGCAAAACAGAACAGTAATAACTGTCATAACTCAGGAATAGCTGGGGAGGGTTTCATGAAATGGCCTCTCACAGTACTGGAGACTTGCAGTGGTCCATGTGAGTGGACACTCTTCATACCAAATGCCTATTTTAGTCTCTGTTTTCAATAGCTAATTTGTTCTTCAAACCTACCCACCCACTAGTGATTAAATGCTTTTCTTAGAGTTTCTTTCTGAAAATTAAACACACTTTGGGAAATCTGGCACACCAAACAGCCAGTAATGTTGAATCGTGGATTAGCTGTTATAGTTCTTAGCTTAAATGTTCCCACTTTATGCCAAAATCACAGAAAAAAACCTATCCAAAGACATAAAAGGAAAAATAGAAACCAGCTGTTATAGGGTAACTGGAGAATAAACAACATAAATATTGATTTTTTTCTTTTTATTTTTTAAAAATGAGGATTCCCATTAGAGTAAAAACTGCTCGGGAAGGTTTTCAAAATTAAGGTTAGAACCAAAGGCAGTATCAAATTTATTTCAATCTGCTTCATGTATCTTCATGTTTAATTGGGAACACCTACTGGATTTTTTTTTCTTGATAAATACAGTTTTGATTTAGAGGAAAAGAGTCTAGTTTCTCATCACAGGTTTGTTTTTCAATTGGTGAAGCAGTAACGCAGAGATGAGACCGCTGTTTCAACTGCCAAAGAGGCAGAGGAATCAAATTTCCCATACGGTTTTGAAAAGAACATCATAATTAGGTGTGCCAGTTTTCTCTCAGAACTTCACACATACAATAGATGGGGAAAACTGGGCAAAGAAATGTAAGTAACTGGCCTGTGGTCACAGGGCTTCCCAGCCACATCTCATCCTCGTAACTGGGTGCCCCTCAGAACCTGGACGTAGACTCGAGAAGTCTAAGCATGTGACTAATGGCCTGGGGGAGAAATGAAGGCGTTCCCTTTTCAGACGACTCTAAACCCTAAATGTCTAAAAGGGTTTCAGAGTTGCTCTGTGTGATTCACTAGCAGAGCCTCAGCCTGGAACTTCTGGCTTGAGGACATAGGAAGGTTGTCCAGATTTTTTTCTTCTCACTGCTGAGAAGTTCTGAGATAGAACAACTATTTAATTTGTTTGTTTTTGTTTGTCAAATAACAACCCAAACACCATGTTCATGAAAACATCAGGCATAATCAATGGCTGTCCTGTTTGAGAAACCGAAGCAGGCAGAATCTACCTGATAAACTTGTTTATATCCTTGAGGGCCAAAAACAAGATAAAAATCCTCAAAAGAATTTGATCCCATTTCCAAGAGCAGATGCTGTGAGATGTAACAGCTCATTTCCATCCAAGGTGCTCCTCATTTGGGGTAACCAGGCCTCACCTGTGTCCAGAAGCACTAAACCAGTTTTTAAGTTGAGGAAACAATTACCACTGAAAAGGGATGGTAGCAGACCCTTCTGTTCCTGAGGTTTGCCCCCTTGGGCCTCACCTGTGTTGGCATGGCTCACAATCCGTGCGTGGTATAAGCTGTGCAGCATCATCCAGGCCAGCGTATCTTTTTCATGGTGCTGAACAGCAACACTGAGCATGTCAGTCAAGCCCATCAAGGGGAACCGTCCTTGAGAGACCAAGTACAGTCTGACAAAGGCCGCCTTTTCTATGCTGCTCTGCAAAAAGCAAATTTGTTCAGTTGCTATTAAATTAACTGAAGTCATCACAGGCCCTCAGGGCAAGGGCAAAACAGAAAGGGTGAGAGTGAAGTTGATTATTATTCCAAATGCTAAACTGCTCATTTCCTGCAGTGTGTGACCTAGCTGCCTGCGCGCTCTATTAAAATGTACATGTAGACTGAGCATTACAGTGTCACCTCCTGTTTTCTTATACAAACCATAAATGATTTCAGGGGTTAATTGGTGATGATATTTAGTAAAAATACACAAATAATAACACACACACACACACACAGTAGTTATCATGTGTCTGGCACTGTTCTGAGCACTTAACCTGTACTGATTTGGCAGCACACAGACCTCTGGGGGACTCCGAGACCCTTTTAGAGGATCTGTGAGGCCAAACTATATTCATAATAGCATTAAACTGTAGTAATAATATTCAGTATATTTTTCACTGCCACTTGAAATTTTTAAAAAATCTAGTTTCACTTAAAATGTCCCTGTAAATGGAAATTATTAGTTTCATTAAGCCTTTGCCCTTGAGTGCACATCTTTCCAATACTCTGTGTGACAAAGCGGGAAGCACGTGTAAGAACCTGCTGCTGCATCACGGCTTTCTCAAGGGAAAGCATTGTAACACTGAGCTGGACGCTGAAATGGCAACTCTTCCCATGGAACACCCATGGTTATTCAAACTGAGTATCTAAAAGACCGTTTTCTTAAAACTGAAGGAAATGAGACGGTCACTTCAAGGAAAATACTTCACAATACTCACTGCCAATAACAAAGTCTGAACTTTCAAGCACAAATTAGATTTTTGCGAAATCTGTATCTGCTTATATGAGTTTGGCAGCTTCCCAATACCTAAAAGACTTTTCTGATGAGATTGCTGGTGATATTAACAAATATGATATTTTGACATTATATAATGAAACATATCAACATTTGAAAGATTTTCAAAACTCAGTGATTCAAAATTTTTCAAATGGCCAACATACGATATTACAAAATCATGCACTGGTAACAGATTAAGAGCACAAGAGAGACAGAAGGATTTTAATGTAACAGAGTATGTGAAGTTCATGGATTACTGTATTTTCAGACCATAAGATGCACCTAGGTTTTAGAGGAAAATAGGGAAAAAAATTTTGAAGCAAAAAATGTGGTAAAATATTTAATAATGTAATATTTCACCAATGTAAATGGACCGCTACATTTGGACTATAAGACGCGTCCCCATTTCCTCCCAAATTGCAGGGGGAAGTGCGTCATATAGTCTGTGAAATATGGTATTTCAGATTCCACACTGCAACCAACCTAGAAGAAAGTACCATTTGTTGAATTCTGATGCAATATCAAAGAAAGATACCCATAATCATCTGACAAGCCTATTAATACACTCTTCCCTTTTCTACCTGCATATCTGTATGATGCTGGGTTTTCTTCACATATTTCACCAAAATAATGGACAACAGGTTGAAAAAAGCAAACAGCTATGAGACTCTGACTGTTTTCTATTATGGCAGACATTGAAGAGACTTGCAAAAATGTGAAACAATGCCACTTTTCTCACTAGTTATTTTGATTTTCTGGAAAATATTTTTTTATTTGTTAAGATACAATGGGTTTATTATTATTACTTTTAAGTAAATAATTCTAAATTTCCTAGTTTTAATTTCCAATATGGTAAATGTTGACAGAGATAATCCATGTAAATAAAGCTTTTTGGAATCATCAATCATGTCTTAATTTTTAAGACAAGAAAATAGTCCTGAGACCAAAAAGTTTAACCACTATATTAACCATGGACTTCTCATACCAGCTGTATGCAGTAGGTTACTATTTTCACCCCTCCTTTTCAGATGAGGAGACTGAGGCACAGAGGTCAAGTAACTTGCTTAAGGTCACACAGCTTTGGTGGCAGAAAAAAATGGGAACACATGGAGTCTGAGGTCTTCACTACTGTGAAGACTACTGTTTTCTTACCCCCATTCTTTCCAGAAATGACAACACTGACCTCAGTGGAACACACTAACTCTTTTGGGGACATCAGAAGACTATTTAGTATGTTGTAGTGACAGTGTCCTGAATGATACATTAGGAACCCAAGTGAATAACATAACAAACTCTAGTGCTTGGTACCACGAAGTAAATTGTATGCACTACCTATGAGTATATTATGTGAATATAATAACAAGATATAATACATTACATGAAAATCATAATTATGATAACAAATCATTATTGAGTCCTCACCTTGGGTCAGGCACTTTTCTAAGAACTTAATGTGAATTAAGTCATTTAACTCACAAATTAACCAAACAGGTAGGTGTTCTTACCTCCCTTTTACAGATGAGGAAACTTAGGTAGAGAGAGTTTATGAAATGTAACTAAGGTCACATTGGTAAATTAGAGAGCTGGATTTCAAACCCTGGATGCATGGCTCCATAGTCCATTCATTTAAGCTTTTCCTGATACTGCTTTTCCTTCCTTAAGATGATCGCATCTCCAAAATGCTGGTGTTCCGAGTGCTCCAGTGTCCTCAAACCTCAGGAATGCCACAGGCACCTGGGACAGCTACTGAAGCACTCTCCTGGCCCCACCCTAGAGTTTCTGATGGAGTAGGTCTGGGGTGGGACTTGAGAACTTGCATATCTAATCAGTTCCCAGGCCCAGGGAGCACACTTTATGAATCGCTGCTACATGATGTAGAAGTTCAAGGATGTGACTGGATAGGTAAAACCCTCCTTAAAGTGGAATAAGATGGCCACCCACTATGTGAGGGCTCACAGTTCTACAGAACTCTGATATTACCTGGTAAGCAGGGTTGCCATTTGAACAAGTATGTCCACTGGGATGTACTTACAGTAAAAAATTATTCATTGTTTACCTGCAATTCAAATTTAACAGGCCATATTTGCTAAATCTCACAACCTCACAGATACGCTACCTTCTGCCCATTCGTCATTTGACTGGGCATGGGTCCGAGGGTGCTTGTTTTTCAATCAGACACCCTTCTTTATTCCAAAAGGATAAGTACCAGGCAATGAAAAATAAATGTGAGACCTGAACTATTTATGCCTTCCATGTACCAGAAAGTTCTTGGGACAGAATATTCCCATTCTTGTGGATTTTATACTGAAGACGTTGTCCTGTACTTATATTTGCCCACGGGTGACACTAAAGTGTTCTTGATAAAGTGCGACTAGTCAGGTTAAAGTGCCATTACACACACCATTTGTAAGAACCAACCATACTACCAGTCTGGACACAAGACCAGAGTGAGGCAGGTTTCTGAAATTAACAGTAACAAGTAGAAAGCAAAATTAGATTCAACCAAAAGGATACTGTAATCAACTCTTCAAATGTAATTCCCACCTCAGTAATGAAAACAGACACAGATATGTTATTACCTCAGTAACCTGGGCAACCTGATTGGCTTCATCATCTGTCATTTCTGAGAGGCATTTTGCCACACTGATATACAGCTCTAAATCATTTCTCTGGCAAAGAAAAACAAGCATGTCAAATATAATGAAAGGTAAGTATATTCTTAATGTTCTGACAAATTATTAGATCTGCTTATCTCCATGAACAGCAACTGATGAGGTTCTAATTTTTTTTAAATCCTCACCCAAGGATATGTTTTTACTGATTTTAGAGAGAGAGGAAGGGAGACAGAGATAGAAACATCGAAGCGAGAAACATCAGTCGATTGCCTCCATACACGCCTTGACTGGGGACCACACCCACAACCTAGGAGTGTCCCCTGACCGGGGATGGAACCCACAACCTTCTGTTGTATGGAACGGCACTCCAACCGCTGAACAACCCAGCCAGAGCGAGATTTTAATTTTAACACGTGGCCATTCTTTCTCATTAAAAAAAATACCCACATCTTTCCTGCTACTGTGTATTTGACTCTTCTTTCTTTATTCTCATCAAGATCCATCATTCCAAATGGATTATTAACATCTTCGTAAAACTACAATTCAGGGGTCTGTTGGGGGAGTGGGGGCAAAGGCTAGTGCTAGGTCACATGAATAGCATATTGAAAAACATGCCCAGGGATTCTCCAGGTGTGCAGTGTGTGTGTTTCTGAGCTTGCTCAATGTCTGCAGGCATTTGGTAAAAGGCATAAGAGCAAACGTCCTGGTGCAGCACTGGTTAACCGGCCTCTGAGCTTGCTCAAGACTTTCGTTCTAAATATTCAACCTCAATTTAGATCTTGGAAGCAAACACATTCCTAGTGAAGAATGTGGTTATTTCTTGCTAGCCTTCCCACCACATTCTTAAAACATACACTTCCCTGCTTTGCCAAAAGGGCTTTAAAAATCCCAAACATAAATTGTCAGGAATGTAAATATTTTTGTTCCTCACCCGAATCTTACTTGGCAGCAGGTCAAAAATTTTCCCAGTAGCTTCACGGAGCAGACTCCAGAGGTGGTGGGCAGGGCTGGGCAGTTTCATAGCCTGGCTCAGACCCTGTAAGGCGCTCAGGCATAACTCACGGTTGGAGAGTGGGGAAGCGGCTTCAAAAACTGCCACCATTAAGTTTTCAACAAAACCCAGGATCTGTTCATCGGAGACATGTTTGATCCACAGAGGTGCAGATACCAGGAGGTATTTCTTGATATTCAGCTGGAAGTTGAACAGAAGAGGTCACATGTAAACGGGCAAGTCTAGATTTGCAACGCTCAAAACTTCCGGGTTGTCACTGTGTTTGAGAGTAGCCTGGGACATGCCCCTCAGTTTGCCACAGCTTCAGCATCCGAAGTGCCACCAGTTCATGTGACTTTGGCTGCTGCAGTGACTTCTGATCCAGCCTGACTCATGTGTATATATGGTATTGGCTAAACCACCTGCGAACTACTCAGCTTAAACCTTGGATCTTTTCAGTGAGGGAAATAAAATGCTGCTTTTGAAAGCACATGACAGTTGTCGCTATTCAGTCTTAACAGGTCACATCTTCTGTCAAGAAAAGCTCCTGAAGATGAAAGGCTCATCTCCTGGAAATCAATGAAACAGGGTATCTGGTAGTACTAATTTCTTCTTCTGAGGAAGCACAGGGAAGTAAGAGGAACTGGCATGCTGAGTCCACTTCTGACCAAAGAAGCACCAGCTGAGCACGTGAAACTGACCCGGCATCTTAAAAGTTTACGAGAGCTAAGAAGGGGCATGGTTAACCACAGGACTGGGCCGCAGACTTTAAGAAAGCAGGCTTCAAAAGTTGTCAGAAACATTAAGTACGATACTAAAGAAAGAGCAAGTCTAAAAGAAGTTGTATAAAGAAATCAAATTGGACAACAATCAGTAAATCTCTAAAATGATCAGTGTCATTGCGTGAGCCCTTACTTTAAAGAATAGGCCATTTCAGATTTTTTTAACGAGAAGGGTTATAATTAAGTAAATGAATTCACAAACTTCATTTATCTATTAATGAAGATAATATGAAAAGTCCATAATCAAGGACAAATGCAAAAGAGTAGCACAGATCTGAAAGAGAAATGGAAAGAAAAGTAAAACCTAAAAAAATTTCTGAGGTCAACAAAACTGGCTGGGAGAGTCACACCTGATTCAAAGGGAAGGAATTACAGCACAGTGTTGAAGGCACAGTCTCTGGGGTCATTCAGACTCCCCTCCACTAGTTAGGTACGTGAACTTTGCCTCAGTTTATCAACCTGTAAAATGGAAATAACAAAATATACTGCTCAGAAGTAAAATAAGCCAGACATGGAAGACTTCATATTGTATGATTCCATTCTACAGAATTTCTAAACTTTATAGGAAATTTAAATTTATACAAAAGTTCTTTTAGAAAGGCAAAAATACAGAGACAAAGAACAGATCAGTGGTCACCTGGGTCTGACCCTGGGAGTGCAGATTGACTACAAGCAGGTACAGGACGTTTTGGGGTGATGGACGTATGCTTGGTGATGGAGGAAAATTTATAAATGTACTAAAACTCAAATTACACTTAAAATGATTATACTTTATGGAATGTAAATTATAATTCAATAAAGCTGTACGAAAAATCAGCCTGTCAGGGTTGGAGAGATTTAATCTGATGTCTGAAAGTACTCACTGAGTGCTTGCTTATAAGTAGCAAGTGGTAGCCGGATGGGAGCTGCTTGGAGCAGAGAGGCAATGATAAAAGCTGACAGAGAGGATGCTGACATCAATAACGTTGACTGTCAATTAAAAAGTATTAGGAGACATAGGAGAGCTTAAAGAAAATAGTGAAGAGTAGGGACTGAAGCCAAAGTTTGAGGAAATAATAGGAGGGCTTTGCAGTATTCTCAAAGAATTAAAGCCTCCTAGAAGAGAAGAATAACCAAGGTAAGGTTATTTAACTTATTGTCCATTGGCAAACCTCTAAGGAAGCACGGAAGGTTTCCTTCATCCTTTAGGAATGAAGACAGGAGTACACCGAAAAACAAGCACCATTAGCCCTGACCTACACTAATTAACAAATGACAGGCTAGATCGCTTCTTCCTCAGCACTTTGTTCAAGATGCATACCCTAGCAGAGACGTCCTACTCCCTGCACCTCTCCTGGTGTCTCTAACTTGATGCCTAACCAAATCCTACCTATACTTCAAGGCTTTCAACTTTCATTGTTGTTTCAACAACTTTCATTGTTGTCTTTTCTGTGAAAAGGAGGGATCATATATCCTGTACATGTGGATTGTCCCTCTTAATACCTACCGAAATGATTACGTTATCATATAAACAAATAAGCCTAGGCTCAAATAACTCTACAACTTTCTAGCTGTACGAACTCAAAAAGGGAACTTTAGTATCTCGGATCATCATTTTCCCTTTTTATAGTAAGTGGTAGCTGATGGCATGAATGGCGACAGCTATGGCAGAGTTCTGAGTCTCACAATGTTCCACTCTGCTGGCAAGTGACTGTCAAACCCTCAACTTTTCTATAAAATCCCACTTTCCCACTCTTGACTTTGAGAACACACATCCAAATAAATGTTAATCTCCCCCAAAGAACCATACCCTCCTGTTGCCAACACCCTCAGTTGCTACCTACACTAAGACCGTGGACCAGCGGTGGCATCACCCACAATCCCAACAGTGCAGCTGCATTCTGGGATGACTGTGCCTGAGTCGCCATAATTTCAAGGCACAGTTGCTGTATCTCTTCACCTAAAAGAGAAGAAAGAAAAAGAGCATCTAGTGTAGCTGCTTCTCTGATTTTTAGCTTTCAGTGTCTCAAATCAAAGCATCTGCTTGTGTGACTTCTACAGGTAACAGAACTTCAGTAAACCAAGAGCTATTTCAAAAGACCTTTTAGAGATGAGGTACAAAAATGTACCTACTAGCATCAGAATCCCAAGCCTTAGGACAGATAAGGGCCTTGAGCTAGCTAGGGTAGTATCTCTTATGATATCCAGATAAACCTAGACACTCAAATGCTGTCAAAACTTTGAGAAAACTTTAGCTAAAGATCTCTTTGCCTTTGCTTTCCTCTCCTCTCAACCTTGCATTCAGCATATAGAGAAATCTGTCTAGATCTGGAAGGACTTAAAAATGTAGCCACATTCTGAAGTGATCAAGTCTTTCTAACAGTCTGATCCACATCAGCACACATACTTTCTTGCTTTCTCTAAGGGGTTTACTAAAACACAAGCATTTTCAACAAAGCATGCAAAAGAGGGGGGGGCAGGGAGACATATTTTTCAAATGAAATTTCTGATAACACAGTACAGTAACGTCATTTCTTATGGTGGGATTGGGTTAAAATGAAAACATTTAAATTAAAAATTGTGTACAGTTAAAATCATCTTTGATTATCCCTTAAATTGCCCATAAATTATAGTATACAAATATTTCTTATATACATAAGTAAACACCCTACTATAAAAAAATGGCACTTGTGACAAATATACACAAACACCCACAATTGCAGCACTGTTAAAATTATTCTTTTTCTCTCTCTCTCTCCCTCTCTCTGTCTCTCTCACTCTTTTGGGGGGAGTGAGGGGCAACTACATGAACTTAAATTTGTAGATGCTAAGCCCATAAAAGAAGTTGCTGTGGATGAGTTAGAGGTGTGAAGGAAGGCATTCCCTGTGCTTCTCACCACAAAGTGCCTGTGGTGGATGAATAATGGCCCCCAAAGACATCCACATGCTAATCTCTGGAATGTGTGAATATGTTACCTTGCATGGCAGAGGAACTCTGCTGATATGATTAAATTTAATGACCTGGAGATAGGGCAGTTATCCTCCATTATTCAACTGGAGTCATTTAATTACATGAATCTTTAAATGTGGATAACTTTGTTCAGTTTCAGAGAATCAGAAAGATGACAGCATGAGAAGACCAGCCCTCTGTTGCCTGCTTTGATGAAGGAGGAGGGGCGGGAGGCACAAACCAAGGAATATGGGAGGCCTCTAGAAGCTAGAAAAGGGAAAAAAAAAGATTCTCCCTATCATAGTCTGTTTGGGTTGATATCAAAGTAACACAGACTGGGTGGCTTATAAACAGAAGAAATTTATTTCTCACAGTTCTGGAGGCTGGAATTCCATGATCAGGGTGCCAACGTGGTCAGATTCTGGTGAGGATTCTTTTTGGGGAGGCAGACTGCCAATTTCTCGCTGTGTCCTCACATGGGAAAGGGGCTGGGGAGCTCTGTGGAGCCTCTTTTATGAGAGCATTAATCCCATTCATGAGGGCTCCAGCTCTCAGGACCTAATCACTTCCCAAAGGCCCCACCTCCTCATATCATCATACTGGAATTTAGGATTTCAACACAGGAATTTTGGAGGGGCATAAATGTTCAGACCATAGCACCCCCCTGAAGCATCTAGAAAATGATGCTGCTCTGCCGATACCTTGATCTTAGCCCAGAAAGAACCATGTTGGACTTGTGCTCTACAAAACTGTAAGACAAATAAATAAATTTGCGTTGGTTCAAGCCACTAAGTGTGTGGAAATTTGTTACAGCAGCAACAGAAGACTGCTGCAGCATCCCACTGGCTACTTCCCTGAAACACAGGGCTCTGGAAGTGCAGTTTGATAAACATCCAACGTGACTTTTTGGTGCCTGAAACACTTGCCCAACACCAAGCACATCGCAGTCAAGTGTCTTGATGAGTGCGTCTTTCTGCGTCTGAGTCTTCAGACCTCTACCTCCTTATCCTCAACTGTTTACAAAGTGACCAGTGAAAGCAATCCAGTGATCCCATCCAAGAAGCCCAACTTCAAAATCCCAAAAGTCTATCTGGTCAGTGCCACCTGTGAGACAGGATACATTTTTCTACCCAGGTCACAACCTAAAATCAGACTCCAGAGACCTAAAAACACTTGATGTTTGTTTACCAAAGTTCAGCCTCATGAGTGGAGAGAGCAATGCAGCCCAGTTCACTGGAGGGTATTGGTAGTTCTCGCCAACCGTTGCTATGGGTTTCATTACTACCTTGAGCAGGGAAGGCGGCACAGATTCAGGACCTGCAACAAAAAGGAAAACAATAACAGAACAGTTCAGCTTTCCCTCCCAGTTCTTCTCGTTTCAAAGGGATTTGGTATCACATTTTCCATTGTGATCTATCCTTCAATCTTGTTGTGTTCTTAATCTCATCTTCATTTACTACAATACCTTGTTCCCTCTATTCTTCGCTCTTATTTGTCTCCAGTCTTTCCCTCATGTCTGGATAGGAAGATGGATAACTGCTCAGCCACCTTCCATGCTTTCTGTCTTTTCACCCAGCTCTCTACAAAGAGTAACTTTCTCTGCATTACTGCCTGACTGCTCGTTCACTGTTCAGTTCACTTCCAGACGGGGAGGCCACTACTGCCGACACAGGCACACTCCCTTTAAGGACTATGGATTACCTTCAGTCTCCGAGACCTAAATGGGCTTATACTCCACTGTGTGATTCATGGTTCTACTCCTCAGCTGGTGCCATGGCTGACTGCTCCAGAGGTGAACATCTAAGGTAATGGCTAATCCACAGGTTAACCCGCTATCTAGGATATAGTACCATGACTTTAATATTGTATCCTTTTTATTCAAGTGGGGGAGTAAATTGAAATCGAAAAAAAATGAGGTATGGAGCAGTTATAAGCGGATGCATAATGTGCAGTGAGGGCTGGAGTAGCCATTAAGGGTCACGTAAAAGTGAAGTTACAAGGAGGTCAGAAATAATGTATAGAAAAGTAGAAGACCAAGAAGGAGAAGCAAAAGTAGCAGGAGCAACTTGAGAAGCAGAAAGGAAACCAACATCAGCAGAAATAAAAGCATAATCAGCAAAAACAAAAGCATCACTAGGAAAAGAAAGATTAGGGTTAAAATCAGTAGAAAGAACAGCAGAGTTAGCAGATACTGAAGGTGAAAGTAAAAGGAAAGAAAAAGTCAGCAAAAGAAAACCAGCTATAGAAAGGAGAAGCATAAGGAAAGGATAAGTAGGGGCCAAAACAGCCACAGAATCAGCAGACACCAATGGAAAGCAGAAGCAGGGACACAGTCAGTGAAAGGAAACAAGATGCAGAAAGGACAAGCAAAGAGAAAGGAGAAGCAGGGGCCAAAAAAGCCACAGAACCAGAAGATAATGAAATGGAAACCAGAAGCAGGGACAGAGCCAGCAAAAGGAAACAGCTGCAGAAACGAGAAGTACAGGGAAAAGAGAAGCAGAAGCCAAAAAAGCAACAGAACCAGAAGGCACTAAAATGGAAAGCAGAAGCAGGGAAAGAACAAAAGGAAACCAGCTGTAGAAGGGAGAAGTACAGGGAAAGGAGAAGCAGAAGTAAAAAAAAAACCCACAGAACCTGAAGACACTGAAATGGAAAGCAGAAGCAGGGAAAGAACAAAAGGAAACCAGCTGTAGAAGGGAGAAGTACAGGGAAAGGAGAAGCAGAAGTAAAAAAAAACCCAAAGAACCTGAAGACACTAAAATGGAAAGCAGAAGCAGGGACAGAGCCAGTAAAAGGAAACCAGCTGCAGAAAGGAGAAGTACAAGGAAAGGAGAAGCAGAGGTCAAAAAACCCACAGAACCTGAAGACACTGAAATGGAAAGCAGAAGCAGGGAAAGAACCAGCAAAAGAAACCAGCTGCAGAAAGGAGAAACACAGGGAAAGGAGAAGCAGAGGCAGAACAAGTAGCAGAATCAGCAGACACTAAAGGGGAAAGCAGAAGCAGACAACAAAAGGAAACCAAATGCAGAAGGGGAAGCAGGTGCCAAAAAAGCCCCAGAACCCAAAGACACTGAAATGGAAAGCAGAAGCAGGGACAGAGCCAGCAAAAGGAAACCAGTTGTAGAAAGGAGAAGCATAGGTAGAGAAGCAGAGGCCAAAAACCCCACAGAACCTGAAGACACTGAAATGGAAAGCAGAAGCAGGGAAAGAACCAGCAAAAGGAAACCGGCTGCAGAAGGGAGAAGCACAGGGAAAGGAGAAGCAGAGGCAGAGCAAGTAGCAGAATCAGCAGACACTAAAGGGGAAAGCAGAAGCAGCCAACAAAAGGAAACCAACTGCAGAAAGGAGAAGCAGAAACCAAAAAAGCTATAGAACCCAAAGACACTGAAATGGAAAGCAGAAGCAGGGACAGAGCCAGCAAAAGGAAACAAGCTGCAGAAGGGAGAAGCACAGGGAAAGGAGAAGCAGAGGCAGAATAAGTAGCAGAATCAGCAGACACTAACGGGAAAGCAGAAGCAGCCAACAAAAGGAAACCAACTGCAGAAAGGAGAAGCAGAAGCCCAAAAGTCACAGAACCACAAGACACTGAAATGGAAAGCAGAAGCAGGGAAAAAAACAGCAAAAGGAAGCCAGCTGCAGAAAGGAGAAACACAGGGAAAGGAGAAGCAGAGGCAGAATAAGTAGCAGAATCAGCAGACACGAAAGGGGAGAGCAGAAGCAGGACAGAGTCAGCAAAAAGAAACCAGCTACAGAAAGGAGAAGCAAAGGGAAAGGAGAAGTAGAGGCAGAAAAATCAGTGGAATCAGCACATACAAAAGAAGGGGAAAGCATAAACAGGGGCAGAACCAGTGAAAGGAAACCAGCTGTAGAAAGGAGAAGCACATAGAAAGGAGCATAGGCCAAATTAAAAAAAGAAGCGATAGAATCAGCAGACACTGAAGGGGAAAGCAGGAGCAGGTCAAGAGCCAGCAAAGGAAAGACAGCCACAGAATGGAGAAGCACAGGGAAAGGAGAAGCAGAGGCAGGAATAGCAGCAAAATTAGTAAACACTGAAAAGAGAAAAAACAGAAGTGAGCATAGAGCCAGCAACAGGAAAAACAGCCACAGGAAAGAGAAACACATGGAAAAGAAATAAAGAGGCAAAATCAGCAGAAAAGTAGCTGAATCAGGAGATGCTGAAAATGGGGAAGAAGTGGAGACAGAGTCATCAAGAGGTAAACAGTTACAGAAAGGAGGAGCACAGGAAAAACAGCAGATGCAGAATCAGTAGGAAAAGCAGTAGAATTAGTAGAGGTTGAAAAATGGGAAAAGCAGAAGTGGAAGCAGAGTCAATAAAAGGAAAAAATGTTGCAGAAAGGAGAAGCATAGGGAAAAGAAGAAACATCTAAAAATGGGCAAAGAACTTGAATAGACATTTCTCTATGGATGATACACAAATGGTCAACAAGAATATGAAAAGATCCTCAACATCACTAATCATGAGAGAAAACCAAATCAAAACAATGAGATAGTGCACTGATTAGGATGGATACTATAAAAATAGAAAGACAGAAAAAGAATATTAGTAAGTGTTGGCGAGGATGTGGAGAAATTGAAACCCTTTTGTACTTCTTGTGGGACTGCAAAATGGTAGAACCACTATGAAAAGCAGTATGATAGCTACTCAAAAAATTATAAATAGGACAACCATATGACCCAGCAATCCCACTTTGGGCATATATCCAGAAGAACTGAAAGCAGAGTCTTGAAGAGATGTTCATATGCCATGTTTACAGCGGCCGTATTCACAAGAGCCAGGAGGTGGAAGCAACCCAAATGTCCGTTGATAGATAAATGGATAAATAAAATATAATACATACATACAATGGAATAGTATTTAACCTTAAAAAGGTTAAAAAGAAAAGAAAACCTGTCATATGCTACAACATGAATAAATCTCAGGGACACTGCACTGAGTGCAACTAACAGTCACAGCAGGTATTTGAAGTAATCAAATAGAAACACAAAGTAGAATGATTGTTACCAGGGGTTAGGGCGAGAGAGAAAGGATAAGTTGTTTAATACGTCTAGATTTTCAGTTTTTAAAAAGTTTTTAAATTGCAGCTGATGTTCAATATTATTTTGTACTAGTTTCAGGTATACAGCATAGTAGTCAGATAATCATATACTTTACAAAGTGCTCTCCCCAATATTTCCAGTACCCACCTGGCACCTTAAAAATTTATTATAACATTGACTGTTTCCTATGCTGTACATCCCCATGACTATTCTGTAACTATCAATCTGTACTTCGCAATCCCTTTACCTTTTTCACTCAATCCTCAACTCCCTCCCCTCTGGCAACAATCAGATTATTCCATCAATGAGTCTGTTTCTGTTTTGCCTGTTTGTTTATGCTGTTCTTTAGACTTTCACTTTTGTAGGATGAAAAGTTCTGGAGATTGGTTTAATTTTAAAACAATGTGAATATAGTTAACACTACTGAACTGTATACTTATAAAGGTAAGATGACAAATTTTATATTATGTGCATTTTATAATAAAAAAACTAAAAACATAAAAAAAAAGGAGAGATTTTGGGTTTCCGGTTCTGCATGTAAGGAGCTTGGAATTCGCTACTGTCCTAACAACACATAAAAAGCTAAACAGACTGAAAAATCAACACTCTTCTTGGATCCCTAAAAAAGGGAAGGACACAGGGAAAACTGCAGCCCCCAATTTGGAGACAGATGATAGCTAGCATTTTTCTTTTTAGCAATACAGTATTTCAAATTAAGGTATATATATTTTTTAAGAAATAATGCTATTGCACACTTAACAGTCTACAATATAGTGTAAGCATAACTTTTATATGTACTGAGAAACCAAAAAAATTCATGTGACTCATTTTATTGTGATGTTTGCTTTATTGTGGTATTCTGGCACTGAACCCACAATGTCTCCAAGGCATGTTTGTACAGGGAGTCACGGCTTCCCAGAGCAGAGACTCCTGAGTGAAAACAACTGCAGGAGCCAGTGCTGGGGAGAGAAACCTGAACTGTAATTGATGAAATCCTGCAGGTGCTGTGTGAGCAACTCTTATGCACACAAATTTGATAACCTAGATGAAATAGATCAATTCCTTTAAAGACACAATCTGACAAAACTTACACAAGAAGTCGTAGATAATCTGAATAGGCCCATATCTATTTAAAAATTGAATCAATAATTAATAACCTTCTAAAACAGAAATGCCCAGATAGGTTCACTGGTGAATTCCACCAAACATTTAAGGAAGAAACTAAGCTCTTACAGAAGATGGAAGCAGAGGGAGTACTTCCTATCTCATTCTATGAGGACAGCATTACCCTAATACCAAAACCAGACAAAAACATAACAAAACACTACAAGCCAACATCTCTCATGAACACAGACAAAAAAATCCTCAACAAAATATTAGCATATCAATTCTAACAATGTGTGAAAGAATTATACACCACGATCAAGTGAGCTTTATCTCAAGTATGCAAGGCTTGTTAACATTCAAAAACCAACTAATGTAATCCATCACATCAGCAGGCTAAAAAAGAAAAGTCACATGAACATGTCAACAGATGTAGAAAAAACATTTGACAAAATCCAACACCCATCCATGATAAAAACTCTCATTAAACTTGATAGAGAAACTTCCTCAACTTGATAAAGAATATGTACAAAAAAATTAAAGTTAGCGTCATACTTAATTGTGAGAAATTAGAAGCTTTCTCATTAAGATCAGGAACAAGGCAAAGATGTTTCAATATTTCTTTTCTTTTAATTTTTTTTTTCTTTTATTGATTCCAAGAGAGGGAAAGAGAGGAAGAGGAGCATTGATGTGAGAAAGAAACATCGATCATCTGCCTCTTGCTTGTGCCCTGACTGGGGACTGAACCTGTACCTTGACCACAGGTTCTGGCCAGAAATCAAATCTGTGACCTTTCAGTTTGCAGGATGATGGCCAACCAAAGGAGCCACACTGGCCAGGCCAACACTCCTTTTTAATATAACATTGGAAGTTCTATTTTATGTAATAAGACAAGAAAAGCAAATAAAAGGTATACTGATTAGGAAGCAAGACACAATTAACTAAAACAAAAAATGAACAGGAGATATTTCTACTGACTTTACAAAAATAAAAACGATACCAGAAAACTAGAAAAATTGTATGCCAACAAATGAGATGATCTAGATAAAATGAACAAATTCCTAGAATCATATAATATATCCAAACTGACTCAAGAATAATAGAAAATATGAACAGACCTATAACAAGTCAGAAGATTGAATCAGAAATCATAAACCCTCCAACAAAGAAAAATCCAAGACCAGATGATTTTACTAGTGAATTCTACCAAGCACTTAAGAATTAACATCAGTCCTTCTTAATTACTTCCAAAAAAGAGAAGAGAAGTAACTCGTTCATGAGACCAGCATTATCCTGATACAAAAGCCAGGCAAAGATATCACAAGAACAGAAAACTATAGACCAATATATGTTAGAAATACAGATGTGAAAATTCTCAATAAAACACTAGCAAACAGCACCCAATGGCATATTAAAAGGATCATACGTGGCAACACAGGATTTATCCCAGGCCTGCACGTGTCATTCAACATAAGAAAATGAATCAAGGTGATATACATTAATAGAGTGAAAGAGGGAAGGAAACATGCTCATCTTAAATGACACAGAAAGCTTTTGATAAAATCTAACACACTTTCATGATAAAAATGCTCAGAAAATTATGAATAGAATGGAATGATCTCAACATGGTGAAAAGCATCTGTTAGAACCCCACAGCAAACATCATACCATATGATGAAAGGCTGAAAGCTTTCCCTTTCTGATTAGGAACAAGACAAAGATACCTACTTTCAACACTTTGTATTGGATGCTCTAGCCAGAGCCATTAGGCAAGAAAAAGAAGTAAAAGGCAATCAGATTAGAAAGGAAGAAGGAATAAATGTACAAAAATGTGTTTCTATATTCCAGCAATGATTAATAAAAATATTAATATAAAATATATAAATATTAATATAACGATCAATATAAATGATTAATATATATTCCAGCAATGATTATAACAATGCTGTTTGCAACAGTGTCCAAAAGAATAAAATAACCTGGGGATAATTTATTTGAGGTGAAAAACACATACACTAAAAAGTACAAAACTTTGCTAAATGAAATTTAAAAATATATAAATGGAAAGACATCTTGTGTTCATGAATTGGAAACACTGGTAAGATGACAATACTACCCAAAGCTATCTACGGATTCAACAGAATGCATATCAAAATTTCAACAGCCTTTTCTTTTTTAGAAATGGACAGGCTGATTCTCAAATATATATGGAATTGCAAGGGCTCCATATAGCCAAATCAACCTTGAAAAAAATGTGAAGGACTCGCACATACTAAATTCAAAATTTACTACAAAGGTACAGTAATCAAAACGGTCTGGTATTGGTGAATATAAGGATGAACATATAAACAAATGGAACAGAATTGAGAAGTCAAAAATAGACCCATAATTTATGGTCAGCTGACTTTTGACAAGGGTCAAATTCAGTGAGGGAAAGAAAGGTTTCTTCAACAAATGGTTCTGAGAAAACTAGACAGCCACATACCAGTAATAAAATCAGACCCCTCCCTAACATGGTACACAAAAATTAACTCAAAATTAATCAATGACCTAAATACAAGAATTAAACCATAAAAATCTTAGAAGATAACATAGAGGTAAATCTTCATGACCTTTGATCTGGCAATGGATTTTTAGATATGACACCAAAAACATGAGCAACAAAAGAAAAAATAGATAAATTGGGCTTTGTCAGAAGTTAAAAACTTTTGTGCATCGATGGACATTGTCAACAACCTACAGAATGCAAGAAAATATTTGCAAATTGCATATTTGATAAGAGTGTAGTATCCAGAATATACAATCTAATTTTTTAAATTGTCAGAGGACTTGAATAAATAATTCTCTGAAGAAGATATGCTACAAATAGTCATCAAGTATTTGAAAATATGGTCAACATCATTGTTTATTACGGAAATGCAAATCAAAACCAAATTATATCACTTCACGTTCACTAGGATGGCAACAACAACAACAGAAAAACGTGTTGGCTTGTTCTCTACAATGATGTGGAGAGACTGGAACCCTCACATGTTGCTGGTAGGAATACAAAATGGTGCAGCCACTGTAGAAAAAGTTTCGCAGCTCTTCAAAAAATGATACAAAATTAATGTATGATTCAGCAATCTCATCATTTCTAGATGTATATGCAAAAGAATTGAAAACAGGAGTTCAAACAAAAACTTGTACACAAATCTTCATATCAGGACCACTCATAATAGTCAAAAGGTAGAAACATTTGTTCATCAGTGTGATGAATGGATAATTAAAATGCATATCCACATAATGGAAAATTACTTGGCCATAAAAAATGAAATACTGATATAAGCTACAACATGGATGGGCCTTTAAAATATTATTCTAAGTAAAAGAGCCACACACGAAAGGTCACACAGTGCATGGCTCCATTTACATGGGCAGAACAGGCAAATCCACAGAGACAGGAGGCTGTCGGTTGCTAGGGGCTGGGGAAGTAGAGTGTGGGAAGCAGCTGCTCAATGGGTGCAAGGTTTCCTTTTGGAGTGATGAAAATATTCTGGAACTAGATAGTGGTGGTGATTGCACCACAGTGTAAGTGCACTAAATGTCACTGAGTGGTACACTTTAAAATGGTAAATTTTATGTTATGTAAATCTTACCACAGTATGTATTTTTAAAGCACAAGAAGCACAGAAAGGGATAATGCAGTCACTGGAGAGAAAAGCAGAATCCATGAGAAAAACTGATCCCATGCAGTCCCTGAAAGATAATTACTGCCCTTACATTTCTAGGAAAGTTAGCAATCTCTGCAATAAACACCTTTACTTTTGAGTCAGATGAAGTGAGTTAATCGCTTTCTGTAATAAAAATACCCTACCATAATTGCTATCTAGTTACCTACCCCACTACTCCACTTGAACTGTACTTACAAAGATTTCTAATTGCTATATAAATGCCAAATTCAAGGGCATTTGTTTGTCTTTCTTTCTATACTTTTCTATCTAAAATTGTATCATGCCCTCATTCTTTAAATAAATGCTTCTCTAAACTTCTGTGTTGTTCCTCTGCTGAGTCTCATGGGCTGAGCTCATCTCCTCTCACAGTTCCACATATCACTTAAATGCTGATGACTAGTAAATCCATATTTCGAACCCAGGCCTCCCTCTGATGTTTTAGACTCGTATTTCCCACTAGAGCTATCTCAGAAATCTGCATGTTTTCTTAGGCTAGCCACCAAATATCCTATCTCCTTTCCTTTGCCTCTGCCAACTTGGGAAAGTAAAACTAGTTGTGTGCTTTCCAGTGATGTTTCTCTTGCCTCCAACAAACACTTTTTGCTTTTTTAAAACGTTGAAACTCAACACACTTGCTACTTTTCTATTCTATGTTACCAGTAATGGAAGCTTTATTTCTAGTCCATCTTGAGATGTAACACTAGGAGAGCAGAAATATTATCAGGAAGTTAACCATTGCTATTACAAGAAGAATTTCTGACAAAATGTATTCATAAACATTCATTCATCCAACCATTAACTGAGCATCTATTAGGTACCATGAACTATTCCAAACAGTGGAGGCAGAGCTGAACAAGACAGAATAGGCCACTATGCTCACGGAACTGATATTCCAGTGAGAGGACAAACAGATGTGGAAAAATCAGATGCAGTAAACGTAAAAATGCAGTGGTGGGACTTCACTGGTGGGCTATTCCCATACCTCTGTGCTCATGCACATGTGGCAATGTCCCTATACAACACTGGCTGCAAATTGGAGTTTGATTTCACAGAAAAGTGAACGAAAATTGAGCTTTTTTGGGGGGAGGGGAGTCCTTTTGGCTCATTATTCATAATAATGGCCTGATGAACTGGCAGACAGTAGAGTAAATATCTATGCACAGAATTACTTTTTTCTCTCCTGTTAAGGACTTGAATAGAATTTATATTCGATATCACTAACTCATAAGCAGATTTCTATTAATTTTTTTACATCAAGTGTTTTCAAAATTAAATACAATTTTACTCCAAGTCCTTCTAAAAATTCACTATAAAATTGTTGCATTTTCCAGAGGACCTAGGGAATCAGGAAAGACATTCAACCTGCCCTCTTAATACCAGGAGCCAGAGAGAAATATGACCATTTTCCAGATGTTTTATGGCCTAGACAATGAGCTCTCCTTTGACAGGACAGTAGACCTTTCCCAAAAGGTGCATTTTACTGTACACTTTTCATGTTGCTTCTTTGCTCTTTAGGGTTGATCTGATATCAACCCTAAAACCCTGATCTGACAACCAAGTGTCAGAAACAAGGAGAACTTGTAAAATGGAGCATAGGGTTGAAAATTAAGAAAGTGCTATGACACAATAAATCTTCTACTTTTAAAGGGCAGAGAATCACTACCAGATAGCATAAACAGAATCACACAAAATTTTCCACTACTTGCAGACAATAAATTCTGACACTAGCTGGAATAAAAGAAATTATAGTAACTGTTAAGGAATGAAGAAAATACTCGACAGTTCCATGCATCTGGAGGCGGGGCGGGGGGGAGGGGGCGGGGGTGTGTATGGAAGAGAGGGAGTCTGCAAGCCTGGAAGAATGAAGTCACATGGTTCCTTCCCCAGAGATCTTTAGCAATGGACACAAGAATGCAAATCTCAGCAATGGGAATGGTCAGCTCCCTTATGATAGTGCTTTGTCTTTCAAACAAATACCTTAGATAAAAAGAAACAATGAAATGCTTTACAGACAATGGATTTGGGGCTGAGAAGACCTAACAGTACTTATTAAGACGATCCACAAGTTTTAAAATCCAGATACAAAGTGGCTTTTAATCTCTCATCCAGTTGACAGCTTCAAAGAACCCTGATATAAATGGCATATCTGAACATATGCATTACAACTGGACCCATTATCACATTTGGCTACACAGATTTCAGGTCTGTGCCACAGTGCACATGTGTAAGCTCTTCAGTAAAAGTCTGGTAACAAGTAGGCTAACACGCATTCCCATCACCAGCGCACTGTTTGTGCGGTATGGACATGTCTTTACTTTCTCCATCTTCAGAGTTGTTTAGAAGCGACTTAGCTTAGAATTATCTATTCCATATATGGGCTTAAAGCTGTAGATCAATAAGTATTTGAAAACTATTACTTGCCAAGTACTCTTCTCAAAGCATTTAGGATAAAATACAGATGTTCTTTCTGCCCTTGAGGAAATTACAATCTAATGAGAAAGATAGGCTTAAACAAAGAGCCATAAAAAATTAAGCAAAGTATTATACATATATAAAGTAGTATGAAACGTATAGAAAGAAGACTATTATGCTAAGTGAAATAGGTCAGTGGGTGAAAAACAAATACCACATGATCTCACTTATAAGAGGAATCTAATGAACAAAATAAATTAATGAGTAAAATAGAATCAGAGGCATAGAATCAGGGAACAGACTGACAGCTGTAAGAGGGAAGGGGGGAGATGGTGACTGATTGAAAGAAGGTGAAGGACCCAGGGGACATGGACAATGGTGAGGGGGCTGATTATGGAAGTGGGGGGGGTGGGCTGGGTGGAAGGAGGAGAAGGGGGGAAAAGTGAGACAACTGTAATAGCACAAACAATATTTTAAAAAGAAAAAAGAAAAATAACTCCAGATTTTAGAAACTAAAAAAAACCCCAAAACTGATTTGGATAGGTATCATATAAGAAATCTAAACCCATCTGGGGCCATCAGGGAAACTTCTGTCTTCCCCACTGAGGAAAGAATATTTAAACCAGCATGAAAAGGATGAGTAGAAATTTTCCAAAGTCCTCAGAAAACACAGGTAGAGGTAATTACAGGATGGCATATTTGTGAGGACTAGGAGGTGCTTAACCCTCTGCCAGAAACTATAATCATGATAGCCACTGGGAACAGTTGATGATTCTGATGCCAGTCACATTCTAAGAGTTGGTGGGATGTTCTTCATCCACAGGTACTTCAACCACATTCAGTCTTATCAGAAACAAAAACATTCCTGGGCCCCTTAACACATGAAGGCTGCTCACGGGGGACCAGGACCTGACAGAGAAAGGCAGCTGTGGCCCAGTGGAGACAGGAGATTGGTTACATTTACAGGGACTGAGAAAATGAGCAATATATTGAGAATATTGGGTGCCAGGTTTCTTACTGTCAGAGAATTTACAAATACAAAAACAGGGAAAGGTAGAGTGAATGAACCCTGTGGCGTTGAACTGTAATTGGAGATATTAGTGTAAACCTGTGGTCATATATATATATATATATGTGTGACCACAAGTCACACACACACACATATATATGTAGACATTTTTACATATGTATATATGTAAAAATTAATATGGACATGAGAAAGGGTGGGGAGGGAGAAGGAGGGGAAAGAGGGAAAGACAGAGAAGGGGAGAGACAATTACCTAACTGTCCCCTGAAAGGGCCTGGGAACAGTGATTACCCCAGTAGCAATGGCATAAACTCTGGTCAGATCTTGGCATCTAAATATTATTCTGCACCAGAAGGAACCTGAGCTATCTGGCTACTACAGGGCTGAGGCTGATACAGGATGAGCCTAGAACATCTTATGCTACAAAGAAAGAAAATATCTCAAAGAACTATAGGATCACGTCAAAAGGACACAAAAGCCAACTTCAAGAGGCTCTTACTGATCTAATCTGGAACAATATGAGGATCAAAACAATAATTGAATAAAAGATTAAACAAAATGGAAATTTAGTAGTCCATACAGAGAAGGAACAAAGGAAGGAAAGAAGGAAAGGAAGGAGGGAAGGAAGGAAGGAAGGAGAAAGAAAGGAAGGGGCTCATTATCAGTAGTACAATGCCTACTAAATGTAAATGGAATAACAGAATTTTAAGAATTATTTTTGGCACATTATAGTAATAATTCAGGCAAAAACACATTAATGAATATTAAAACTAATGGGTGAAAGTAGGATAAAATCTCAAAATACCTCCACATATAATCCTAATTGATGATAAGGGGAAAACACAAGCTTCATAGTAGAGAAACCGGGAAGCTAACCCTTACGTGATCAAAGCTAACATCACCAGGGGAGGGAGGCAGACATCACCTGCCACCTGATGGGATGCGGTGAGAAGAGCAGAGCTTCAGGTCCAGGCATTCCTGCCAAAGATGACTGACCTGACTCTCTATGAGGAATAACAGTAAACCCAAACAGGAGAATGTTCTACAATAGACCTTGCTTTTAATTTTAAAACATGTTGAAGTCCTGAAATACAAAGAATAACTGAAGAACCGTTCCAGACTGATGGAGACTGAAGAGATATGCTAAATAAGTACAGTGTGACAGTCAAAATCAAATTCTTTTTATGCTAAAGATATCACTTGGCCTGCCAGTGAAACCTGAATAGAATATCAGATAAAAGGAATATAGGAGTTAGCTGACTATTTTCATTTTTTTGTAAGTTTTAAATTATTTCAAAATAAAAAGTAAAAGAAAAAAGGTACATTAAAAAACTGTCTAAAATTTAAATAAAAGTAAACAACCTCTTGAATAGTAAATACATGTAAAAACGTTTATTCCTTCTGGCAATGAAATGCAAATTAGAATCTTAAGTTATCCTTTTATACCTGCCTGGTTTTGACTGTAGTCATTTGTTTATCTACGTGCTGGTTTGCTTTGTAATCTGGTAACTAGATAGGGTTTAATCTTTACTTCCTTTTCTAAGCACTGTTATATAAAGTCATTCACAAGCTCATAATCCTTACCAAAACTATAAAGACAGTTGATTCCATTATTTATTTTCTCCACTTTACAGGAGCAATTGAGGATAGGAGACTTCAGCAGCTTGCCTGAAGGTACTTAGCCAGGAGTGGCAGAAGTGGGCATGAACCCTGGCAGTCTGACTCCCTGTGCTTTAACCTCCCTGATCAACTGCTTTCCGTTCTCATGGGCTGAGGTACTGAAACCTTCTACCACCCTTTGAAGAGTAAGGAGGTCATGGCGTCCCTTTAGTCACCAATTAAAAATTGCTGAGTTATCCTAAGGAAAGCTATATGCACAAGAGAGAAAATTACATAAATAAAGATGTTCTCCATAATAGAAAAATTTAAAATGACCAATAGGGAAATGGTTAATTTTGATTAACTTGATGGAATATTCTACAGTCACTTAAAAATGGATAATTATGGAGATATGTGAAAAACAGTTATATTTTAATATTAATATATTAAGGTACAAATACAAAGTATATGTATACTTTTTCATTTCTTTTTTTATTAAATACTTCTGAATTTTATTGTTGTTCAAGTGCAGTTTTCTGCCTTTTTCCCCCACCACTCCAGCCATCCACAACTTCATCCCATTTCTACACCCCTTGGTTTTGTCCATGTGTCCTTTATAGTTGTTCCTGTAAACCCTTCACTCTTACCCCCATTTTACAGTCCCTTATCCCCTCTGGTTACTGTCAGCTTGTTCTTAATTTCAATGTCTTTGGTTATATTTTGCTTGCTTGTTTGTTTTGTTGTTTAGGTTCCAGTTAAAGGTGAGATCACATGGTATTTGTCTTTCACTGCCTGGCTTATTTCACTTAGCATAATGTGAAATATGTAAAAATTGTGTGTACATAAAAGCAAATTAAAAAGTAAAATTCAAAAACAATAGATGCTGTTAGAGAGTCACAGGGATAAAAAATTGGTGACTTTTTCTTGCTTCTATATATTTTCATGGTGTTTACAACAAAAACAGAAATCAAACACTCCCAAAACATACCCATTAACAAACATCTAGAAAGTGATGCAAGGATTCTTTTCGTACTTTTCTCCAAGCCTCCCTTTGGAGGAGATGGATGGTGAGTATGTCCATATACATGGGGAGTTGTTAAATTTGTCAAAAGCAGATAACAAAGTAATATAAATCTTATGATTTAAGATAATATAACACATCTGGAAGGACATATGCTGGAACATCTATTGTGGCTTGCAGGTGGTGATACTGTAGGGGATTCTTTTTTCTTCTTTATACCATTATTAAACTTAGTGTTATTTAATAACAGTGTTATTTAATTTACCATTAAATGGATACACATGTATCCATTTCCAATAACCTTTTAAACAGAATTGTATAGGAAAATTATTACTAAATTAAAATACTTTAAAATAACAATCTTGGCAAGTGAGCCCACAATTTCATCAGAAAAAATAGGAAAGCTTTCTCATAGCACTTATTTTATAGAGTTCACTAATTGTGCCTCTTTGGCTAGACTGGTCAACAATTATATCTCATATTAACATTCCAAAAATGAGAATATACCAATCTATAGTTTATATATAAGCCCACTACATATATATACATATCACTGAGCAATGAATTCATATCAACAAAAAATTCCATTCATAATGACTTTCTTATAAGGATTTAGATATACTTCCCTCAAATAATACTTCTTACTATGAACTTCGAAGTCTAACAGAAAAATAGAAGCTTAGAAAATTAGTCGCATGCCCTAGCAACAGAACGATAAGAAACATAATCCTAAGTTGTTAGATACAAATACCTAATGTTAGCACCAAAAAATACATGATTATTTCACTAAGAATTTTTAATACATTTTAAATCCTTTATAAATAAGTAAATAAAATCTTGAAATCTGAATATGCTGTGAGGTTGAAAAAGAAAGCAAAGATCAGAAGTCAGAAAAAAAATAAATGATTAGAAAAGAAGCAAAAATAAGTCAAAATTTAAAGGCCCTTAAGGGGACAAACAATTCCATGATACAAAGAATTCAGTGATAAGCAAATTTTAAGCCTAGCATAGTCAAGAAATGTCCATAGGAATAGGTAATGATGAAGGTTAAGGAATAATACATCTGCTGGAAGGCCAGGGCTATGAGGGAAGAAAAAAGAGTGTTACAGGGTGTAGCAAAAAACAGTGATATTCAAAATTATTAACTGAAGTCTTTAATAACTGGACGGGATTTCACCTATTAGTTGTGGTTTGAAAATGTAGGCCTGCTATAAACATGTACGATTCCATGAACATCTTGTATATTCTGTCACATGACTGAGAAAAGCCCTCAGCATTAGAGAGCAGATGAATATTTTCACCATCTCAAATTTGATTGCCTAAACTGAGATTGCGATGCCCAATCTCCTGGCATAAGTGTGGCAAAGGGATAACTCCATCCATTTTCCTTCCTCTGGTGAGTTATTAAATGGCACACAGAGGCAATGAAGCCATGCTCTCCCTCAAGTTTGCTCTCTTCTGCCTATGCCAAGCATGATTTTTATCCTTGAAATGCATTTGTTCCTCAAAAGAGCTCACCAAAGTTGTCATCCTTCCTATCAGCGGCTCCACTGGGCTCTGGTGAATGACATCCAGACATTTAAACTCAAAAGCTGCTTCAGAAGGGAGTTATTAAAATTCAAATGAGCTGGGCATACTGAAGAAGAAAACACTCCTTTGCATGCACACCTCCGCATTTGGTCATCCCATTTAGCCCCATAGAGCAGGGTCTGGTTTTGTTTTTGTAAATGGGCCTGGGAGACTGAGGTCAGCCTCCCACGGCCCCCACTCCTCTGGGGTCATCATTAGTAATGTGTAAGGCTGAATAGATTTTCCTCTGAATCTAGTCAGCAAACCTGACAAGAAGGCAGCCCTCTCCCACAACCTGAAAATACCAAAAATCTGATTGATAATAGGGCATTTTTAATACTTCATTTATCTGTTTTAAAATAGCACTTGGGAAGACCGCACGTATCGTCACTGATGCCAGCCCCCTGATTTTTCATTTAACAGCAGAACGTTTCCTGTTGTGCCATGACTGCGCAACCGTACAGATTTACATGCGACTAACAATTTCCCACAGGATTCAGAGAAAATTCATCTCTGCCAAGAAATATGGATCTAGGAAGCCAAGTGACAATTTATTCACTAGAAAAGAGCCTATCTTTCATTTGATCTTAAGATTTTTTCTCATGGAAATGACCTTACATTCTCATCATTTAAAAATTTTATAAGAGCCCTGGCTGGTGTGGCTCAGTGGAATGAGTGCCGGCCTGTGAACCTAAGGGTCAGTCGTTTGATTCCCAGTCAGGGCACATGGCTGGGTTGTGGGCCAGGTCCCCAGTCAGGAGTGTGTGAGAGGCGGCAGATGAGTGAAACGTTGATGTTTCTCTCCTTCTCCCTCCCTTCCCTTCTCTCTAAAAATAAATAAATAAATAAAACATTTTTTAAAATAAAAAATAAAATTTTTATAACATATCAGTGAGCAATCTAGCAAAAACTGACCAAAAATATGTATCCCTAGAATTATTCTAGGCATGGAAATTTTAGATCGTCCTTTGGTGAAAATTTAATGACTTGCTAATGAAGACATTTCTATTTATAGTATCTACTTTAAATATACTTGATTTATATTTAAACAATTGTCTCTGGGTTGATATTGCAGCATGGCACTTTAAACAATTAACTCCGCATTGTGTGTGATATATGACAGGTTTATATATAAATATTTATGTGCAACAATGATATAACCATATATCAGTTTCCACTGAGGATGTGGAAAAGCAAACCATGCTAACTCATGACTCCAAGATAATGGCACAATTTCTAGAACTCTAGAAACTAAGGGAATTCATCTCCAAACTATGAAAGTAGTTTAAAATCTGGAAACTCCAGGGATTACTGTACCCAGTTGGAAATCAGACAATATGACACTTAATATCCCTTTCAATGGTAAGATTTTATTCTTCCACAATCTTCATTAACCAGATTTCTTCATTTTCATTTGTGTAAAAACTTCCCCTAAAGTTGGGATGGCCTTGTGATACAGACACTGGTTTTGTCCACAGTGGCCTAAGCAGCCCAAGGAAGACTGAAACTAGCAAGTATCGGTGAAAGATTATTACATGGATGAAACTGGTTCCTGAGCTGTGCCATATTCAGTTCAAATCCGTCTTTTCCTCACAGCAGTGAATTGTGCATGTATATAATTCAAGCATGTTTATTTAATAACATATATGGCATTATCTGGCTCCAGTTAAAACAAAAGGCACACAATCTCTGTCTTCAGATTGCTTGTGCTCTAATGTGGTGACAGCAAGAAAGAATCATAAAAGGAAAAAATGTTTGCAGAGAAAAAAAACATACACTAAAAATAAATTCCAGAGCCAGTGATTCCAACAGCACAGGGCGATCATACAAGGTTCAGGGTGAAGGCCTACTTCCAAGTCAGGTCCTGAAATACAAACTGTACCCAGGTCTGTTTTCTCTTTTTAGGTCACACTCACTTGAAACTGACAAGAAAAGTAATGTGTGCTTATACTTTTGAAATAACCAAGTGGAAGATTAAGGTCTTCACAGAGCCCCCCAAGGTCAGATTGGTGATTCCAAGAGACTACACAGTGTGTGTGCTTCATGTACCACTTTTTGTATCTGGGATCCTGATTACCTCTATTGCAAAGATGGTCTAGAAGAAGAAAATATTCACCCCTTCAGATTTGTGTCATTTAATTACACAGAAGCATGCTCAGGGCACACACACTTATTAATATGTAGAAAAAAATGATAAAATGCAAGAAATGTATTTACTTGCCTTTTTTTCCTCCTGTAATGAAGAAACCAATGGCTGCTCTAATAAAACTGCTTTCAGGCAAATAGCTATAGTCAGTAGGAACTGTGGAGACAGAAAATGATCAAATTAACCAATGAACTTGGCGGGACTAATGAAGGGAAGATAATGATCTCATGCTGCCTTATCAACCTAGAGACAAACCAGAGATGTTCATGCCATTAATCTCAGCACAATACTCTGTGGCTGCAACTAATTCTATTAGATTAAAGTGACTGGCCTTGAAGTAATCACTTAGGCTATGTAAGCTATTTAAAAGTGGCAGTAAACCTAGTAGAAGCTGGAAACCACAGAGGAGGAAAATCTTACTGAAGTAGTTAAAAAAATCCTTTCCACTCTGTCACATCAATGTGCCCCAATCCTGTGACCTCCTTAGTGTTGTCAAGGTTGCTGGGCTTCCACGCTGAGACCACCATTCTGGGAGCCACTTCAACACATCCTGAATCAGATATATGAACCATGAAATATAATGATCAGCACTAATAGCAACCAGTCTCTTACTTCATAAGGCAGGGTCCTCTAAGTGACCAACATGTACAAATAACCAGATGTTGCTGACCTGGAACAGTGAGGCGGCGACATTTATGCACATTGAGTCCGGGGAGTTTCCTAGATTCATTCCCTCCCAGTCCCCCATAATTGTTGCATGAGATGGTTTTTACTGCAATAAATGGCTCAATTGGAAAATTCCATCAGAAACAAGTAGCTGTACTTTTCCAGACATACAATTATTTGTTCCAGAGAACCTGAGTGTAGGATGATTCACTGTGACCTGACTTGAGGATGAGCATATGTGGGCCAGACCATGTAGCCCAGAATATTTAAAAGCCTATGTAAAAAAGCAAAAGCCTGTCGTAAACGTGCTATTCTATCAGGATACTGTGGGAGCACTGCCCTTCGAAACTCGCATTACCAAGGGTTTCCTCTGATGACTAAGTTTTTTCTCTCCCCATTTTAATATGACAGCTTCCAGCTGTCCAAAGTTCATTATGTTGGGAATGCTGTGGAATCGTGTCCTATTTCCGTAGCTAAGGAGTGACTAACAGTGAGGGAGACAGTAATTACAGGGGCCCATGTTCATGGTAATGCTGTCCACAGACTACCTGTCAGGGGATATGTGAACCTAGGTTTTAATGAGGAATCTTTGGTACCTAAACCCCTCCAGCCTGGGTCTAAGAGAGCCAGTGGGTCAAAGTTCTACGAAGAACAACGAGCAATACAGGTCCCACTACATTACAGTGATGTCTCCCCAGAAAATCCTTAAGTGCAAACATAAATTAAGCATATAGAAATTGTAAATATTTCTTATTGCTTGTTATAAAAAAACTTGAAATAGAAAAAGCCTTGTTACATTAAGACCTAGGATTTTAGTTTCAGCCAACAAGATGCACAACTTTAAATGTACTTACCCCATTATTTCCTCAAGAGGAGAAGCCAGAAGAACTCTAGCCATATATGAAGAGATTTTTAATGAAATACAAGTGGTACACAAACCATGATTATTACATCTAGTAAAGTAAAACGAACTCTGCTCAAAGCTTTAAGGACCTGGCTCTTTTTTTCTGGATTTGTCATTAAACTAACTCTGTACATAAGTTACGTAATGTTTCTGAGCTTTAGGTTCTTCACCTGTAAAATATGGGGTCAGATGTAATTTCTAAGTTGTTCTCTAAGGGAGGCAGAAAGGAAGAGTGAAAAGAGCATGAGCTTTGGAGGCTAACGGATCTGAGTTTAATTGCTGTCCACCACTAACTGCCATGTGATCCTGGGTAGGTCAGGAAGCCTTTCCATGGCCCATTTTCTCTGACGTAAAACAGTGGTGGGAATACCCATACCCATCACTGAGGGTTGTTGTGGAGATGAATGCTCTTAACAGAGTACATAGCCCCACTTCAGCAATTCCTCCTTCCAGATCCAGCGTCCTACAGCTCTAATCTTACCAGAGGTTCTACTTTGATTTGAGGACAGAGTAGATAGGTGAAGATGTCCTAGAAGCCAGATTGCATTGGACTGAAGACCAATCACCCCAGACACACTGATGACCTATGGATGAAAATGTAACAGTTCAGTGATGGCTCACAATCCAAACTCCATTCAATAAAAGGTCATTCACAGAAAGTCATTAATTTTTTATGAGATGGTGGCTTGTCTGGTAATGAGAAGTTCTATGTCTAGTCTACTAAACTGGGAACATATAGGTGGTTAACAAGGGTTATCGAATTAATCAATCAAATGGTGACCGAAGAGCATATTAGTGACTGTGTCAGGTATCACTGAGTCAGATTGGTCTCGAAGGATATTCAAAAACTGGAAAAGCAAATCCAAAAGGTAAAAAGAGGTGATAGTTTCTTAGGATTAAAATACCCCTAAAAATATAAGGAGATATTATTTTGTTCTTTTCCTTAATGTTTTATTATGTTTGATCATCCATATAAGCGTTTTTACAATAGTTTAAAATACATTTTTTCTCCCAAGTTAAAGAACTTAAGTTTAAGTAGATTGCCTTTTTTTGAGAATATTCATATCCATACATGAAAAAGATAGTTTCTTCTGTTCAGAAATTAAAAGCATTAATTAACTGTTTTCCTTTAAAAGCATGAATTACTAAAACTTATTTGGGTGTTATAACCGGCTACATTTTCTAAGAAGAAAACAAGTATGCTAAGTGAAAAGACTACAGAGTTCTCTATGCAGTAAGAATACCAACTATGCAAGAACATGAGAATGCTCGAAAAGCGTGCCACCCAACGTTAGCCACAGCCGCTTCGCGCTGGGAGGGCCCACAGCGGTACGTTTCCAGCTTCTTGCACTCTGTCTGTACCTTCAAATTTTATGCAATGAACACAGTACTTTTTTTTAAAAGTAAAAATGTTAAGCTATAATACCATTTCTCAGCACCTAAATATGTTTATTCTTCAGCCAAGGATAACGCTGACAATGATTTACTCAAGTGCTTTTGTCTGGGCCACCTGAACCAGGGCCACCTGACCGTGCGACTCAGTCCACCCTGCCCTCTGAGTGCTGTCATTTCTCCGTGTCCTCAGGGCCCAGCATTCCTTGCAGTGCTGGGTTTTAATTTTTAAGGGAAACTAATGCCAACTTAACTCAAAATGCCAGCTTTTTTTCCAGAGGCAGTGCATGTCTGTCAGCAAATGTAGGGGCATAAACCACTTTCAAATGCCTGTTAAATTCACAACCAATAACCGAAGATTTCCTCATTTTCTAAGTAAAAAAGCTCGTATCATGAAAGAGAGAAAAGACAGAGGGGGAGAATTTGCTTTCCCACTGAAGGGTTTTATCCAATAAATTCCTCTTCTCACCTGTGTTAAGGTTCTAATGACTTCATTAAGCCTGGCTTGAAATTGCGAGCTCTGGATGGCTTCTGACTTCAGCTGAAAGAAACACAAGAATATCCACTCCAGCATCCCCCAGAAAGTAAATAATGATATTCCCAGTATGAGCTGTCACCTTCGAAACTATGGACCAATCTATCATTATGTCCTTACATTTCAAAAACCGAGGCTGAGCCCCCTGAGAGCAGAGCCCATGCTTTATCTATCATTGGTTTCAGCTGGGTGGCCCATAGCCATCACTTAAGAAACCTTTACTGTATAAACAAAGGAACTCCTTAGAATTACTTATAAACTTATGCGTGTATGTGTCCACCACAAAAAACATTTTACAGTGAAAAAAAATTTCTTGGATACTGACTTAAATGTTACAGATGCAAAATGTAGTTTCTTATGAATGACTTCTGAAATTTCTTATGATTCAATCACTTTTCTCAGGCAGGGAACTTTGTGGAAAGTACTGAAGTTGACTAGGTTTAATCCCTACAAACCAAATAAAATAAGGAAAAAATCTCTACACAAAGAATTCTCAGCAAAGAACAATTTTCCACACATTAAGTCACTGCAAAGCCCAGTGTTACCATTCCCATGAGCACATGTTCTTCTGTCCTTAGCATGCTGAGATATTAGGTGTTCTGCTCTTGTTGAGGCTATGTACACTTAGATTTCTGTTTTCCTTTCTTTTTTTACCTGCATTACATCCCCTTCAGAGCCTACGGAGGCCACCATGCCATGAAGAGCTGCCAAGCAAAGCATCGTGGATGAGCCCTGAAAACAAAGAATAAGGCAAAAGGGAAACAGTCCCTGGGACTGAATTCTATGACTTAGTACATCATGGAGACATATGTGGTCAAGATCGTGCTAAATGTGTAGGGTCAGCATAACCTGTATCAAACATGAACCAAAAATGGCCTTAGACTTAAATAAAGCAACATGTTAAAGTTATTAGATCATAGGTGGCTTCTTGTTTTCTATTTTTCAAAACCACAATGTTGTTTTAAATTAAAACACTGACCAAATAACCAGTTCAAGAAAAAACTATCATAGTTGACAGGATGTATCGTTCATAAGGGCTGGAAAGTACATGTTTCTCTTTCATTTAAAACTGCCTATTTTTTTATTGTGAAGCTATATACCTGAGCAGTACCTTTAAATCGTCCAATTAAGTAGCCCCTTTTCCTTTATAAAAAAATAAAACAATATGCAGGAGGTGGCCTCTACCTCTGCTAGCACAGTTCTGATCCAGGCAGGGAGCAGTCTGTTGCCCAAGTCTTCAGCTTTGCCATGTCCACACACAGACAGACCATGAACGACGTTTCCTAACGCCAAGGCAAAACCTGAAGTCTGTCATAAATAAATAAAAACACAGGGTAAGGAAAAGAGAAGAAGAATGGCACAGATCAGGAATGCTTACAGAGAGCAGCACAAGCCCTGCTAGGGGCTCCCTTTCCTGACAACAAGTTTTTTTGCCACCCAAAAATCAGAGATTTGCATATTTTTAAAATCTAGACTTTGGTTTGCAAGAGAAGCTACAGTCTAACTGTGAGGGATTAAGCTGCAGTGAGTGATTTATTTGAGAAAAATAACACTGCACTATTGAGCAACTTGGCTCATATGATCCACATTCTCAGAGGGGGTTGGGATGAAAATACCAAAGTAGATCGCACAGCTCAGTCAACTCCGGAACAAGTAGAGAAAATGTCTCACACCACATATGTGAACTTGTACATTTTGGGGTTGCAAAACCTACTGTAAGTGATCAGGCATATATATAATCATAAAGTAGCAACAACAGTGGGCAAGTAAGCTTAAAACCAGTGAATTCTGAAATAACTCACCATGGCCAATATTAAGAGTTTAGAGAAACCTTTAAAAAAATAAAACCACCACCACCATCAATAGGGAAATCTAGAGTATGTGTAATCAGACAAAACATTTATTTTTCAATTTTTAAAGCTGGCAAAATATATGTAACATAAAATTTACCATCTTAATCATTTTTAACTCTGCAGTTCAGGAGTATTAAGTACACTCATACTGTTGTGCAATGACACCACTTTCATCTCTAGAAATTTTTTCATTTTGCAAAACATACTTTGTATCCATTAAACAGCAACTCACCATTCCCACTCCTCCAGGCCCCTGGCAACCATCGTTCTACTTTCTGCCTCTGTGAATCTGACTACTCTAGTTACCTCATAGAAATAGACTCACATAGTATGTGTCTTTTTCTGATTGCTTGTTTCACTTAACATAATGTCCTCAAGGTTCAGCCCTGATGTAGGATAGGATTTCCTTCCTTTTTAAAGCTGAATAATATTTCAGAGGCAATATTTAAGGGTATTTAATTTAATTTATAGACATTAAGTTTTCCTATACCTATTCAGTCATGAGTAGAGGTTCTTTGCCTTGAATCTGCTAAGGGTTGACCTTATCAGAACCCTCTATGTATTCATATTGAAAAGCCTGTCTTCTCTCAGACATAGGGGATAAAGAGAGAAAAAGGCACCTGTGATTGTTGGCTCTTGCCGTGAGACAAGGGACGGGTTAGATGTTCCTGAGTTCTGGGTATGAAAAATATCCCATTATCCTCTAATCAGAGTAAGTCAAAATTAGGGCCTAGCAGCAGCATGAGACCTACAGAGAGAAATACTCAGGGCGTGCATTCCAACCTGCTGGTTGCTCTCTACCAACAGTTGAAGCTTGTTCATAATGTCTTCAGCCTCTGCAGCTTCAATGATTCCAGCACTGAATGCTGATGTGCACACACAGCTAAGGGTATAGGCAAGGACCTGAGAAGAAAAGACAGCAGAAAAAAATTTCTTCATGAGGGAAAATAAAAGAACAAGGTTTAGTTGACACAAATATTTGGTCAAACTTCTCTGCGGGATAAGAATCGAATTCAAATAAACCTGCCGCGGACTGGCCATTATTTTGCTGCCCATCTCATATTTCCTACCAATGTCATGAGATGGGAGTCATTATTGCTACTTTATAGATAAGGACACTGAGGCTCAATTACACAGAGTTAGCAAGTGACAGAGCTGACATTCAAATCAGGTCCTGAGACTCTATACCAAAAAAATTCCCTCACCAACTCAGAACGCACCATCTACAAACAACAGAAGCAGATGCTCATCACAGTGGATGTTACTGATCCACACATGCTCCGATCCGAGGCCACACTGCGGGGGAAATGGGGACGCTGCTGGGTCAGGGTTCCACAGTGGAGCACACTGGGCCACGGCCACGGGTTTTAGAGTTAGACAAATTGTGCAAACTAGAGATAGTACTACTGACTTCACAGCACTGTAGGATAACTTAGTAAGTAGATGAATAAATAAGTAAATGACTAACTGAACAAATCACAAATAAAAATGCTGGGAATAGAGACAGAATACTCAGGCGCATGTTCCAAATTCACCTAAGCTAAGTAATGTCAGGCAAGTCAAACAATCTATTTGAACCTCGAATTTGCAAATTAAAGTTAACTACCCTCCCCTGTTATCTTGAATTTTCATGATGCAGCCCTCCCTTACAAAGATACTCTTAAGACAAAGTACAAATGTTCACCTCCTAACATTGGTTTTTACAGCATGGAAAAAAAGCGATTTATAAGTTAGAAATTGTATAATAAAACATGAGAGAAAACAAAATGCTTGTCCAAGGCCTTATAAAACATTGAGTAGTCAAATGCCTCAATTATAGAAACCTTGCTTTCATTTATTAATCAAATTGCTCCTTGGTTGCAATTTTTTTTCCTTTTGCTTAAAAAAATGCACTTTTAAATTATGCTCTGCTTTAAAAATGGAAATGTGGTGCATGTCTTAGAACAAAACTGTGCCCCCAAGAAATTCACCGATTCAACAACTCCATGTCTGAAAGCAGAGTAGCCAAGCAAGGAAACACAGGAGCCATTATATACTCATCAATAGCTCATGGGCAGGCCCGGATAAAACAGAATCTGCTCTAATGAGAGGGGGAGTCTGGCCAGGCCAGTAGGTCGTCTCAGCTCCTCCCAGAGAAGAGCACAGGCTGTCCAACTTCACCTGGGCACAGCAGCCACACACGCCTCCCACGTTCCCTCCAAACACGGTCAACTCACAGACACTGTGTCACATGAGCTGCAATTCTGCATATTTTTGTGCCATAATAGAAAAAGCTCTTCATTTAATGTGGTAAAGGGAATTTCCTTAATAATTTTTCATGCTAGCTGACATTAAAAAAAAACCATGCCTTTTCGATCCGCAGTTTCTTAAGCTTTTTCCTGGCCATCTTTTAAAGTTACATGGGCTAGGGCATAATTCTAAAACTGTCCATTTAACCTTCCTCTAGAAAATGCAGCTCTTCTTAGAAATTGCCTTCCAGTGATGCTGACTAAGGTTTTTGTATTCACTCAAGGCTCTTATCTTATATGCCACATTTAACTCAAAGTTGATTTAGACAGCTGCACAAGTTGAAAACCTTATGATCTAATATAGGTTGTTTGCTGCTCAGATTTTCTCCTTATCCCAGTTGAAATGGAAGAAGAATTTAATTCCAGAGTCACCAAAATATGGGAAATAAAGAATGAGCAGCAAGAAGAAGACAAAAGCCAGAAAAGGGAAGAAGACTGCAACCTCGTCGCCCACCTCCTGAAACGTCCTGCTCTGGCTCCCGCTGCCATCGAGGTACGCAGAGAGCTTGCGAAGCGATGCTGCCACATGAACTCGCGACTCCGTTTGGCTGCTGTGGCTCATGAAGGACAGAACAAGTCCAACTCCCAGGACACAGCCTGTGCTTGGATGCCAAAAAAAGATGAGGGTTAACAATCAGAGAAACCCACGGCATCTTCCTTCACTCTTCCTGGGAGTTTACAGTGCTCTGCAGCCTGAGGTGAGATGGCTGGATTCTAATTCTGCTGCTTGCTAAGTAAGTGTGTCCCATGAAACACCACAAGTATACCACCTCCACCCTCAAAAGGAAACCTTTGTAACAAAACAGGTGGCCCGTGCTAGTGTTGTGCATCGCTGGAGAACAAACAAGTAAAAACATGAAACAGTTGGACTTAAAACTCTATGGTGGGGAGAGGAGGCATAAACTGTAGTGAAAACAGCTCTATCTCTGCACCCAGAGAAAATCTGTGGTCCTCTCTCCAGTCCCTGCCCCCACGTTGAGTGAACTATGATTAACTATGTAAGGAGAGAAAAGCCTAAATTTAAGGATATGAGCTGAGGATATCTGACTAATAACAAGGTGGATACAAAAATGTAACACATGATTATGAGGTCCTGCTAAGTGCTTCATGTTTCCTAGTGAGCTTCAACAAGTTGAATTTCTTTCTTAAATGACATTAATCCTGTTCTCCCCTCTGATCCCTCAAAGTACCAATGGGTCAGAAAAAAAAATGGACAGATGACAGGTTTGTCAAAAGTTGCCCCATGTGATGATTCAGTTGGGATTTTGGACTTTGTGCCTCTGTTCTTCTGAAAGAATGCATATTCATTTAAAGAAATTAATTGTTCTCAGAAAACTTCTAGTTAGTATAAGATAACAGAGCTTTGATGTAATTTATTTCTTAAAAAAGTTTTTTGTCATCATTGCTGTTTTTCAAATTCAGGGAATGCTGAGTTTTTCAGGAATCATCCTCACTCTAGCTTGGCTTGCCTCTCATCATGCTAGCTGCTGCTTAAGAACACATTCCAGGGCATTTCTCCAATAACGTATTTTGATGCCTTGTATGTTATGTTATTTTGCTCTTATATAGCATCTCTCTACTTGGCTGGCATCACCTTTGCATTGTTTCATGAACATGTTAGTTATTTCCCCCAACACCGCTGTGCAAACAGAGCATCCACATGTGATAAGAGACACCCAAAGGATAGGGATGCTATACAGGACTTCCTCAAGGTCACGCAGAGCTTTTCCAACAGAGCATGGCCAGAAGATTTTTTTTTTTTTGTAATTCCCAGCCTTCTGTTCCATCTGCCAAACCGCAGGCCCCTCTGGTGCCCCGCATGTTGCCGTGATGGAATGCCTGTGAGAAGGCAATATAGCTCAAGCGTTTTTCTAGGCTCTATTGCATAACAGTCTGGCATTAGAAAATCCTTTGTAAGGAAGCTGCTGCAGTAACGATCCATCATTAGTCAGGCAGAAATGCTATTATAGCAAGCATGAACTTAACAACAAGCTCAACTAGCATAATGCATTTCCAACCAGTTACATCGGCATCGAACATCTGAACACTGCATGCTGTTGAGACAAAGCACATATCTGAAAGGGAGGCTGCTCTTCATCAGTATGGAGCCAAGTCTTTCTTTTCATTTAGAATCTAAAGGGAGTTTTTCTGGCTATCTGTCTATACTGATTCGTATAAAATTTTGATAGAATTATACCAAAGATATAGTTAGACAAAATGTGGTTAATACTCTGAAAAATTTGACTTTTGCTCCCTCTTTGACTATTAAGTTGCTACTTATGCTTAAGATTTCAAATGTGACTTCCTCAGGGACACCTTCCCCAGCCCAGCAGGGAACCTCTTTACTGTTCTCCCACAGCACCCTGTACTAATTTACTTCAGACAATTTTAATTATAAACTCTGATGAGGATTATTTGGGGTAGTGTTTAATTACCATCCACCCCATTCACCAGCCTGCGAGCTACATGAGGGTGGATGCCCTTTCTGTCTCTTCCTCACCACAATGCCTGTGGCACCCAAGATGCTGCTGGGTGGGAACAGGCGTCCAACA
>CM052540.1:60851500-60872302 GCA_028533065.1 Trachops cirrhosus | reverse complement strand
TTATAGAAAAATCTCTATTCCCTGGACTGAAGTTCTTTTTTCACCATCTCCAGGCATATGGACACAAAGGCTTCAATCCCAGTTTTGTAGTTCACATTTACCTAAATATTATCACAGCATAATTAGTCTTAGGTAAGGTTACCATTCACTAACAATTCTATTCATTGCTATAATGGTAGTTATGTAACTGTTGTAATATACAAATACATAATCTAACCGTATATGTGTGCCAATATAAATGTTAGAGTGCATGCACCTACTGATCCACTAAATTGTTTCCTTCTATTTTGCCTCATTTTTCCAGCATGCATCAAGTAGGTAGTTCTAAATTTTATTTCTGATGTTTCCTCCTGATTTCCAAATCTTCTGTATTTTGATGTGTTTATTTTTTGTCCTGAGTCTTAAAGATTCCCCCAAGTGCTTATAGTTCAGCACTGCTACACACTGACTCCAAGCTAGCTTCCCTTTGCTGTATCTGCCAGCTTTAAACCAGGGCTAACTTGGGCAGAGGTGGCTATTACACCTTCCTGTTCGTTGAAAACAACAAGGAGTTAAGTGTTGGTGTGTCAAACATATGCGATACAAACAAGTTATGTATAAAATTGAGGTTTTGGAATGGCTAATGTAAGTCTTCTATAAGAATACTAATAAATGATAAAGAGAAATTGAGTTTTAAAATTATATGCCCTATTATGTCATTATTTATTTGAATGCCTTATCTAAGTATATTAAAATATCACTACCAAAAATAAATTCTGCAACTTAAAATCTATGCAATTCTGATATGTGTTGCTATACCAACAGAGATATAACACTATATTTTTCTAAAATTAACCACAGATAAATCTTCAATTCCCTAGTTTACTGTAGGCTATCCTGCAGATTAAGTACTGGGCCATCTAATAATTAGTTCTAATAATAGTTACCATTCGCATAGCACTCTGCCCTTTACAAAGTGCTACACAAACATTATCGTATTTGTGAAAGCTCAATAGCAATTAACCAATGCTCTCAGGCGGACAGCATGACTAGTTAGGGTTGTGAGGATTACAATGGCACAAGTACCACTAGATGGCAGCAAAATGTAAGTGATAGGAGCACAAATACCGACCTGCCCAGGTGCTAGGTTCTTTCAGCAGGGACACGTCCATTAAATCAAGGAAGCATGGTGAATTTACTCTGGGTGAAGTCTATCACTTGAGGTAGCATGCTCCCAGATCTATTAACTACCTCCTGGTAACGCTTCCACTATTTCCACTTGAGGGAGGACTGCCCTAGACGCTTGCAATCTCATTAGAGGAATACTTCATGCCATGAGCCAGGCATTCAAGCCTGAGACTAGTTAGACACTCTTTTTTTTTAATGGCACGCAAGACCCACATGTCAGAGGAAAATAATAATCTCCACATTGCCAAGGGTCAAATTGCTTTATATACTTTTTCTGATTTTAAAAAATATTTATTTATTTTATTTCACTCATTTTTCCTACTCCCTTCCCCTTTGGCAACCATCAGCTTGTTCTGTATATCTATGGGTCTGTTTCTGTTTTGTTTTTTCATTTGTTTTTTAGATTCTATATATGTGAGATCATATGGTATTTGTCTTTAATTTATTTCACTTAGCATAACACTCTCTAGGTCCACCCATGTTGTTGCAAATGGCAAGATTTCATTCCTTTTTATTGTAATATTCGAGCTTTCTTTCTGTTCAAATGTTCTCAATGCTGTACTATTTAAGAGAAAAATGGCTTTTAAGTCAGACAGCCTAGGCTTTCTCTTCTCTCCGAGCTGTCACTTATTGTGTGACCTTGAATGAGTCTCCTATTTAAGACATTTTCTTTATTAGTAAACAAAAATGACGATGATGCCCTCTTTGGTATCAACATTTAGGTTGTAATCAGGGCTTAATTACATAAGAAATGAATATGAAAATGCTTAGCACAATTTGTGGCCACTCAGTAACTATTAATTGGACCTCAAACCAAAGAGGGAACAACATAAGCACTGCTACCCACAAAGCATTAGAAATGGCAAAATACTAAACATCACTAACTGTAGGAATAATGGGAGTTTTCAGAAGACACGGGGAGGGTTTCTTGAAGGAACTGAGCTTTTACTTGGGCACTGAAAGACAAGCCAGCGTTTACAAAATGGACAGGAAATTTCTACCTGACTCTGTGGGATCAGTCCCCTATCTAGGCCCACCCGTCCCTCTCCCAAACACAGCTGTTCATTAAGAAGGTAAGAATAAGGAAGGAAGGTAAGAATCAAGAAATGAGAATCTTATTATTTTGAAAAGTTCATTTTAAAGTTAAATATGCTTATACATATTTAGTTACTACATGCATAAATACCTATACTGTGGATAATTCAGCTATCCCCATGCTCCTCCTTACATTGAAACGACCTAGTTAGAAACTAATGAAGATAATATTGGTTGGCCAAAAAGTCCATTTAGTTTTTCCCATAAAATAAAACATGCTTTTCATTTTCACCAATAACTTTATTGATTTGGATATTTTGAATATGTTGACCATCTCCTGCGTCATAACGTTGATTGTTCTCAATTAATGTCTCAATTTGATCGCTATCAACTTCGACTGGTCTACCTGACTGTGGAGCATCATCTAGCGAGAAATCTCCAGCATGAAACTTCACAAACTACTTTTGACACATTCGATCAGTCACAGAACCTTCTCCATATACTGCACAAATATATATATTTTTTGAATTTTAGTTACATTTTTACCTTTCTTGAAATAATAAAGCATAATATGCCAAAAGTTGCGTATTTTCTTCCACCTTCAATATTAAAAAGGCTACAGAAAAATTCACTGATTTTGATAAGTTTTTAAAAAATTCATGCTGATATGACAGCTGTCACAATAAATCTAACAAAATTGTTTCTAATGAAGTTAAGGTGCTACTAGAGTCATCTTACAAAAAGAAACCCAAATGAAGTTTATGGCCAACTCAATGCATGAAAATCATTCTTGATTGTCTCAACTCGCTGAAAGTTTGGAGAATCTTAATCACAAAGTTTCCCCCCAACTTTATAATACTTGAGCTGCAGGTATGATGAACACCTTTGGAAAGAAGGCAGGAAAACGGAGGGAGGGAGGATGGGAGAGAGAGAGAGAATCCATCTCACTCCTCGGTTGTAAAAGGCAATGTCAGGGATTAGGCCTAAAAATCTCAATTTTTCATCAGACCCAGTAACTGTTAAATGGCTCTATACCTTCTATTAATCATTTTCTATATTCAAGAGACTTCAATTGTGCCACTGACCTCTCTTTCCCTATAATTAAAACCACACTCTAAACATGGCATGCCATCTCTAACGTGCTTTGTGATAAACTGGGTGGGCGTCAATGGTTCTTATCCAATCTCAGCCCGCATCTGGGAGAACCTGTCACGACTACCTAGTACGTGAAGATTTGCTTTTGTTTGTTCATGATGAAATACTTGACACATGAAGCTACTTCTACCACAGTTTTTTGTTAGCCTGAACAAACTTGAAGGCTTGAAGGTATAAATGTAACTTCAGATCCTAAGTTTCTAAAGATCAGAAACGTGAACTCTGAAATAAATCCTATTTGAACAATGCCAATAATAGCAAAAAAGTGAAGTTCATAAACTGGAAGTCAGTGCTTATAATCTATTAAGTTTCCAAGTAACCACAAATCCCAGATGATCCAAACCTGAGGTTCCCAAACATGTGAGGTCCAAAAAGGTGTCATTAGTCCTCAAAGGTATCAATATTTCAGAGAGCCTGATAAAACCATATACTTTCCCACAAAAGTCTCACAGACTAATTGAAACACTAAATGTCTCACTAAATGAGTATGTTTAACACTGTTTTTGAGGTATTTTTTCCTTATTATTCCTTTTTGTTTTATCTTTCATGATGGCAATGAGAAAATGAATTAAATTTTAAAATACTTATTTCATTTACTGGACAAAAATGTTAAAAATTTGTGAATTCTTTGGGGCAAAAAAAGGATCTGTTAGGGAAGGAGGTTAGGGAACCCTGGTTAACCTGTATTTATTTTCAACATGACTCCTCAGCTACTGGATTTCACAGGGAAATCTAAGTCATGAGTCAAAAACTCTCTTAGCCCAATCAAATTTAAAAAAATAGTTTATTTAAAGAGGCTAACTTGTGCACACAGCCTCCAAATATATGCTTAATATGACATTTCCAAGACAGAACTTAATGACAGCCATAAAATGACATTTGTTGTTTCATAGTAAAGCAAGTTTTCTCTTGCTGAAACACTGTTTTCAGAAAAAGTAAACTTTAATTACAGATTTTTAATTATTATTGAAAGTTCTTTACAAACGAATGTAAGATCGGGTCTGACAAATATTCCATCATAGAATACAAAGTTTATGGTGGAGAAAACTCATCTCTCAGTATCTGTTAGAGAGGAAAGGGGATCAACATACTTGTATTCAAGACCACTGTCAAAGCAGCAGTTCTCCAGGGCGTCCAAGGACTTCATCAGGAGAAGGTTCATCTGTTTGCCAGAAATATCACTAGGTAAAGGCCAAAGGGGGAAATGAATTATTTAAAGTCATGCAGCTGTCTAAAATACTTACAATATTTTGCTCTCAATATTTTACTGAAAATGCATTTATTTAAAAAAACATAAACATAACAATCAATAATACTGATGATTCATGTATACTTATTTTGTAGACAGAGAGACTGAGTCCAAGAATTTATTCAATAGTTGGGTTTCTGAACATTAGAATTATTTGCAAACCAATAAACCCTAAAATTGCTTTCACATTTTCTCAGCTCATTAAAACTTTTCTGTAACTGAAGTATAGTTGACACACAATATTATATTAGTTTCAGGGGAACAACATAGTGACTGCACATTTATATACCTTACTAAGTGATGACGACAGTAATGCTAGTAATCACCTATCACCGCACAAAGTTATGGTCAGAACATTGACTATATTCCCTGTGCTGTACATTACATCCCTGTAACTTTTTATTTTATAACTGTTAGTCTGTACCTCTTATTTCCCTTTACTTTTTCATCTATCCCCCCACTTTCTCCCCTCTGGTGTTAAAACCATCAGTTTGTTCTCTGTATCTATAATCACCAATTTGTTTTCTGTATCTATGAGTCTGTTTCTGATTTATTTTTTTGTTTGTTCCTTTTCTTTTTTTATCCCACATATAAGTGAAATCATATGGTATTTGTCTTTCTCTAACTTATTTCATTAGCATAATATTCTCTAGTCCACCCATATTGTTGTGAATTTAGCCCATTCAAGTTTTAAATCACTACAAAATAAGAACCAAAGTAAGAATTCCAAAAACAATATTTCTAAGAATGCTGAAGTGATTGCCTTCAGATATTTAATAAATCCTTTAGGCTGATATTATCAATAACTGTTCCAAATCTCTTTTCTGCAAAGACTGTTACATTTGATTTCATGTCTTAATTATGGAGGTTATAAGTAATATTCCTTTACTTAAATTTTTTTAAAAGTGGGGGGAACACCAGCCCTATATTTTTCTTTACAGTAATTGATGTGATTTTGTAATTGTCCTGGTGAGAACTGTGACTTGTACAGTAAAATAAACATAAAAGGTGGTTTTTTCAGGTAGAGCTGTGGGCTTCCTCACCAGCACTTGATTATCAAGGGCCCTACAGGCCACCTGCCTCTCATGCTGCCGCCTCAGCCCCGCTAAGTGGAACGCGGCCCCAGGAATGCCAGCCAGCCAGAGAGCCCTTTCCGGGTCTTCTCAAACCAAGGCTACCCTGGTTTTGCTTGAGATGAGGGATTAAATTTTGCAATGAAAACACACACACATGCACACACACACACTTTTAATAGTTTTAACTAAATAAGTCCTAATATAGCTGTTCTGTGGAATAAAATATATTTAAATATGCTAAACAAATGTTAAAGTACTAGTATCCTCTGGGAGTTATAACAAAAGCAAACTTGAAATAGTATGCTTTCCTGAATAAATTCTAGACTGGAATTTAAATTCAGGTGACTTTTTCATAAGCTTTAGCAAAAAATGGATTGATTGTCACAATTCTCTTTTACAAGGTGATTTTTCATTCTTGAGAAAAACATATTGTCCTAATCCTGTTCCCTTACAGGGGCTATTTTGGGTCACTTATATAATGTCATTGACTAGTCAGAGTAGACAGCCCTCAAAACATTTACGTTAATTTCAGAAAAATAGAAACTTTCTCCAAAAATGTCATTATCTAGCAAAATATTTTTTTAGTACTAAAGGCACATATATTTTGGATTCCTCTTCTCTGAGAAATTAGGAAGGTGAGAACCATGAGAAACTATACTGGTGGCTACAGCAGCCAAAAGGAAGATGCTATCAAACACAGGATCATTAAGGGAAATTTAAAATCTGCAGTTATTCTGAGGGCACTTCGCCGTGGGAAGGGCTTCCTTGGGTCCTTCCCAAGAGTTTCCTGTAGGTACAAAGTCAGGTGAGAGAAGATGGGGTGGAAGGCAGCCTCGGAACCAGAGATGAATGCTTTAGGTGAATCACCAGAGGTTTCTCCAGGTAGTAAGTACCACTAAATTAACCACAAACGCAAGCCTGTCAAGCCTTAAAATCAGCAGCAGCTCATCCAAAACTCATGAAAAAGGGAATCACAGGATGAAATGGGTGGCCTGAAATTAAACTGCCAGGGCTCATTTTTAGTTGTAAAACATGTTACTTGAAAAAGTACTGAAGAAAGGGCACGAACACAGATGGTGAAGAGACTAACATTTGTAGCATCATGGCAAAGGACAAGAAAAATCATTTTTAAGTCTTCAAAAATACTTTGTATTCAGACACACACACACACACACACACACACACACACACACACACTATGTAGCAGTAAATTCACATGCCAAGGGCAGCATTTTGTTCATGCTGGGCCTATATATACTAACACTGGTGAACAGAACAAAATGAACATTCTGGAAACATTCCACTTATGATCACAAAGACTAATCCAAATCTTCCTAATCATCTGACAGATGTTTCCAAGAGCTGAAATGATTATCTGAAATAGGTTATTTCCCTAAATCAATCAATAGCATTTTTCATAAAGGTTTCATATATTGGTATTTGCACAAAACTCTGTAAATTACAAATGAAACTTTACCACTGGTTTTACACTGAAATCTAAATATAGCATCATGTCATCCAGTTTATCCGCATCAACAGCATTTCTTGCCTTCGGACAGACAGTTCACTTCTGCTTAGGAGAGAAGCTTAACGACAGCTAACGTCACCTAGGATGCCTCTCCCTACTACCCCATTTCCAATGCCAGAAAATGGGGTTAAATTCCAATTCAGTGACATCTAAATATTCATGATACTCAAATATTCATGCTGTACCACACTGCAATAAATTTAGATATATAAAATTCTAAGATTTGTTATAAAATAAAAAATAAAATGAACAACAAAACTAGAGTCATGTACAGGAAGACTTTCCGCTTGAGTGGAATTTTCCACCCGGGTCTTTGACAGTCTATTAGCACCACTCAAGAGGAAAGCTAGCAGACCAAAAAATGAGCAATCCGACTGAATAAACCACACAGTATAATATGCACAGATTAAGACTCTTTAAGGATTATAAAACTGTGGCCAGACCACAGGTTAAGAGCAATATTTAAAACTGGGTACATACAGTTCTCAGGTGATTCAAGTGATTCCCACACCCTCAGGCACAAGGGACACCCCAATTTTTTCCTTCCATTTTACAGTGATATCAGGAAAGGATCAGCAATTATTTTCACCCATATAAGCCAGGAACAAAAGCAGCTTTTCTTTATTTATTGCACCATAAGATTAGACTTCTCCTCATATCTATTACAGAGATGTATTCAGGGCTTTTATCTAAGCATGAAATGATTTTCAAGTCATCTATCACTTTAATAAGAGCAACCCTTAAAATACATTAATATCTATGTGATGGTATTTTAGAAAGACAAATTCACTCATAAAGAATACATGATCAACTTGCCTATCTCAGGAAGTTTAGCAAGCACGTATTTTCAGATAAAATGCTTATGTATGTGTACGTATGTGTATAAAATCCTCCACCTATACCACAAAGAGGAAAAGCAAGGCTATTTTAATAAACTGTACCTGAGTTTCTCCTCGCACAAACGAGACAGAAACATCCCCAAAGCAAGGCCCATGTGGATTTGCACAGCTTGAGACTCATCAGCACTTGGTTTCCCAGGTAACCTGGCAGTCAGCATGTTCAGGATTTCCTCAACCTTCTCTTTGCAAGAGATAATGAAAACTGGCACCAGGAGAGACAAAGCCGTGGCGGCCGCAGAACGGGCGATGGCACTAGCTGTGTTTTCCCCAGAATAGGATTTCTAGGACACGCCAAAGAAAGAAAACAGGGGGTTGGCCTTTTGTTTAAAACATGAAGGAAACATACCTATCACAACAACACTATGCAACAATATAAACTTCTCTTAAATCCACCCCTGCCAAGCAAACAAATAACTTAAAAAATCTGTTTCTGTGTTTGACTATAGGTTTACAGTTTCACTCTTACTGAAACGATTTGCTACTAAACAACCCGTTAATTAACAACATCCTTTTAAATTTGAAAAAAACAAATTATAAGTGCCTCCTTTTAAAGGGTGTGAATTTCCTCACTAGAAAGCCTGAAAGAATTTCAGTGTTTTGAAAGCCCACATGTATATATAATGAAAAACCCAAAGTGAAGCAATCCAAGCTTGGAGAAACCACCAAGCCGTATTATAAAGGTCCAGAAAGCCAGGAATTTTCTAAGAGAGAAAGAATGAGGTGGGAGTCGGGGGTGGGGGAGCAGTTTACGTTTAGTGTGGAGGGACAAGTGTAAATTTAGCACAGGGATCTATTGGCAGATCTCCCAAAATCTTTGGTGGGAATGTTTCCCAGTAGATGGATTATTTCCTACAGGGGGTTAATTCCTTTTAATTAAAAAGGAAGTTGAAATCCTAAAAGCCTCTGGTTACAAAGCAATAACCAGCTATTGAAAATGAAATGGAGAGCCCTATATGCTCCTTCCTATATGCAATTATGGGAAAAGAAATGAATAACAGCCCTAATACCATGACAGGGCAGCTGAATATGAACAGCTTTTAACAGAGTCTCATGTTTGAGAGCTCCACTAGGCTTTATATACACTTATGAACATGTCCCAAGTGGGGAAGAAAGTCCATTTATCACTCCTATTACTCGCTTCAAATTTTCAGACACACCATAAAGGTTGTGTTATCTCTTGTAGACCAAGCACATTAAAAAATATTTTTAACTCTATACTCATTTGCTCTCTAAGCTTTAATACTTTAAGGATAAAAATCAAGCATGTGCTAAGGTGGTCTTTTAGTTAATATAGCACTATTATTTCAATACTACTCAAAATGACTCAACTGCTAGGACACTGAAAATTTAAAAAGTGACTTTTGAAACAGTGCTTTGAAAAAGTATAATAATGCAAAAATCACAAAGGGAAGAGGCAATAATGACCTAGTTAATAAGGAGATTTTTTTTTTTTGGTGTGCAAGAACTAAGTAGCGTTATTAGGAATCTATACAATATCCTGTCCTGCTCAAGTTCTAAACCTGATAGCCACTGCAAAGACCTCCACATAAGCTAACAAATTTTTCATCTATTATTAAAGAAATAAGAACACTTTGACAGAAAACAAATCGTCGCCAAGAAAGTATTTCTATGAGAAAAATCTACCTTCCAATTTAATTTTACATTATCTAGTAAGGCATTTTATTGTCCTAGAGCGCAGTTAAAAATCTAGTTCCACACCCTAAGGCCCAGATGGATACATACCAGGTCCTCCCAAGGGGAGGGGGGCAGAGGTACAGAGAGAAGACCCAAGGCGATGGAGTTTCAGGCTAAATTCGTGATCTTAGCAACTGTTCAGGGCCTGTGCTATATTTCTATTCTAATCAACTATAATCCTCTGCCACTCAGCTGACTGTCCCATGACCACTGTAATTCCCACACAGATAAAGCATTTGCTCCAGCTAGTGAAGGGAAAATGAAACCTAAACAAAATAAGTGTGTTTTCAATTTGCTTCAAACCTTATGATATAAGAAAATGACCAAGTAATAGGTGTTTTGTTTTGATCAGAGGTACTACTTTGTATTTATAAAGTATTTCACAATTTTCAAAAGTTTTTTCCATATATTACACAATTTGATGCCCACAATCTTTTATAAAGTTGGCAAAATGTTAATTTTTACCTTCATTTTACAGATAAGGAAAACAAGATGATGGGTTCAGTGTCGGGTCAACAGTAACAAAACTAATAAAGGATGAAGCTAGGGTCATAATCACTATAGGCAATACTGCTCAACTGCCTCATTTATAAACAGGGAAACAAAGGTCCTCAGAGATTAAGGGCACTGCCCATGCTCACATCCCCTGAAATGGGGAAAAAGTAACTAGAAACTTAGGATCCCCATTGTCAGCCAGTGTTTATTTTACTGTAACTGTAGCTCTTAACTCTGACTTATACATTAGAATAACCTAGAAAGCTTCTAAAATGCTGATACCCAGGGCCTATCCATGAGCAATTAATGAGATAAGGCCTATATATCTGTATTTCTTTTTTCCATTTATATATATATAAATATATATATAATATATATTTATTTATTTAAATATTCTAAGGATTCTAATGTACACCTAAGAATCATCACATGACATCATGGATTTCATGTGAATAACTGATATGAGCAGAATCAACTCTTGATTTTGCTAATCATTTTTTATTTCTCAGACTTACATAATAAAACCAGGAGAAAAGCTGTCCTCTGGGTTGGTAGTGGCTATCCACAATGACTAGGAGAGTATCACATACCATGGAAACCCACTCTTTCATTGAGAGGAAATTAGGTTGAACCTGCAGATGAAGAGAAACATGAAATGATGATGGAGAAATTAAAAAACTTAAACATTATTTCTAGATATAGGGTGTAGCCCCATTCTGATTAAAGAATGAAGTGCTATCAACAAAAAGTTAACTTCAAGGCCATGGCTGTTGTGACTGAATGGATTGGGTACCAGCCTATGAACCAAGGGGTCACCGGTTTGATTTCCAGTCAGGGCACATGCCTGGGTTGCCAGTCAGGTCCCCATTTGGGGGCATGTGAGAGGCAACCACACACTGATGTTTCTCTCCCTCTCTTTCTTCCTCCTTCCCGCTCTCTGAAATAAATAAATAAATAAATAAATAAATAAATAAATAAATAATCTTTTTAAAAAAAGTTAACTGACCTGCCAGGACTAAGAAAGTGAGCAGGCATTTGACAAACAGACATCCCCTGTGCCCCAACAGGGGTGTTTGCCGTCCATACAAAACTTAAGAGAAGTGAGAGGATGGGAGCTGCACAACAGAACGTATTCCAGAGCTCCTCAGGGCTCTCCTGCGTTCAGTGAGAAAAATACGGAGGTCAAAGGGAGAGCTGTATGAGAAAACAACTCAAAATTCCTAATTTTATGATGTCATTTCACAAAAAGGACAATAAAGCAGCTTACAAAATTTTGATCATTATCCCTAGCATTTGTGCTATCACCATATATTTATCTTTCAAGAAACATCACATTTTCCCAGCTAATCAGTTATGAAAACATAATTGATTTTCAGTTTGGAAAAGAGAATATAAAAAACAAACCAAAAACAAAGACAAAACTCAACTCATTGAAAAAAAGAACTTGATTTTAAAAGTCATTCATGACCATGGATGTCAAAAGCATGCATTAACTTACATGGTATTTTCAGGTCATGCAAACTAAAGGTCAGTGCAATGTTAAGTAGCTCCTTGGAATTAATTCTCGAATCTAATAAGACCTACTTAAGATCTTCAGCTGTTGATCATATGCAGATTTAAATGAAGTTTGAAAACTTCAATTAATGAGATCTTGAGTTTGTACTGCATAACAGCTAACATCAAGGTCATCAAGAATAAAGGCAATGCCCTGTCTCTGGACTGTGTGGCCTCTCAATGTTTTATGTACTATATGCTACAGTGCAGAATGAAGAGTGGGGGAATAAAGAGGACCAAGAGAGCATGAAATTCAAACTCTGAACTAGAACCCCATTTATTACTGGGGTAAAGTAACCTGTACAGCTGCATGGCTCTTATTAAAGGACACAAAACATTTCCTCTCTTAAAAATTTCATCTTTCTCGTCATTCAAAATAAGATGCTGCATTTAAAAGTAAGTTTTTATATAGTAAGTAACTGCTGTTACATTTTCCCTTGACCTCTCTCCCTTCCGCACATGTAATTAATATTGGTAGCTTTTGCCACATGACATGTATTTTCTTATTTACTAGTAATAGCACCCTTTGGGGAATTCCCTCCCCTGTGATTTGAAGCTTGGTTAAATGCTTAATCAAGCCACCTGTCCTACCCTACCCAAAGTGCAGGAACCCCTGGAATGCCACATCTTAAGCGAGTGATGCGAAGACAGTAAATGAGTAGAGCTGATCCATCCCAAAGTGGGGGATGGCTAGAGGGGGGGTCTGCTGAGATGGCTCAGTACCTGTCCTGGACTCCCCAACTTGATTTGGTTACTGTTCTTCCCAAAATCCAAGTTTTAAATTCTGCTTTCAGTCCCATGAGCTTCCAGATTCCTTATCCTTCTAGTTTCTTTTTTAAATGAGAGCCATTTTCTTTGCTTGCAACCAAAAACTCCACCATGAAATAAATCAGTACAATAGTGCAGGCTGGTTTAGCAGTTACTAACATAGGCTCTGGAGCCAGACTGCCTGGGTTCAAATCCTGGTCTTGCATTTGCTGTGCCACCTCAGGAAAGTTGTGTAGCCTCTCTGAGCCTTTGTCTTTAACGTGGGAAAGAATATTACACTAACCTCCTGGGTTGTTGCAAAGATAAAATGAGTTAAAAAACAGTACAGATGGTCCATAAGACACTCTGTGGCAACAGAGACAAGTTGAATAACAATGAATAAAGTCCAGTTTTTGCAACAAGAAGTGAAGAAGTATATGGTGATGCTGATGATAACGGTGACTATTATTAAGAGGTTAGTACCTACCAGCCACTGTGCTTTCCACATTAATTCACTTAATCTTTTAATAATCCTATGTGGTTAGTATCATTATCCCCATTTTAGATGACAAACAGGCTCTGAAAAGGAAAGGTACCAACAGCAGGCCATAGAGCTAGTACCGTATTTTTTGGACTATAAGACGCACTTTTTTAACCACATTTTTTGCTCCAAAATTTCTCCTCCTATTTTCCTCTTCTAAAACCTAGGTGTGTCTGGGGTCCACACCATAAGATGCACCTAGGTTTTACAGGAGGAAAACAGGAAAAACAAATTTGAAGCAAAAAATGTGGTAAAACAGTGCATCTTATAGTCCAAAAATAAGGGTAAGTGCAAGTTTCAGGATTTGAAAAAAGAACTCTACCACTCCAAAGCCCATGCTTTTAACCACTAGCCTATATTGTCTCCAGATACTGATAGCTACTAGATAATGGGGCTTCTAAGAAAAATAAATCCATGCCTCTTTATTTTGACAGATATGAATTATCTGAAAAAGTATATTGGAAATGAACACTGGCCAGCTCACCACATATTTAATTAAGAAATAAATGCCTTGCAAAAATGAATAGGCACTTTGTCATTGACATCTACAATTAAAATGCAAAGTATAATTTTTTCAGTCAGTAAACACTGCTTATTTATCATTTCTTGACAGCATTGTTCACTTTCAGTAAGCCTAGTTAACCTCCTAAGATTGGTTACCACTAATGTAATCACAAAAAGACAACCCCTGTTGCATAAAATTGGTACCTTCAAATTGAAATGACCACTTAACTGTGATGGAGAAAGCAAAACAGAAAAGCTGCAAAGCAAAGTGTCTGAAGGACACTACTGCTCACAGTGTAAAGGCCCCTCAAGTAGCATAACTTGGCGCTGCAGACACACAGTTGAACCTCCTGAATTCAGAGCCAGGCTTCCAGTGACTTCTCACTTTTCAAATGTCACACAGACAAACCCCACTGGTTCACATCACCCTTAGCTCACCTCTATGACCCCCTCGGCATCTGAGGAGAGGCTGGCTTCATGTTTGGATACGACGACAGCAAGGCTGCTTAAGGCTAACAGTGCATTGCCTTTAACCACTGGGCTGTCCCTGTTTAAAACAAAACAAAAATTCCGAGATGATTTTGGGACATTAACTAGAAGAAAAGAAGGAGCTATTATAGGGAGCACAGAAGAGGTCAAAAAGCACTTCTACTCCTTCACTGCATCTCATAAACACAGGTTTATTGTTCCTTGACGCCAGAGGCTTCTTTTCCATCTTCTGACGCTGGTGCTGATTTTTAACTCCTCTTATAGATGGAAGGTCAGTCTACTTTTTTGTAACTTAAAAATCCAAGCTCATCATACCTAAGTTCTTCCTAAAATTTTTATTTCATCATTTGATATTACATTTCCTTAGCTCTCTTCTTTTGTCATCTTTGGCCAATATAAATGTATTGACTTATTCTGGAAACATGACCAAGACAGTTAGGTGAACAGGCCCAACTGGATGGAACTGGCCTCTGCCTTTCTGAAAGCACTGGTGTGTGGAACAGGCTTTCAGCGAACCACTCAGACAGCACACTTCCCCAGCAGCCTGACGAACTGACTGGCAGCTTCCCTCACTAATTATTAGCCTCCCCAGTCTCTTTTCACGTCAAAGCCAGCAACCTTAAAGTCATTTTGTAATGTAATTTTGAGACCCTATATAAGACGTAAAAAAAAAAAAAAGACCTGTTTTTAGGTTATTTGGATTGAGAGTTTCCCTTTACATCATCCAAATGGTAGTTTTCTAATGTTAGCAAAATCTTAAATTTGACTTCTGAGTTTAGTATCAAGAAACTGAGCCCTTTTAACATATTCACCGCTTGAAAATACACATGTAGTATTATTCCACAATTCCAAAATTGTACACTATGAGATGTTCCTGGCTTGCCAACTCTGTCCAAACAGAACTCAGGCAGCAGAGCACACATACAGTCAGATAGTTCAGTTCTCAGTCAGCCCTAGGATTGACTGTGGGCTCCCATAAACACAGAGAATGTTTCCCTAAACCTAGACCTGATACCTGAACTTGAATCAAGAACTATTCCCTGTTTACCCTAGTGCTGGAATGAAACAGGTATGTAGGATAAAGAAGACAAGAGTCACAACCGAATGTGAGTTAGTATTAAAAAATTAGTATGCGAATGTGTCCTTGCATTTTTGCTTCCATTCGGTAGGAAGGACTCAGGATGTGCCATGATCAAGTTCTTTCATCTATCTATTCATCTACTCCCTCCTTCCTTCTCTCTCTCCCACCTGGGGCTGGTTAAGCTCAGTGAAAACTTGCTCTGCCCACTTGGTCGTTTTGTTCACCAATTTGTTCCTGAGATCAACTCTCTCTAAGACCTGCCTTAAGTTGACAAGACAACATTTATATTGGGGGATTGTGCAGGGGAGAAAATAGGAAGGAAGACTTGTGATCCAAGCAGGTGGCTTCACTGAGGTTTTGCTAGAGTTCTGCAGTTGGGATTATTTGGAATGCATATAGCTAATAATAACATAAGAATCAAGGCAAGATCTAGGCATTCTTAGGTAGACTAGCCATAAAATCATTTAACAAAACCAAAATTAAATATTTTATTTCTCTTATCTCTTTCCTTTAGCTGAGAATGTCCTGAAGCCTCTCTTGCTACAAAATGGTCATAAATTCCTAAAGTTAGAAAAAATAGTTTTAAATTCACAGTTATCTGCGAATTCCCAGTTTTAATCACCCCATAGAAAAACTTAGATGGTCACTAGAAATCAGTATCACATCTTTTAAAACAAGGATAGTAGACAAGATAAAATAAAAAGTTATCTTTTTAACTCTGAAATTCTGAAAGAGAATTTAGCCTTTGTTTTAAAACAGTGCTCTAAATAATTTTATTACAAAAGTTTTACTGGTCTTGACATTCCAGAGCATGTATTGTTTCTTATAAAATGGAGGAAGATATATTTAAAACTACTGCTAATTAGAACTTTGATTACAGATTAAATGCAAATTTGGACATTAATCTTTGAATAGGAAAAATTAGTCCACAGTCCACTCAGTGCATGTCTAGGCCATGGTACCTATGTTTCACAAAGGTACTGTGACTAGCTCTTGATCATCTATGTATTCCTTACATGCCTAGCACAGTGACTTATGGAGAGAAGACACTCAGTACATATTTAGTGAAATAAATTCAAGGAGGAGCTGGCCAGGTAAAAATCTACAACTGGTTCAACAAAAACTCATCACCTTGTTGATCAAATAACTATCCCCTACAGTCAAGCAGGAGTTACTAATTTGCATAATGACATGTCAGCATCAGTACAATATTTATCTAGGCAACACCACTGACATTTTAATTAAATTGTCCTTTGAAACAAACTGATGCCATTAACCTAATTAAAAAGCACATAAAAGGATGAGCTATGATGATGCTTTCTCAGGGACAAAGTATTATGTTACATATTGGTAAAGTGACCCAATCCCTTGGGGATTTTTATCTTCAGGTTCAAATCTATCTAATTAATAACAGTGAAAATAAACTTACATCAATCACCAGGTTTTATCTGTGTTCTGATTCTCCCTTAGCCCTATCTCAGACACTTCAGAAACAAATGCTCTCAAATGAGCAAATCAGTCTAATCCTGTAGACTGATATTTTACTTCCTGCATTTAACTTATAGCTCAGAACAAAGTAAGTGCTAGGCTGGCCCAAACCAGCCTATGACAGCCCATGGCCCAAGGAACAGAAAGCTCAGCAGGCAGGAGGTGGTGGTGGGGTCCTCACATGGTTGGAGGAAGTCAGAGGGAAAAAGTAAAGGGAGGGCAGCAGAGCGATTTTTCCCCTGCTCTGTCATTAATCCTTTCGCCTCCAGACTGGAACTACCTCCTATTCACTTGCTGTCATGCCCAGTATTGTCAGGATTGCTTTAATAAGATAAGGTCTATAAAATGCTTTGAAATTTTTGATGAAAAAGTAATGCCACGAAAACATGAATTATTCTTACTCTGTACCACTGAGAATGGGAACATCTTCTTAGGTATTAGCCATGAAACAATGCTTTGGAAGTCTGAAGATTAAAGTCTTGTTGAAATAAAATTTTAGAATGGAAAATGTAAAAGCTACTTGACAGGCATAATTATGTCTGTTTTAAAAGAAAGATGCTAGTTTTTTCAGTACTCAAGCTTTTTGCTGCAAATATCAGAGCACCATTTTAAACAGGATATTAGTATGTAAGTAGACTAATAAGAGAGAACAAACTATGAGAGGTAAGGTGAAAGGCAGCCTCCATCTCAGCACTTCCTCCCTTCCAACATGCAGCTGAGTGCTCTCCCACTGTGGCTGTAATTCACCAAACTAGATAAGCAGAAACAAATGAGTCCCTATAGAAGCCTCTTGGTACTTTAGTTTTCATTTTGTCAACAGATACATCCCAGTACGTCCTGGTGCCTCCCACAGCACTGACAGCATGGGAGGATTACCACTTCTATTTGCCTTCATTCAGGAGACATGGGGCTGAGGAGTGATCATGTTAAGTGCCTGTTTAAGAAATTACTGGTAGAAAGCTAACTCTAAGGTAAATCATTTTTTTAAGGCAAAATCTACTTAGCTACAGAGGGATAAACTAAACTGCAATGAAATATTTCTGGATAATGGAATTTCAATGCACATGAAATCTTTTAGGTCAAAGGCATATCTGTACTGTTTGGTGAGTAAGAAGAAAGGATGTCAAAGAATGTTAGCTGCTAAAGGTGATGGTGGAAGGGAGAAGTGTATGTAGCTGGCTGTAACTTACTGCCAGAAACAATTAGTCAGCTTGTTAACAAATGAAACTGATGGGATTGTTTAAGCACATTCATTATAGTATAATTTTCTTAGTTGGCTTAAGATAAAAAGCCTCAAGATAGTAATACTCGTTATTTTTTGTTAAAACAGCCATAAGATATGACTGAAACTGCCTTTTTTACAGGATCTTCACATTAACTTCTAGTATTTAAAAATCTGATTTTTAGATACCCTAGACCCAATAACACAAAAGGAATAAAAGGAAGTACTACTTTGATTTATTTGCTGGCTGACTGTTGAGATTTAATAATCTATTTATTAATTCACATTAGCAAAGTTTCCTCCCACCCACCACCACTCTCCCACATGAACTAAATTAGAATTTTAAAAATCTAAGTCAGCACAGGGCACTTTGTTACCTGTATAACCTTAGTAGACTCTTGATGTAAAAGTATGTATTTGTACTGATTCTTTTGTATTTTCACAAAAAGACATGTAGTAAGAATTAACTTAATATGAGAAAGGATAACAACTGGTTTTTTAAAAAAATAATTGAAAAGTCCTTAAAAATTCTTAAAGTTATGAAATACCTAAAAGGGGAAATTGTATGTACATGGCATGGAAAAAAAGGTTTACAGAAAATTTTGGTCAAGAGAGTAAACAGATCTTACTTTGCAGCTGACTTGGTGATCTCATCAGTCAACATGTCTCGAACCCTGCAATAATAATGGAAAGAAAATAGGTGTAAGAGTTTATGAGCAAGAATGCAATCTTTTGGCTTATTCACCAATTAATAAGAACCTCTAGAAATTATTCCAGATCTAAACACCATATATGTAGAATTTTAGTGTAAGGTGAAATAACTGTAATAAGGGCTTTACTTCAAAGACTTCCATCTTCCTATTCTTTCAGTTACTTAGTGGAGGGAGAAAGAGGTGAATATAACTAAGGAGGGATGTGTAGGCAGTGTTGTAATGGTGTCACCTCATGAACTGATTAGAGAGTATGTGTGTCCTTTATACTATTGTCTGAGGTGGTCTGAATGTTTGCATCTCCCCAGGTTCACATGGTGAAATCTTAACTCCCAATGTAGGGTTTTGTACATGGGACCCTTGGGAGGTCATGAGGGTGGAGTCCTTATAAAAAGAGACACCAAAGAACTCTCTCTTCTCGCTTTCTTTCTCTCCTCTCCCTCCCTTCTCTCATTGCCTGCCTCCCCCACCTGAAGACACAGGGAGAAGGCAGCAATGATCTCCCAGCCTCCAGAACTATGAGAAATAAATATCTTGTTGTTTAAGCCAAATCTATGGTATTTTTGTTATAACAGCCTGAACTAAGATATTTACTTTTTTTTTTGCACAAGAACTCAACAAAACAGTAATTTACTATTTCTGAATTGTAGATAATGGAATAGTCACTATGTATGTATATGAAATAAAGCTAAAAACATTGGTTACAAAATCACTCTGAAGCTAAAACAAAATAACTACACTTGTGAATTTGAAGGAAGGTATGCTCGATTCAAATATTCACAGAATAAAAATTTTTTCAGTATATAAGCCTTGAGATAAAGTGAAAAACAATCACACACTGCCACCTTTACATTTTGAAGAGGATATAGACATTTTCACTATCTACTCTGAGTTTTATAGATTCAAAGTTTTTATAAATATTATGACATTTTGCAAATATGTTATATTTGCATTCATAAATATTTTCATTAGAAATCTAACAAAGCTAGCTATTCTCCACTCTCTGAGAAATGTCATTCCTAAGAGCCATTTCTTAAGTTTTTCAGTCGCAAACTGTTCCTATAGACTTTTAACTTGTATTTTATAAAATCATTGGACAGGACTTCCAGCCAAGATGGAGGTGTAGGTAGACACACTGTGCCTCCTCACACAACCATAATAAGGACAACAACAATTTAGAAACAAAATAACAACCAGAACTGACAGAAAATTGAACTGTATGGAAGTCCAACAACCAAGGAGTTAAATAGACACATTCATCCAGGCCAGTAGGTGGGGCAGAGTCAGGCACTGCACACAAGACAGCTGGCTGACTGGGTGGTCCCACATTCAAGTACAGATAAACCAGCAAGACAGACCTGGCAGCCCAGGGTCGCAGCATGGGGAAATAAAGCCTCCAAACGCCAACTGAAAACACCTGTGGGGGTTGAGGGGCCAGGAGAGACTCCCAGCCTCAGAGGAGAGTTCACTGGAGAGACCCACAGGGTCCTAGAACGTGCACAAGCCCACCCACATGGGAATCAGTGCCAGTAGGGCCTAGTTTGCTTGGGGAAAGCAGCAGAAGGGGCTGGGATCCAATAGAGAGTGGAGCAAGCGCCATTGTTCCCTCTCGGACCCCGCCCCCACATACAACGTCACAACCCAGCTAACTGGGTTGCTCCGCCCTGGTGAACACCTAAGGCTCCATCCTTCATACTTAACAGGCATGACAAGACAAAAAAAATGTTCCAAACAAAAGAACAGATCAAAGCTCCACAGCAAATACAACTAAGCGATGAAGAGATAGCCAACCTATCAGGGGCACAGTTCAAAGAACTGGTGATCAGGATGCTCACAGAATTGGTTGATATTGGTCACAAACTAGATGAAAAAATGAAGGCTACACTAAGTGAAATGAAGGAAAATGCACAGGGAACCAATAGTGATGGGAAGGAAACTGGGACTCAAATCAATGGAGTGGACCAGAAGGAAGAAACAACAAAAGAGAAAAGAAGGAAGAAACAAGAATTCAAAAAAATGAGGAGAAGCTTAGGAACCTCCAGGACATCTTTAAACGTTCCAACATCTGAATTATAGGGGTACCAGAAGGAGAAGAGGAAGAACAAGTGGAAAAGATATTTGAACAAATAATAAAGGAGAACTTCCCTAATCTGGCAAAGGAAATAGA
>CM052540.1:60839057-60851400 GCA_028533065.1 Trachops cirrhosus | reverse complement strand
GGAGGAGCACACCAAGGCACATCATAATTACATTAGCCAAGGTAAAAATGAAGGAGAGAATCCTAGAAGCAGCAAGAGATAAGGAGACAGTTCCTACAAAGGAGTTCCCATCAGACTGTCAGCTGATTTCTCAAAAGAGACCTTACAGGCAAGAAGGGGCTGGAAAGAAGTATTCCAAGTCATGAAAGGCAAGGACCTATATCCCAGATTGCTCTATCCAGCAAAGCTTTCATTTAGAATGGAAGGGCAGATAAAGTGCTTCTCAGATAAGGTCAAGTTAAAGGAGTTCATCATCACCAAGCCCTTAGTATATGAAGTGTTAAAGGGACTTATCTAAGAAAAAGAAGATCAAAAACATGTATAGTAAAATGATAGCAAACTCACAATTATTAACAACCACACCTGAAACAAAAACGAGAAGAAACTAAACAAACAACTAGAACAGGAACAGAACCACAGAAATGGAGATCACATGGAGGGATAGCAACAGGGGAGTGGGAGGAGGAGAGAGGGGGGAAAGGTACAGAGAATAAATATCATAGATGGTAGGTAGAAAATAGACAGGGGGAGGGCAAGAATAATATGGGAAATGTAGACGCTAAAGAACTTATGACACATGGACATGAACTAAAGGGAAGGAATGTGGGTAGGAGAGGGTATGCAGGTTGGAGGGGAATGAAAGGGGGAAATGGGACAACTGTAATAGCATAATCAATAAAATATGTTTTAAAAAAACCACTGGACAATAAAGTATCTAAACTGTACAATATCAGTTCTCCAGATGGAAAGTAGTACATTTAATGTACTCTTTTATTGGTCAACATGGAATATTTACAAATGATGACAGGCCTATACTGACTTCCACGTAGGGCCAAACCCTCCACTTGTAAACTAGTTCTCTCCTTTTACCCATCTCTTCCCTCTGCCACATCATCAATATTTCCTTTTCTACTGGTATTACTCCCCTTAGCATGTGAACATACTGAAATAACTACCATTTTAAAATAAGAAAGAGTCCTCCAACTATTGTCCCATTTCACTGCTTCTCATGCATTGGAACTAATTTAAAATAGTCTATACTTGACTCTAGTTCATCTCCTTCCACTCTCTCTAGAACCTACTATAACCTGCCTTTTGTTCCCTGAACTCCACCAGAGGAGCTACTGTCATGGCCACCACCGACTTTCAAGAGGCCAAATTGAATTCCCAACTCTCAGTCTGCATCTTTTGCTACCTCACAGCAGCATTTGACACAATTGGTTGCTTCTTCCTTAAAACACTTTCTTCCCTTGGCTTTTAAGAGTCCAAGCTCTCTTGGTTTTCTTCCTATATTACCTATTACTAATTTTCTGTGTGCTTTATTGGTTTCTTCTTCATCTTCTCCATTTCTTTTTTTAAAAAGATTTATTTATTTTTAGAGAGAGGGGAGGGAGGTAGAAAGAGAGGGAGAGAGACTTTGATATATGAGAGAAACATGGACTAGTTGCTTCTTGCACTCCCCCACCTGCAGACCTGACCCACAACCCAGGCAATTGCCCTGACCAGGAACTGAACCAGTGACCTTCTGGTTTGTAGGCCGATGCTCAACCCACTGACCCACACCAGCCAGGGCTATCTTCTCCATTTCTAAATGCTGAAGTACTCTGGGTTTCAGTCCTCTGACTGTTTCTCTCTGTCTTTAATTACTCCTAGGTGATCTCATCCAGCAACACAATTTTAAATGCAGTAGATATGCTAATGATTCCCAAATTGCATTTCCAGCCCTCACTTCACCTCTGCACTCTACACTCATATGGTCAATGACCTACTTGATATCGTCAATTGGAGGTCTAATTAGGTATCTTTGACTTAGCAAGTCACAAATCTGATTCCTACTATACATAGACCTGCTTTTCCACTGTCTTCCCCATCTTAGTAAATGGGAGCTCCATACTTTTAGTTATTCAGAGTTAAAATATTGCAGTTATCCTTGACATCCATCTGTTTCTCACATTCTTCATTTAACATATCTCTCTACATATTTTGAAAAGTACAGCCAACATACCACCTCTACCAAATGATCATTTTCAGAAGATGAAATTAAAACTATATGTAAAAGATAATAGCAAATAGGAAGCAAAATCCAAATTCCTAATCTCTAATCATAAATCTAATGTCATATGTTTTTAACTTCTGTGTTCTTTTTAAAACTAAATCTAGAAAATGGAAGTTAGATTTAGTCACACACATACACACATGTGTACACACACTTGCATGCACACACACAGCTTCTGCTTTTCTACATATGTCAACTGTCAGTAATAAAAAATCTAAAACCAAGTAACCTTTGAACAGGTTTTTAGATTAAAGAAACCTGTGGCTATAGGCAAAACTATTTAGATTCCGGGCAGTTTTCTTAGATGTAGGCTGCTGCAACATTAATCTGACAATGCATTAATCCAAACCCATGTAACAATTTAAATTGTCTTTAATGTGCCAGCACTTACACATTTCTTGAAAATATAGTGGGAATTCACAAGGAGATGTCTGCCAAAGAAATTAAAGCCCTAATGTGGTAAAGTTGCTCCTTTATAATGAAGCCATCTTGGGAAGGAAGGAGCAGGGGGAGTGAAAGGTATTTCTTGACTAAATGTGAATTAGGAAGGCAATGAATTAAGTGAGGAAAAGCCAAAAAAAATCATTCAAAAGCATATAAAATGATCAGTTATAAGGGAAAAAAAGGAAAAGAAAACAATTTCCACACTGCTTTAGAAAAAAATAAAATTTATGAATAAAGCCCTCCTTCTTATATCTAAGGAGATGAAAACCACAGCTATCAGATCTTCAGTTTCCCAACCCCCCCCACCCCACCTCAGACTCGTATAGCAGTTAAAAGCCCCAACATTAAAGCCTTTGAAGTAGCCACCTTCTCACAGTTCATTTCCCATGACGACATCATGGCACCACCCTTTTCCTTGCCCCCTTACCAGAGCCAGGCTATGCTTTTTTTGTTTTGCACCTCCTCAGCTCCTTCTTTTCCATGTTTTAATTGCAACTCCAGCTCTGCTATTCTTCCCTGTAATAAACACAGCATAAATTAGCATGCAAACTCTATGGCAAAAACTATCTTAAAATTTCTTTGGAAAATACAAAGATAACAGATCTAATATTGCCCAATTCACCTTAAGTGTTCCCGATAGGTTACTGAATTATAAATGAGGATGTGTGAGCGAGATAATTACATTACTGCTTGGGTATTTCCACGTTCACCAAATAAGCATATCCTGGAGAAGTTTTGTTTGACAAATTTAGTGCAGAGCGCTTCATTTTGGGATGCCTAATTAAAAGCAGATTTTAATTTTATAGGTCCCATTCCAAAAAGTCTGCTGCACAGCAATGTTCAGCCTGTGTCAACAGCTAATAACTTTAACCAACACTATCCCAAGATTGGGGTGTGGGTACCAGTATCATAACAGAATAGTAAGGATGGTATATAACATGTAAGATTCAGGTCATGTATAACAAAAGTTATTCTCAAACAGCTACACATTATATTTCTATTTCTTGAGTGAACATATAAAAATAGATATCATAATGCTCAACCTCTACCATGTAATAAAAATATAGCTACTGTCATCCATTTAAAAGCCAAGACCTTCAAACATTTATTATCCTTTTTTTACACTCAGAGTTATTTTGATCAGATGCTTTCCCTCCTTCTCAATCAGCAATTACATTATTTAAATGTAATTAAAATGCTGGTTTATTGGTGAACCCTAAATTGAATAAGAACTTAGATTGTGTATTATATTGCTGAGTAATATCAAACCATTTTCAGAAGTGGTGGTGCAGCTTACATTCTCAGTAGCAGTAAGAGTTCTAGTTACTTCCCATCCTCACCAACACTTAGAATTGTCAGGCTTTTTATTTTCATTTTTTTAAAGATTTTATTTATTTTATTTTTAGAGAGAGGAGAAGGGAAGGAGAAAGAGAGGGGGAGAAACACCAATGTGTGGTTGCCTGCCACACGCCCCTTACTGGGGACTTGGCCTGTAACCCAGGCATGTGCCCTGACTGGGAATGGAACCTGCGATCCTTTGCTTTAGCAGGCCCACGCTCAATCCACTGAGCTATACCAGCCAGGGGGCTTTTTAATTTTTACTATTGTTGTGGGTGTGAAATGGTGTTTGTTATGGTTTTCATTTTCATTTCATTGTTTACTTAAGGAGATTGTGCATCTTTTCAAGGGTTTATTGACTATTTGGGTTCCTTATTCTGTCCATTTTTTTATAGGTTGTCTTTTCTTATTGATTATAGTGTTCTAATGTATGTTCTAAAGAAGAAGAGGGTATGTCTCTATATATATCCTAGAGATGGAAGCAATATAGCCTGGTGAGTTAAGAATGTGAGCTCTGGAATCATAATCTAATACCATTTCCACTTAGTTGAAGTATATATTTCAGCAAGTTACTTCACCTCTCTAAGCTTCATTTCCTTATTTATAAAATGTAGCTAACAACTATCTTATAATATTAGAGCATCATATTAAATAATGTGGAAAATGGTCTATTTAATACAGTGCCTGATACAAACAATACCTACTATTACCAGGTTCATTGTCAATAACAACAAAAAATCCTACTTCCCCTTATAATCTTCTTACAAAATATTCGCTCATGAATATATTGAAATCCTTCATAAAATAATTCTTATTTTCATCTGTATACTCTTATAGAGCAAAAGGTTCCCCAAAATGTAATATCCAAACCAGACAGTTGCATATCCTTTTATTTCTCTCAAACACTCTCAGTTACTATCCTGTGAGCTCACTGAAAGCAAGGCCTGTTTCATCAGTCTAAGGAGCCCTTGTACACAGCACCACTTCTAGCACACAATGTTCTGAGGCTCACCAGTCCAGACGCTCAGAGATTTCACCAGTGTTCTATTCACATTCTTCATAGTTTCCATTTATTTCAGTCATACCCATGCCCAACTCCCTGTGCTCCAAGATAGAATCCTGGTCCTTTCTTGTTTTTTTTAAATTATTATTTGTTATTGTTTTTTCCCCCTTACCTCTTAGAGCAAGGTATTAAAGGTGACTAAACTGGAAAGATATTGATATTAATATTTAATGTTGATACTGGCTCCCTAGGAGGGTAGGCAAAAGAGAGAAAATAATTTTTATTGCCTGTCTTTATTTGTAGTGCTTCTTAAATGATGCCTCTTTCTTCTTAAAACACTTACTTTCCATAATGCTTTATCAAAAAAAGGAATAAGAAATTAAAAGGTTAAAATCTGTTTAGAAATAAAACACAAAAAACTAGTACACATGCAGCCTTTTGAGAAGGCCTATTTTTCTAATCTCTCTTGTAGCTATGAACAGTACAACGATTCTGTTGTGACCAAGTAGATACTTTTTCTTTCTCACAGTCTCTGTTCCTCTCAATTCCCTCTTGAATGTCTCTAACCCCTTCCACAAGTCCACGGTAGGCTATTTATCCAGATGTACTTTGCCTTCCAATTCTCAGCCTACTGGTAACAGACACCCAGTGGCATTCAACTCAGTCACCTCTGCCTCTGGCTAACAGCCATGGTTACAGCTGGAAAGCACTCATGGGGACAGGAAAGGCTGAAATGGTCACCTGAATTGAGTTTTGGATTGCCTGGAGTTTCCAATTCTTAATCTATCAATCCCTTTTACTTAAAAAAAAAAAAAAATTTCCTGCCTACCTAACCAAGAGCTTACTGATTATAGTGAGCAAGTCCATCCTGCTCCAAACCTATATGTTAGAAACAACCCTTACAAACGGCCAGAGAGTAACTTACTAGGGGTCACAATTCTGACCCTGGTTTTGATTTCAGATTATTTTGCAGGAAATCCAAATTTTTCTCCATGTCAACCACTTGGATATGCTTATAATTCCAAATCCCACATTTTGTGGAAAAATTGTGGAAAGATATGGCTGAAGCATCTGAAAGCAAAAGCTTCCTGTACTATTCAGAACTCAAACTTATTCACATCAAAATCAACCTGCAGGAAATAATGTAGAATGTACCCTTTAATGTGTCTCTTAGACCTAATTAATGTGGCTCCTAAGAATGATCCTCTAGTTCAGTGCTACTAAATATATCTAGCACCAGATGGGAAGTAACTGTAACTCCTGTGCAGAAGAAGTATCCTCTAGGACAGAAATTCTTGACATGGACAAGGAGTCTGGCAGTTGCTCTCATTCTTCTAAGATCCCACAGACCCTATTTAAGTGTGTGGAGTCGTTTACAAAACTTGTCGAACAGTTAAAATGCATCAGTGTACCATCAAGTCATAGTGACAGCCTAGAAAGCAATGTTGTGTTTTCAAGTAACACTGAAAATCTTATTATAGTTGACATTTTTCACTCTTATCACCATTTCTCAATGGAACTGGATTTATTAAAAATTCAAAGTAATGACATTTTAAATGATAAATAAAAAAGATGTACACTATCACAACAGAAGAAAAGCAGAACAATTGACCTGTATTACTAAAAATACTCGGCTGGCTTTTAAAAAATAGATCTTTCCTTTAAAATATTAAAGCAATGTTACTACTAATGTGCAACATTTCCCTAATGTGTTAGCGAAAATGCATACTATAGTGGGAAAAGCTGAATTTCTGGAGTCCAAAAGATTCCAGTTAATTTCCAGTTCTTTCATTTACTGACTGTTGGGTTTTGTACCATTTGCTTTGCTTTCCTAGCTAACCCTGTTTCCCCATTTCTAATCCCATTATATGTGGGGGTTCACAACACCCATTTCAAAGGGTTTCTGTAATTGAAATTGTTGAAATTATATATGGTAGTGTTGGACACACGCTATTCAAAAAATGGTAGCTCTAACTATAAAGACAACTACGCAAGTTTTTTTAAAATCAATTGCAAGTCATCTGCATCAGTTATACCGTAATCCTGTTCAATATAGCCTTCCTTATGCTGAGAGCTAAATACAATTCTCAGGGGTTGTGCTGGAATTGCTAGTGGACATGCTAGTGTCCTGCATGGGACTGGGAGCTCACTGAGAAGGAGTGCTTTACTCCCCTTTGTATCCCACACACCCGGCACAGGGCCTAGCCAGTAAAAAGCACTCCATTAATGTCTGGTGAAGGAAAACACTGAAAAATTGCATAGAGAAAAAATAAATGTGAGGAAAAGTGCAGTCCAACTTATAATTTCACTCACCTAGAATAAAAACTATAATTGGTCAAGAGTATATATGAGTAATGCATTCATTCACTCATGCATCTATTCAAAACTGAGTGCCAAGATGCAGCTGAGGATAAAAAAGTGGGTAAGCTAAGAAAAAGGAAACTGTTGTTCCAAGGGAACATCTTTAAAATGAGGACTCCAGTGTAGTTTGGGGAGCCATCTAAAACGCCGGTGCTCTAAAGTGTGGTTGACAGACTGAATTAAAATTAACAGACAGCTTGGTAAGCACAGAGATTCCTGGTTCCCCTATGCAGTTCTAATGATAGGAATCTCTGAAGATGCATCAGTACTTCATGAAATCTAGACTCAATAAAATATGTTGAAATAAGGTTTTAATATAAGATGAGAACACTGAAGCTCAGATGCTTAGTCATTTCCTTCATCCCTCCACCCCCAACCATCTTTTAGTACAGCTGTTACCTTTGACCATAACACCTGAGACTCCATGAAAATATGATTCTGGGCCATAAATTACTCAGTACCATCAGATTTTGTTCTATCATCCTTAAAAAGGAATTTTAACCTAGGAAAAGTAATTGTTGTTTTCTTATATTGTTAACTGTTCATATATTCTCAAACTGATTAAGAATTATTTCTAATTTTAAAAATCCACAAACTAACTTATAATACTGGGTTAAATAAAATCGAATTGAGTGTAATTCCTTTATTTAGTGAGCACCTATTGTGCTTTAGACACCATGTCAAGTTCTAGAGACAACAAAGCTCCGAGTTCTAAGGAGCAAAGACACCAGGATGGAGGCCCCAGACAAATAACCACCGTGATAGAACCTTCAAAGAGAGAAGCGCGTACTCTAAGGAAGCACATGTGAGCAGCATACAATCCAGTGGGGTGGGGGAGCAGGGCACACACTGGTGCCTTCCCAGATAAAATGATCTAAAGAACACATAGGAATTAGGTGGGCAAACAGGGAATGGCAGTACCTCTACCAGAAGAAACCCTGTGTCAATGTCAGGAGATTAGGAGAGATTGCTGAGTTTGGAAAACAAAGAACTTTAGCAAGGCTGAGACACAACATCTAGAGGAAGGATAATAAGATAAGAATGGAGATGTAAGCAAGCCCAGCTTGAGGAAGTTAGGGCAGATAATGAGCTCAGTTTGGGAAGCACTCAAGGTGAGGTGCTATGGGACAGCCAATGGGGACATGTGGGACATCAGGGAGATGTTCAAAAAGCGGCATGATGTAGGACAGTAGCACTCATGAGGGAGTTCTAGATGGGACACATGTTGAGAAGAAAATCAACATTTAAAATTTAAATTAAAAACAATAAAGTAATTACTGCAGGAAAAAAATTTTAAGTGCATTATATACATTTATGCCTTACATTCTTTATCAGCAATTATAACCACTGCATTTTGGATAGTGTTATTTTCCTAAGTGATTTTCTATTAAATACATATATGCAGTAAAATTTGAGAGGAGACACTCCCCTAAAACAAACCATCCTATGGTTTCATTACCTGTAAAATGGCATGATAAGCTCGAGTCATATATGCCAGCCACGCCTGTGGGAGAAAAATGGCCCGGTGCCACTCAGAAAGCTGGATGTGAACCTGTGGGAAAGATGCACCACACCATGAGTCAGACTACACAGTATTAAACTGTAAAATTAAACCTTATCATCAGTTCTTTCTTTCTCCTTATTTAAACGGTTTATGTTCTAAAACAAACCAAATCAGTCTGGGATCAGAACCACAAATAAGGTCTTTTGAATATTTTCAAAGGAGAGGAGCTTAGAGTCCTGTAAAGACAAAATAAAATAAGCCTGAAATTTTCTAAATTAAAGCAAATAGAGTCTTACAATAATAACAAGTTGAAATGTATATATAATACAAATATGTCCCTGAAAATTAGGGAGAAACTCTGTAAAGCCTCTTGCCAATGTCAGGAAACGAGGTATTGTCTAACAAATCTCCCTAGTAATTTTAAATAAAAATAAATATTGCTCACATCCTGGATTTTCATTGACAATTTCTGAAGTAATAAACCTAAATTGCCAACAGAAATATCATGTTGTGTAGAAACCATGGTGGTAAGAGCATGCAAATCAGCACTGCACTCAGCAATTGTGCACACCACCATATAAATGCCCTTTAATCAGTGTGGGTAAACAAGCGAAAAATGAAATAGGCCAGCACGGAAACCCTGTTTCTGAAGCGAGGCCCAGATACAGCATCTGGTTTTCATAGTCATTTCTGTTTCTACCTATTAGTATACGGCTATCTTGAAACAAATCTTCTCAAGGTCTGCTTCTGCTAAAGAAAGATCACTCCAGACAGACAGTCACAGTACATCACATTTCGTGTTTCCTGTAACTCATCTCATCAAACAACAAAAATTTCAGTCTGTGTCCTACAGACAAAAAACAAGAAACAAACAAAAATCCTCCCAAATTTCTACATAATTACCCCAGAATCATGAACACCAGAGTGCTTAAGAGATTTTATTGTACCATAAGATTCAATTGCTTTGTGACAGGGAAGAGAACAGCCTCTCTGAATAGAGTTGGGTCTCATGGCCTCTGGTGTTTAATTCTAGTCTTAGGGTGGGCCCACTGTACACAAGGTTTTATGAGAAAATATAAAGAATTTCGGCTAATCTGTGTCCTCACATAGCTTTCCAGTGTGAGAATCAGAAACAGGCACAAATAGATTACAAGGCAAAATTATGAAGACTCTATAGAGAACAAAGAGATTAATTCTGTCTGCTACCTATCACCTCTCAATCCACTGCTGTGTTTTAAAGAATTAGATACTCAAACAGCATGCAAAAGGTATTGGGACCATGAAATGAACTTTAAAAAATTATAAAGACAGGTTTCTTCCTTTTCTGATGAAGTGTTCTCTCTGCAGAGGAAAGCAGGGGGAGGCTTGACAACATGGTACTAAACATCCTTGAAGGAACAGGCCAGCCGAGGCCACATTTCAAGACGGGATGTATTAATCAGTCTTTGGTTTTTGCCCTTCATTTCCAAAATGGGAGGAATTTTCTTAATTTTGTTCCTATCAATTCTATTTCCTTTTCACCAACTATATTAACTATCTCTAAATTGTACTTTCAGATCTGGATTTACCAGAAAGAACACTCAAACACCACAACAGACACTTCTATCGCTCATGTCAGAACCTCAAAATACTAAAAATTTCCCTGCCAAGTATTATAATTCATGGATATCATTACCACTGCACGACTGAGGTGATCTACAGCCTCAGCAAATTGGCAATAAGAGCACTGAATGTTTTTGGAAAGACAATGGTCTCAATTGGTTTTTAAACCTGAGTTAAAACAAAAAGAAACCATCATGGAAAAAACAGAAAGGAAAATGAGCAAATCAAATGTTGAGCTTCTAAGAACAAAGACATTCATGCCAGGAAACCTATTTAAAAGGAAGTTATAAAGTGAAGGTTAAAGCTAATCCTCCTGCTGCTGCTCCAACCACATCTGAAGGCAGTGCAGGGATGCAACGGAACACTTGGGCCTAGACATGAGCCTGTACTCCTTATGTTTTATGAGATTATACCTAGTCTTAGTGTTCTATGGAGTTAGCTGTGAACAAATCTCCTTAAAGATGCATTTTCTTGCTCTTTCTCTTACTGAAGAGAGACTTAGGGAAACAGCTTAAAAACAGTCAACACCCACATTCCAGTTGTGTTATAGGCAAAAGAAGAAGCTATTCCAATTCAATATATAGCTATCCATAAAGGTTAATGTTGCTAGGCTGGAAAATACAATTCACACTTTTAAAGTATGAAAGTTATGTATAATTTGCATTATTTGTGAGAAGCCCTTGAAGTAAACCTAATCAACAAAATAATTTCAGCCATGACTACTGTGGTTCAGTGGACTGGATGGCATCCTGCAACTGAGGAGTTGCTGGTTCCATCTGTAGTCACGGCACATACTTCGATTGTGGGCCAGGTCCATGGTTAGGGGTATACAAGAGGCAACCGATTGATGTTTCTCTCACGTCAATGTTTCCCACCCTCTCTTTCTCTCTGCCTTCTCCTCTTTCTAAAAATAAATAAATAAAATCTTAAAAATTTCATTTTGATGAGACGCCCATTTGTTTATTCTTTCCTTTATGTCCCTTGTCTAGGGGACATCTCGGTGAAAATATTGCTGTGTGAAATACCTGAGATTTCCCTGCCTATATTTTCCTGTAGGACTTTTATGGTGTCACAACTTATATGAGGGCCCAGAGACATATGTAAAGAAACTCAGCATCACTAGCCATCAGAGAGATGCAAATTAAAACCACAATGAGATACCACTTCACACTGCTGAGAATGGCCATCATAAACAAATCAACAAACAACAAGTGTTGGAGAGGCTGTGGAGAAAAAGGAACTCTAGTGCACTGTTGGTAGGAATGCAGACTGGTGCAACCACTATGGAAAACAGTATGGAATTTCATCAGAAAACTAAAAATGGGACTGCCTTTTGACCTGGCTGGGATTATATTCTAAGAACCCTGAAACACCAATCCATAAGAACCTATATATCCCAATGTTCATAGCAGCACAATTTACAATAGCCAAGTTCTGGAAGCAACCTAAGTGCCCATCAGTAAATGAATGGATTAGAAAATGATGGTACATTTACACAATGGAATACTACGCAGCAGAAAGAAAGAAGGAGCTCTCACCCTTTGCAACCGCATGGATGGAACTGGAAAGCATTATGCTAAGTGAAATCAGCCAGACAGTGAAAGACAAATACCATATAATCTCACCTTTAAGTGGAATCTAATCAACAAAACAAACAAGCAAACAAAATATAACCAAAGACATTGAAATTAAGAACAAAAGCAGCATTTTCAAAATAGCCAAAAGGTGAAAATAACCTGAAGGTTCATGAATGAATGAATAGATAAATAAAATATGGTATATCCACAATATAATGTTGTTCAAGAGGGGAAGTGGTAGAGGATAATGGGGGGACAGGGGAAAGTGTTTTCAAGGACAACTGTTAAGGACACGTGAACAAAACCTAGTGGGGTGGAATAGGGGAGGGAGGTGGGGATGACTGGGTCACGGGGGGAGTAGTGGAGGAAAAATGCAGACAATTGTACTTGAACAACAATAAAATTAAAAAGTAAATAAA